>CM061226.1:95810315-96410315 GCA_030844895.1 Ambrosia x helenae | reverse complement strand
TAAGTTTTAATATTAGAGTTATACATTGTTTAAGGTTATGCACTAACATTGGAGATACATTGTTAATTGTTTTAGGTTAAGTGCTACCCGAAGCTTTCCTGCATGTAACTGTAAAACGCATCAGTCTATTTCAGATGTAAAATTGATATTTCCAATTAGAATTCTCAACCCGGGACGCTCCCGGGATATAATCTAGTACTATATATTCCAATACCACCCTATCCTTTTAACGTTGATTTCACATATCACAAACTGTTGTTTAAAATCTTGTGAACTTTTTTATTGTTAAACTAGTAGGATTTTCTCGCGCTACGCGGCGAGAATTCAGTCGATATCAATTAAGCTTGTTAATCTACCGGTTTGATACTGTCACTTGGTATAACAATTTGAAGAGAAAACATAAAAAAGAAAAAGCAAGATATGTATAAAAGGATATTGACATGTGTTTTACATCTATAAAGAACCGTAAATATAAATGCAGGTAACGATGTTATTAAATAGTACCAGTTTGGTTCGAGAGCGAATCGACTTTTAATTAAATGTAAACAAAACAATATACTCATAAAAATCGTGAAATTGCATACGTAACAATGTAACACTGATGCTTGTAAGAAAAATATATATTAAAAGTTTAAAACTAATATATTAAAAAAAGAAACTTAAATAAAAGCTCACAAATAATCAAAGAAAGGGTTTTGAAGTAGGTATAAGTGAACAAATGTTCCAATTGTGATTTAGTACTGTTCACACAATTGAAAATGTATAGTATAGGAATAATTTACGTTTAATAATTGTTGCAGTCAGGGGCGGATCTAGGCTATGGCGGGCGGGTTCCCGGGAACCCAGTCGGTTTGTAATTTTTAGTGTTAATGTATATAGAAAAAAAAAAGGAACCCATAAGAAAATTCTCTTAGGAACCCATTACTAAAAGCTATGGGTGGCTTGGTGGTAAAGTCCCGCCACCAACATACAGAAGGTTCCAAGTTCAAGTCCCCTTTAACGTGTTTTTAAGCTTTCCAACTTTTTTTTTTTTTTTCAAAACTAGGGTAACAAAACCCTCCACATCACCCTTCCAAACAAAAAAGGAACACAGATACAAGTCTATACCAACAGATTCTGCCGCCCTCCTCTGAGCTCCTCCTCCGCCCCTCCGGTCTCCGGACCTCTGCTCCTCAGGAATGGTATCTTCTTCACTCATTATTCATAGAATCCATCTTTAGTTATTTTATTTTCCTTGAATTAAATAGAAGAAATTTTGGTCAACCCATGTGTGTATACTATCATGACGTCATGAACCAGAAAGTGAATAATGGCAAGTAAATTTTAAAGAAGATACATTCTCCTTAGTTGTTCTTAAAAAGCAATTTTGTAGCTAGTTTGCTGTGAAATCAATGTTAACCATGTAATGTGTGTTTTCACATCTCATGATATAAGATGTCAATTAACTGTTAACCATCAACTATCATCTGGACATCTGTGGTGTTGGTGAAACATGTTAATTGTAATATAGTTTTCACTTAAGTCAAAATTTCACCCTAGTAGAATGTCTATTGGAACACTTATGTATCACTTGTGCTTTTACGGTTCTTCATTTAACAGGTTAGTAACACTTCGGCTTTTAACAAGTTATTTGCTTTATTTGCTTGTGCTTTCCAACTTTTTTTTTTTTTTTCAAAACTAGGGTAACAAAACCCTCCACATCACCCTTCCAAACAAAAAAGGAACACAGATACAAGTCTATATCAACAGATTCTGCCGCCCTCCTCTGAGCTCCTCCTCCGCCCCTCCGGTCTCCGGACCTCTGCTCCTCAGGAATGGTATCTTCTTCACTCATTATTCATAGAATCCATCTTTAGTTATTTTATTTTCCTTGAATTAAATAGAAGAAATTTTGGTCAACCCATGTGTGTATACTATCATGACGTCATGAACCAGAAAGTGAATAATGGCAAGTAAATTTTAAAGAAGATACATTCTCCTTAGTTGTTCTTAAAAAGCAATTTTGTAGCTAGTTTGCTGTGAAATCAATGTTAACCATGTAATGTGTGTTTTCACATCTCATGATATAAGATGTCAATTAACTGTTAACCATCAACTATCATCTGGACATCTGTGGTGTTGGTGAAACATGTTAATTGTAATATAGTTTTCACTTAAGTCAAAATTTCACCCTAGTAGAATGTCTATTGGAACACTTATGTATCACTTGTGCTTTTACGGTTCTTCATTTAACAGGTTAGTAACACTTCGGCTTTTAACAAGTTATTTGCTTTATTTGCTTGTTTAAATGCTTAAGTCCATAAGTTGATTTGTGTATTTATTAGGCATTTAGGTAACTAAATTTGTAGATTGATTTAGGAATATATTAGACGAGATGATTTAACCAATTGAAATTGAAAAAATTTGTAGATTGATTTAGGAATAAATTAGACGAGATGATTTAACCAATTGAAACTGAAAGTGTGAATCTAGTCTGTTTTACGGTTGAATAATTTTAGGGATGTTAAATTTTAACATGTTTAAACCTGAACCGACCCGAACCCCTGCACCGACCTGAACCGTCAAACCGACCCGAACCCTTGTACCAAGCCGAAAAAAAGGAACCCAGTGAAAAAAAATCCTGGATCCGCCACTGGTTGCAGTAAGTGTGATTTCGATGAGTTTGGAATTTGTGTTGTTGTCTAAGTAATTGTTTTTAGCTTTTAGGGGTGAGGTAGCCCAGCTTGTGTCGGTTCTAATTTCTAATTGTTGCGATATTTTGTCAAATATTTGGTGTTTGTTATTTGTATATAATAAAGTGGTTCTAGAATTTCTGCTGATAACGGCAGCCAACCATAATTGTGTTCAGGTAAATTGCACACAGAGGTACTGATTTGCTAAATTGATGTATGTGATATCACTCTGCATTATCAATTGATGATGAAAGTAAAAAATGTGTTTTGCCATTCTCATTCTCAGATTATATTCAATGCCTCAAATGTACCTTTTTTTTAGAGAAGTTATAGAGAAAAGATAATCAACCTCAATACTTTGAGAGGTGATTGGTGTCTTTATTTATAACAAAAGGAATACAATAAAATAGAAATACAATTATGGACAATAAATAGTATTAATATACATTGGTGGCGGTCCAAGACGTAACATGTTGCGAAAAACTTCGAATTGAGCACGCGGAAGACTTTTGGTGAAGATGTCTGCCACCTGAAGATTGGTCGGAACAAACTTAGTGTAAAGTTTGTCTGAGTTAACAAGCTCCCGAATAAAGTGATAGTCTAAATCAATATGTTTAGCACGTTTGTGAGAAACTGGATTTTGCGTCATGAACAAAGCACTCTTGTTGTCGCATAAGTGTGTAGGACGAGTGGGAGGAAGAGCATGTAACTCACGTAGGAGATGAGTAATCCAAACCAGCTCTGCTGCAGTGTTAGCCATAGCCCGATACTCGGATTCATAACTAGAGCGAGAAATAGTAGGTTGCTTCTTAGCACTCCAAGACACCAAATTACCTCCCAGGAAAATTGAGTAACCATAAGTGGAGCGACGCGTATCCAGACAACGGGCCCAGTCAGCATCAGAGTAACCGATAACGGAGGGCGTGTGAGGACGACTGTATGTGAGACCAAAGGAAAGTGTTCCTTTAACATAGCGAAGAAGACGCTTGACTGCCCGGAAGTGATCAACAGTGGGACAATGAAGGAATTGAGATAACTGATTTACAGCATAAGACAAATCTGGTCTGGTAATAGTCAAGTACTGTAATGCTCCAACTAGGGATCGATAGAGAGTAGGATCTGAGTGTGGGTCTCCTTTAGCAGTAAAAGATTCATGAGGAGCAAGAGGAGTGCTGCATGGTTTAGAGTCATATAGCTTTGCCCGAAGAAGAATATCTTTCGCATATTTGGCCTGTGTAAGAAATAGCCCAGTATCGGTATAAATAACTTCTAAACCCAGAAAATAATTTAGATCCCCAAGGTCTTTGATGGCAAACTCATGATCCAAATGTGTGATAAATTTACGAATTTCAGCTTCATTGTTCCCTGTTAAAATAAGATCATCAACATAAACGAGAAGATACATAATGAAATGATCATTTTTGAAGACAAAAAGTGATGTGTCTGCACGACTGCATGTGAAGCCATATGAAAGAAGAAATGTGCTGAGACGTTGAAACCAAGCACGAGGAGCCTGCTTAAGAACATATAAGGCCTTAGATAATTTACACACATGATGAGGAAGTTGCGGATCAATGAAACCCGGGGGTTGCTCCATAAACACTGTTTCATTTAGATTGCCATTCAAAAAGGCATTTTTAACATCCAATTGGTGCAACGTCCATTTGTTGAGAACGGCAAGAGATAAGACAATTCGGACCGTGGAGGCTTTAACTACAGGACTGAAGGTATGGGAGTAGTCCAAACCAGGAATTTGCGTAAAACCTTGAGCCACCAAGCGAGCCTTGTAACGTTCAATAGAGCCGTCTGAATGATATTTGATCCGGAATACCCATTTAGAGCCCACAACATTTGCAACGGTAGGGCGTGGAACCAAAGTCCATGTGTTGTTTTGATGTAATGCCGTAATCTCATCATTCATTGCAGCAAGCCATTTTGGATCTTTAGAAGCGGTTTTGAAACCTCGTGGTTCAACAACGGAAGATAAAGCGGTTGGTAAAGCATGCGAGTAGAGAGCACTGAGATCCGGTTGATATTTGGGTTTAAAAATACCCGCCTTTGCTCGAGTTTGCATAGGATGAGTGTTGGAAGTAGATGGGTTGGGCGGAGGGTTGGAAAGGTTTGGTAGAGGGTTCGGTGATGGTGCAATGGGCTCATCGGGTAAGGGATTAGTAGTAGGAAGTGGGCTTTGCGAGTGTGATGGGCTGGATAAAGGATTTGGTTGAGTGGATGGGCCGGTATGAGGATTTGATTGGGTGGATGGGCCGGTGTGATGTGGTGGACTGGATGGGTGCGATGAGGTGTGTGGGCCGGTTGGGCTGTGTTGAGGAGATGGGCCGGTTGGAGAATTTTGAGTAGTGGGGTCGGTTGGGTTTGGATGGGATGGGTTGGCAGGGTGAAGTGGGGCGTTGGGGAAAGGTGGGCCAGTGGGTTTTAGTGGTTCAGTAGGATGACAAAGTGGGCAGGAAGTGTGATTATTTGTTTTAGATGTTGGTTTGGCTGGTTGGTGATTGTTTGAAGGTGAAATATTGGTACTAGGAATGTCATCACATAAAGTAGTAAGGGTTGGTAAAGGTGAAGTATTGTTTGAAGTGGGAGTAGAATTGTTGAAAGGAAATAATTTCTCATTAAAACGAGCATGGCGAGTAATATAAACCCGACTAGTTGCCGGATCTAAGCACTTAAAACCTTTATGAGTAGAATTATAGCCGATGAAAACACACGGAAGACTTCTTGGCTCAAGTTTGTGCTTGGTATAATTGCGCAAATAAGGGAATGCTTGGCATCCAAAAACCCGAAAATTGTCATAACACGGCATCTGATTAAATAGCACTTGAAATGGCGACTTATTGTCGAGTATGGGAGTGGGTACTCGATTAATAATATAGGCTGCTGAGATGAAGGCGTCGATCCAATATTGAGCCGGAATATGAGAATTGAATAACATGGCAAGTCCAGTCTCAACAATATGACGATGCTTCCTTTCAGCGCGTCCGTTTTGTTGTGGCGTATACGGACATGAATAGCGATGAAAGGTTCCATTATCCTCAAAGATCTTGCGAACAGTATGATTTACAAACTCCGTCCCTCCATCACTTTGGAAAACCTTTATTTTTCTGGAACATTGAGTTTGTACAAGATTTATAAAAGCAGGTAAAACTGCATAAAACCCTGTTTTTGTTTTAAGAGGATATAGCCATGTAAACCTGGAGTGATCATCGATAAAAACAACATAGTAACGAAAACCATCAACAGAAGTAATAGGAGCAGGGCCCCATAAATCACAATGCACCAAATCTAATGGAAAAGAAGCACGTTTATCATTTGAAGCAAAAGGCAACCTCTGTCCTTTAGCAAGTTGACAGGGGGTACAAATATCAGGTTTAGGTAATAATGACGTAACTGATAACAAACCATGTTTATGCAAAATAGAAATAACATCAAAAGAAATGTGGCCCAAACGAGCATGCCATAACTCGTAAGAAGCTTTATTAGAAACAGTTGCAACAAAAGCCTTGGGTTCATCCTTGAGCAAATAAAGACCATCAGCGCATTTCCCTCGAGCCAGAACCTGTCTTGTCTTCCGATCCTGAATATGAAAATAATCCCGAGAAAATAAAACATCAACTGGATGATCATGGGTTAATTTGCTTATAGATAATAATTTCCTTGTAAGATTTGGAACAACAAGCACATTTCTCAAAGTAATATTGTTGCAAAGTTTGTAAGACCCTGTATGTGTTATCGGTAGTTTCTTACCATTACCAAAAATAACCTGATTTGTACCTTTGTAAGGAGCAGTATTGTGAAGACAATCCTGATTTGGTGCCATATGATCATTTGCGCCAGAATCACCGGTCCAGTCAGGCGAATCATTATGAACATGACATTGAGCATGAAATGCTTTCGCCATGTCGTCATCTACAGTAGCAGATTGATTCGCAAAGGTGCGAAGTTTTGGGCATGCCGAGGCATAATGGCCAGTGGTGCGACACAACTGGCAGTGAGGAGGTCGACGATTTCCACGTCCCCTTGAAGAAGAAAACCGAGAATAATTGTCTTTAGACGACGAGCCGCGGCCACGACCCAACGCTGAATCACGCCTATTTTGAGCAGTAAAGGCAGCCGGTGGTGTAGTATGGCCGTGAAGAGATTGTAAAAACATCTCATGGCTCTCGGCTTGAGCGATAAGGTCACGAAACATAGGGGCTGGCTTGGTTGCCCGAATGGCAGTGGAAAACACCTCGTAAGAGGGTCCAAGGCCACACAGAAACCAATGGAGTTTATCGATGTCAGCCACATGGTGCCCAATCGCTGCAAGTTGTTCACAAAGATTCCGAAATTTGCGAGAGAAATCGGAAACAGAGGAAGTACCTTTTGACAATTGCCGAAGAGAGTCACGAAGAGATTGGACTCGTTCAACGGATGCATTACTGTAGGCCTGCTCCAGAGCATTCCAAATCTGATTAGCAGTGCTGAGCCCTAATACCTCAGAGGCTGCTTCTTCCGTGAGAGACGAGAGCAGAAGCAGGGAGGCTTTTTGATCGTTGGACAACCAGACAGAGAAGGCGGGATTGCGGATAGGCTTGTCCTCAGAGAGGATAGTTTCTGATGGGGGTTGGCTGACACCATCGATGTGCTCAGCAAGGTTATGAAGGCCAATCAGTAGGCGCATATGGTTACGCCAGACAAGGTAGTTGGAAGATGATAATTTTATTGAGGAGAGATGAGGAACAGAGGGGTTGTTTGGAGCAGAAAGGTCTGCGGCGGCAGCCATTGTAGGGTTGGGTGGAAGAAGGGTGAAGGTCACAGGAAAGAGAAAAGGGGAAGGGGTGATTAAAAGGCTGATACCATATAGAGAAAAGATAATCAACCTCAATACTTTGAGAGGTGATTGGTGTCTTTATTTATAACAAAAGGAATACAATAAAATAGAAATACAATTATGGACAATAAATAGTATTAATATACATTGACTACAAATTGTTTCCTTTAATAGAAGTGATTAAAAGATTACTTAAAGCCATGTGATTGTTAAATCAAAACATTAGATAAAAGTTTTCATTATTATATTTGATATAAAATGGCTGTTTTTTTTTGAAAGGTTAACTTCATTCAAAAAACGGCCACGAACGGTCCTCAAAATAAGGACCTCCGGGCAAACAAACGTTACATCACCACAAGCGGGTATTTACACCAATCCTTCCAGTCTAAAACATTCAATCTAGATCTATTTTTAAACAAAAAATAAGACGTTATTTTTATGCTCTCAAAAACTTCCTGGGCACGACGTCGTTTTCCTTGAAAAATTCGGTCGTTGCGTTCCATCCAAATAGTCCACATAGTGGTGAAGACTATACCTCTCAAAATATACTTCGCTTGTTTAGAAATCGGCTGCAAATTAGGAATTAACAAAACATCGGAAACATCAAAGATAAGTGACGGACTTAATCTGCACCAAGCATCCACTCGACTCCAAACCTCCATGGAAAACCAACAACCCGTAAACAAATGCAAGACCGACTCGGAATCCACCTCGCATAGGTCACATTGTTGACTAAGTATATTAACACCTCGATTAACCAGATTAACATTAGACGGTAGACGATTTAACGCGGCTCTCCAAACAAGGATCTTACATTTCAGTGGAACCCAACCTTTCCATTTCATGTTCACACTAATAGAATTATGCGGATCAGCAGCTAACAAATATCGTACCTTTTTCACTGAGAAGTCTTTTGAGGAGTCAACATTCCAAGTCCAAGTATCGTTCCCACCCTTCCATTCGACCTCGTAAATGTCAGACATGAGACTAAATAATTCAGATATCTCATCACCGGACGCCGGGCTCGATCTCCAACCCCACTGTAAGTGCTTGACATTATTTACAACCGATACCCTATCCGAAACTGTAGCCCATTTTTTCTTCTCCAAACTGAATAGATGAGGGTAGGTCAAGCGAAGTGGTTCTCCTCTAATCCATGAATCCATCCAAAAACTAATGGTAGAACCGTCCCCTACAGAGCCGCTGAAATAGCTACCAAGGGTGCGGCCATTCCAAATCGTTTTTGCACCAATTTTGACGATTTGTTTCCAACACCCGCTAGCGGAAGCCGAACACGGAAGAAAAGACCACGATCTACTCATCCCATGACACCCGAAAACCACTTTCTTCCACAAACAATTATCCCCAATTTTAAAGCGCCACGCCCATTTAAGAAGAAGCGCATCATTAACATCTTCCAATTTAGACACCCCTAAACCTCCCATCTTCTTCGGCTTAGTCACAATGTCCCAAGCCACCCAATTAATTTTCTTTTCCGTACTACAACCTGCCCATAAAAATCTCCTCATTATCGCTTCCATACTCTCTAAAACCGCCTTAGGCGCTTTATAAAGAGAAAGGTAATAAATGGGTAAATTCTCAAGTACCGCTTTCACTAAAATTAACCGACCACCAATAGAAAGATGCTTCTCCTTCCAACTAGCAAGCCGGTTATTAAGGACATCTATGACCACCTTCCAATTATTAATACGAGTCATCTTAGCTCCCACTTTGATTCCCAAGTACACAAATGGAAAATCCCCATGCCTACACCCCAAAATTTCCATCACACTATCAACCTCACCCTCTTCTGTACCAAACCCAAAAAGATTGGACTTGTGAATGTTTATATGAAGGCCTGAACATAAATAGAAAACTCTAAGGACACGAGCCGTACTTTGAATTTATCTCGAGACCACTCCCCCATGATTAACGCATCATCCACAAAGAAAAGATGATTAATATCCGTATTGCCACACGAAAAATTAATACCTTTGATAATTCCCATATTATTCGCTTTAACTAACAAACAAGACAGGCGTTCCATAACAATAAGAAATAGAAACGGGGAGATTGGATCACCTTGACGAAGGCCTTTTCCACTCTTAAATTGAAAAGTAGGTGAACCATTTACGAGCACTGACGCGTAAGACGACTCCAGAATACCCTTAACCCATTTACACCACACCGGAGGAAAACCCATTTGAGACATGATTGACAATAAAAAGCACCAATTAACATTATCATATGCTTTTTCAAAATCAATCTTCAACAAAAACGCTTTTTTCTTTCTTCGTTTAAGCCATTCCAATACTTCATTAATCACAAGAGGCCCATCCAAAATAAAACGATCCGATAAGAAAGCCGACTGAGTCTCCGATATTAATTTACCCAAAACCTTCTTAAGGCGGTTAGCAAGGATTTTGGAAATAACCTTACTAATCACCCCAATCAACGTAATGGGTCGATAATCTTTGAGTCCCATTGGCGATTTTACCTTTGGAATCAAAGTAATAAACGCCGAACCACATCCCTTGTTAATAATGCCCGTCTTATAGAATTCCATCATGATCCGAAAAAAGTCTTCTTCAAACAACTCCCAAAAATGTTTAACAAAACGAAAATTGAACCCATCAGGGCCTGGAGCTTTCGTAGAACCGCAATCGAAAACCGCATCTTTAATCTCCTGTCTAGAGAACATACTAGTAAAAAATGACCCATCCTGATTATCAAGCTGCCGCAACCCATCACAAGTAATACTCGGCCGATGAACCTTTTCCTCTTTAAAGTGTGATCTAAAAAATCTCAAAACTTCTTGTTTAATTATAACCGGCTTTGAGATCCATTCACCATTAATTTCCAAGCCCGGAATAGAATTTCTCGCTTTTCGGCCATTAACATGTAACGCCCCGAAAACCCGCTTCATTTAAAGACGTTGATAGGCGGGATTAATAAAATGATATTGAGTCAAGAGATTGTAAGTTGGAGGGTGGAAATTGCCAAACACCCAAAGTCCATATTATTATTATTATTATTATTATATAAGGGGGCAAACACCAAAAACACACACTTGGTGTGTGTTTTGGTCGATCATCAGGAAGAAGAAAAGGGCTCCAACCCTAGTCCAACTACCAAGCTTGATTTAGCAAGAATTCAAAGGGGAAATCGATGCATTATCCAAAAATGGACCATTTAAGGTCGATTGAACCCAAAGGTACCTTCTATTTGGTAGATTTTGATGTTATGATTCATTTTGGGTTTGATGAAAATTTAGGGTGTATGTGAAAAACGTGAATCAAGGATGGATGAAGGTGTCTAGATGTTGATAGACACTAGGGGAATCATAATTCATGATACTACATAAGGCTATGCTTGATTCATGTGCTAATTAGATTGTCTTACACCTATGTTGGAAGTGGGTGTTGGTCTTGGTGTAATCCAAGACCATTCTTAATTAGTTATTTGATATTTTGAAAAGAAAGTGGTGAATTGCTATGTTTGATAACTATGGAATGAAGGATATGTGGTGTAGGTAAATAATATGATGATTGAAGTTATGAGCTATGAAACTAAGCATGAAATAATTGTACATTGAGCTTAGAATGTTGTACGCACACCATGTGTTCGATGAAATGTTTAGATGAACTTACGTGCAAGTAATTGATGAGAATGAATGGAATATGATGATTGTAGGAAATTAATATAAAGGATGTGTTTTGATGGAAACCATGTGTGAAATTATAATGGATTGTAAGTAGGTATGTATGTATGCACATAAGTGATCTTATGGTTGTATGTGTGTTCTATAATGTGTGAATTTGTATGCAAGACTCGACAAGTATGAAAGTAATGTGATAGTTGGTGCAAGTGATAGTAGGTTAACATGGGGATTTCATCTTAGGAAGAGATCATGTGGGAATTAGTTGATTGTATGAATTGGTAAGAAGTATGCATTAGTAGTATGTACACTATGCTTAAATATTATGATGTACACGATGTGTTGATTGATTGGGGTGACGAATGATCTTGTATCTTAAATGAGATGTGAATATGATGTCTATGGTGAATCTTGTATGATCTAGTACATCAATATGGACATATGTTTCTAAGTAGGATGTTGGTATAGTTGGAAGTTGACTTTCTTGAAGTCAACAATGTAGAATAACATGGTTAGGCTCCCAAACTTGATTGTGTGATTAGAACACTATGTGACGCATAATATGTTAGAACTATGAGACATATATGATAGTAAGTGGTATTACATGATGTGAGAAAATGTGGTTGTGAATGTATGTTTTAGACATGATAGAAGTTGACTAATGAAAGTCAATGTGATATTTGGTTGAGGAGAGTTGTTAGTGTGATATGATCATGTACGCTAACAATGATGTGAACATGATGATATGAAAGGATAGGAAGGATGGACTCAACCATGGGAAGCTAATGGGTCAAGAGGAGACAAATAAACAAGCATGAACTTGGAGGACTTGAGGTAAGTGATTCCCGAACTTAACTCGCATCTATGATATTGAATTATGTTCACATAGAATGGGAATCTTGAAGGAGTACATGGTTTTGGTTATGGGTCAAGGATTCACATGGTAGTTAACTTGGATATTGTCATTGTAAATGTAACTAGTGTAGACAAGGTTTGAGCGAATCAAGTATAGTAGGTACTTGAACTCAAACCGGAAGCTCGTAGGGGCGTGCATTCGATCCGAGACTTGATCAAGGTATGTGTGGAATAATGGGTGGGAGAGTTAGTCAATGAGCTACTAGAGTGTCGGGAATGGTGGGTAAGAATGGCGTGAAAGGAATGGCATTGAAAAGGGAAGGAATTGACCAACAACAGCAGTTGGCGTATCCTACGCCAGTTTTGGCGTAGGATACGCCAAGATCAGCATTCCTACGCCAGATTTTCCTGTCCTACACCACTCTGTCACCCCTTGCCTACGCAAGTGGCGTAGGCTACGCCATTTTTGGCGTACCCTACGCCAACTCACCCTTTGGCCTCGGGTGTTGATCTTTTTGCTTGTATATGCTTCCGTACCTTGCCCGAGCAACTCCAAACCTCAGTTTTAGTACATATGTGTAATCATGCTCGGGTTTGAGAGAGAGCTTCATGTATGTAAGGGTTGTTAGTTAAATGTAAATAGAGTAGAGGATTGGAAACGTCACATTTGTCTAGAGATTGGCGAAGAAAGAGTAACATGACGGGTAAAGTAGGTTATATGAGGGAATTGTATGCCTGTATGTATTGTGGGGTTATACGAGGGAATTGTATGCTTGTATGTAGAAGTAGGTTATATGAGGGAATTGTATGCCTGTATGTATTGTGGGGTTATACGAGGGAATTGTATGCTTGTATGTAGAAGTAGGTTTTATGAGGGAATTGTATGCTTGTATGTAAAGTAAGTTATATGAGGGAATTATATGCTTGTATGTAAAGTAAGGTTATATGAGGGAATTGTATGCTTGTATGTATTGTGGGGTATTGAGGGAATTGTATATTTGTATGAATTGTGGGGTTATTAACCTTGTTATGTGAATGCTAAGGAACATGCAGGTATGTAAGTGTGAATGCATGAGACTTGTAGGATCAGCTCGGGGTACCACACCCGAACTTTCAAAAAGGCGTTGGAACGAGATCATGGAGTATCTATGGATATTATCTCTGCATTTGAGTAGTGTGTATTAAGTCACTAAGTGAACTAACGAAACGGTTATTTGGTGATCGCAGGTTGTCTTGTCTACCTAATAGAGTAAGGAAAGGATGGAGATCGAGCAAGGAGGCGGATTGTACGAGGACACGGCCCTATAACGTGATATAGATGGGTCATGTTTAACGTGATAGAACATATTTAAAAGATGTAATACCTAAAATGTTTAGTAGATTTGGGTTATAAACATCCAAGGTTGTTTTTAAAAGAAAAAAAAATTTAACGGTTGGTATTTCCGCTGCACGTTTTTCTGTAAATTGGTTTAGGGTGTTACAAGTTGGTATCAGAGCCCTGGTTTGAGTGAAATCTTGTACAAGGAAGTAAGTACTTGAACTGAAACTTGTGTGCTCCTGAATGCAGTGACCCGTACAATCCAAGACTCGATCAAGGCCCAAAGGTAGAATTTAATATTAACTCACATGACATGTTAAAAGCTAATTGTGGTGTTTATGTTAAGGTGAGCTTTTGTGGATAATGAAGAGGTCTCAAGGACACGATTCAAGATAGATCGTGGGAATTGTAGATAAGATGGAATAATCACAGGTACACGATAAGTAACTATTGGTACCGGTGGTAGGAAAGTCCTCATGGATGGTAAAACATAGAAGGGAAAAATAACCATGTTGTTTAGGAACGAAATTGAAATATAGCACGAAGCTGAAAAGCAGCCCCTAGGCATAAGGTAATGATTACACGAAGGCACGTGGATAGCATGTGGACTGTGCGCCTGGCCAGTGCTCAAGAAGCATGTGATGCACGTGAGACCGTGAGAATCATCACAGGTATGCCTAGTAAACTTGGAAAGTAAGTGGTCGTGTGGGTAAGTAGGTGGAATGAAACTTCTATAAAAATGTGAATGTGAAGGGGGATTCCCTTAGAAGGTATCCAACTAAACGTATGTATATTGTGCCTATAAATCAACTATGGCAATAAATGTAAGGTTGGAATGAAAGGTTTGGGTCTGTAGATAAGTACGGATCAGACCAATATGAATAAAAGGTTGGAATGAAAGGTTCGAGTCCGTAGATAAGTACGGATCAAACCAGTATGAATAAAAGGTTGGAATGAAAGGTTCGAGTCTGTAGATAAGTACGGATCAAACCAGTATGAATAAAAGGTTGGAATGAAAGGTTTGAGTCCGTAGATAAGTACGGATCAAACCAGTATGAATAAAAGGTTGGAATGAATGGTTTAAGTCCGTAGATAAGTACGGATCAAACCTATATGAATGAAAGCCTGAAATGAAAGGTTTGAGTCCGTAAGCAAGTACGGATCAAATCAAAATTGTAGGAAACCCTTACGGGTCAAAATTGTAGAAAGCCCTTATGGGTCAAAATTGTAGAAAGCCCTTATGGGTCAAAATTGTAGAAAGCCCTTATGGGTCAAAATTGTAGAAAGCTCTTATGGGTCAAAATGGTGGGAAAGATCCTTGTGGGTCAAAATGGTTGGGAAGATCCTTATGGGTCACAATGGTTGGAAAGGCCTCAATGGGTCAAGAGGTTGGAAGGACCTTAACGGGTCATATGGTTGAAACCATGTAAAATAGGTTGGAAAGACCTTAGCGGGTCAAACAGTTGGGAAGACCATAAAGGGTCAAAAAGGGGTGAAATTATAGAAATTGTGGAAATGACCTTGAACGGGTCAAATAGTGGAAATGTGAAAATATGGAATTACCCAAGTAATGGGTCAGATTCGTTGGAAAGTTGTAGAAATATAGAATAGTCTATGAAGTGAGTCAATTGGGTAGGAATGAAGGAGAGAATACACTATTCTCTCTAACCAAGATAAGCACAAGATAGTAACTTAATTTAGATATGCATGTTATGTGGCATGCAAAATGCATATATATGGGTAGTGTAAGGTGGTAAGGCATGGTATTAGTGTGAGTTATTTTGTAGAAACCTATAAGTGGCGTAGGCTATGCCATTTTTGTCCTACGCCACTCTGTCACCCCTTGCCTACGCAAGTGGCGTAGGCTACGCCATTTTTGGCGTACCCTACGCCAACTCACCCTTTGGCCTCGGATGTTGATCTTTTTGCTTGTTTATGCTTCCGTACCTTGCCCGAGCAACTCCAAACCTCAGTTATAGTACATATGTGTACTCATGCTCGGGTTTGAGAGAGAGCTTCATGTATGTAAGGGTTGTTAGTTAAATGTAAATTGAGTAGAGGATTGGAAACGCCACATTTGTCTAGAGATTGGCGAAGAAAGAGTAACATGACGGGTAAAGTAGGTTATATGAGGGAATTGTATGCCTGTATGTATTGTGGGGTTATACGAGGGAATTGTATGCTTGTATGTAGAAGTAGGTTATATGAGGGAATTGTATGCCTGTATGTATTGTGGGGTTATACGAGGGAATTGTATGCTTGTATGTAGAAGTAGGTTTTATGAGGGAATTGTATGCTTGTATGTAAAGTAAGTTATATGAGGGAATTGTATGCTTGTATGTAAAGTAAGGTTATATGAGGGAATTGTATGCTTGTATGTATTGTGGGGTATTGAGGGAATTGTATATTTGTATGAATTGTGGGGTTATTAACCTTGTTATGTGAATGGTAAGGAAGATGCAAGTATGTAAGTGTGAATGCATGAGACTTGTAGGATCAGCTCGGGGTACCACACCCGAACTTCCAAAAAGGCGTTGGAACGAGAACATGGAGTATCTATGGATATTATCTCCGCATTTGAGTAGTGTGTATTAAGTTACTAAGTGAACTAACGAAACGGTTATTTGGTGATCGCAAGTTGTCTTGTCTACCTAATAGAGTAAGGAAAGGATGGAGATCGAGCAAGGAGGCGGATTGTACGAGGACACGACCCTATAACGTGTTATAGATGGGTCATGTTTAACGTGATAGAACATATTTAAAAGATGTAATACCTAAAATGTTTAGTAGATTTGGGTTATAAACATCCAAGGTTGTTTTTAAAAGAAAAAAAAATTTAACGGTTGGTATTTCCGCTGCATGTTTTTCTGTAAATTGGTTTAGGGTGTTACATAACAAGACTATGAAAAAAACTAGTATTTTCATCACCGAGAGAGGCCCATTTCGCCCTAGATTTTTGTCGCATATATCGGTTTCTAAACATTTCAATTTCTTCCAAAGTTTTTTTACATTCCGTCCAAACCCATAATTCCTCTTCATCCAAATCTTTTTGTTCCATTAAAAGCTCCATTTCTTCCTGTTCTTTTTTCAGCCAGTTAGCATCCTCATTATCCTTCGAGCGTAACTCATGAACCCACGGTTTTAATTTAGCTCGAATGGCTGCCAATTTTTTAATTAAATTCAAATCAGCCGGCCCATTATCATACCATCCAACTAAAGCACTCTTAACAACGTCATCACACCCGGGTCTATCCAACCAAGAGTCAAACCACCGAAAAGGTTTGGGCCCAAAATTAGTATCAATCAAAGTTAAGCACAATGGGGCATGATCGGAATGCTCTCTTTTCAAAGCTCTAACGCAAGCATTAGGCCATTTATTGAAGATATTATCACAAACGAACACCCTGTCAATTCTACTCAACTTACAAACACCACACCAATTTGCCAAGTAGGTAAATCTCAAACCTTTCAAGTCATATTCACGGAGACCCGCATCGTCAATAAACTCATTGAAGTCTCTAGCACAACCTGAATCAAAAAACGATTTTTCTTTCTCCCGGGTCTCTAACAGCATTAAAATCACCGAGCACAATCCACCACCCTTGACCCCTTTGTATAACCAAATTAATTTTATCCCATAGAGCCTTTTTCTCTCCATTAATTTGAGGAGCATAAACGTTGATAACATTCAGCCGAGTCCTACCATCCGATAAAAGACCAGAAACACACAAGAAATTTTTGTCTTTCGAAACCATATCTTTCTTAAAAAATTTCGGGTCCCAAATACTTAAAATACCCCCAGAATTTCCAGCAGAATCCACCTTATCAAACTCAAAACTCGAACCACCCCAAACTTTAGAAACCATACTAGAATCAACCTGACCAGACATAGTCTCCTGAACCCCAATAAACGAAACACCCAAGTCTGACTTTAAACTACTAATCCAACTTGCTTTGTTCCCAGTACCCAAACCCCTAACGTTAATAGATAAACAATTCATTTAATACCTAATTGTAATCCTTCATCGTTAATCGACTCCCTGATGAGATCGTCTTGCAATTCAAGGTTAATACCCAACTTGTCTCCCACTAATTTTGTAGCAAGAACTTCTTTGTGTTGCAAAAGATTAACCATATCACTGTTACCCTCGACATCGACCGCATCGTGATGACTTCGCTCACCCTCCATACTATCCAATAATTGCTCAAAAGATTGTACATGTGCCAGCGAATGCCTTTCAATATTCACACACCCAGTAAACTCCTGAACCTGCGTAACATTATGCTGGGCCAACGTAGGGTCTGAAAAACGAGTTTGGGCCAAAACCTCCTGAGTATCCATCGGTCCAATAAGAGAAGTAAGCTCAAATGGATCACCACTACTAGATTTAGGCCGATTTTTCTTTTTTTGTGGGCCTGAGGACTGTCCGGATCCACTTCCGGATCTCTTAAAACGAAATTTTTTTCTTTTTTTTGATAAGTTACAAACAAACCCCTTGCTCTTTTTTCGATTAGCACATGCAGTCCCTGCTCCTAACATATCTCCTTTCTCCATTGACTTGCCAGTCTTATCACCTTTGACCACCGGAATTTCCTCTGGACCATTACTACCATTAAGTTGCGATGGAGTATTAAAGGGATTAATGGGAGTTTCCAAACAATCCTCCTCCACATTAATACTTGCCTTATAAGCCTCCCCGTTGACTGAATTAACTTTTTCCGGTGTAAGAACAGGCGAATCCATCATGTTCACAGGAGCTGTATCGGAACTTGCGTCCGTATCATCAGGAACACCTACCTCCACCGCTGAACCCGAATTACTACACTCTTGATCATGTACAGCTTCCACAAATTTCGGCACCCAGTTTCCTTGTTCCTCCATAACCCAGATTCTATACTTCTTGTTATTCCAGTTTAGAGTGATCTCTTCGGAGACCCTCTTACCATCCCCAAGTAAGACACCAACGTACTCAAAAGACAAATCCTTATCCTTTTCCGTAATATTTGCTTTATGAACTATTGGACCAAACAAGCCTCCAATCAAATCGAAAACTGCATTGGTACATAGATGCAAAGGAACGCCCTTAATGTTTAACCAAGCAATCCTTTCAAATCCAAAGGATTGTCCTTCCCAAATGGAAATGGATGTAAACCGATCTTTCATATGAACTGCCGCCTCATACACCATTGTAGCCTTCTCTTTATCATCAAAAGATGCCATCACCTCCAATCCACCAAGATACTGAACAAAACCCAATCCAGGGCAGATAGAGTTTAAAGTAACGTAGATTTCCTTCACAGCATCAACATTCACCATCTTTGCTATAAGAGCTTTTCCATGTAAAGTAGAAAAAGCCTTGACATTATTGTCAATGGTTACTGATCTACCTACCAAAAGATCTTTGAACGATTTCGATCCGCACACGAAAGAATCCATGTTGATTCCGTGATTCCCCTCACTCTCTTTTTTATTAGTAAAGCTATTATCATTATAAGTATCATAAGATTGCCCCTCACCATTTTTTGTGAATATATTATTATCATTATTTTTATTATAATGGTATCTCTCTCTGTGATCATCGATCTCTCCTTCTTCTAAAACGAAACGAGCGATATTAAACCATAGTTTATTATCACCAATATGAATCCCACGAAGGTTACTCAATAATTCAGTAATATGTTTCACATCTAACATTGAGATAAAACCAAAACGATTGCCATTCTTATCACGTTTTCTAGCAATATAAAGATCGAATATCTGCCCGAATGGCCTTACCTGAGTTGCCAAATCATTCCCACTACATCCCTCTGGCAAATTAGAAACGAACAATTTAGTAATGCGACCTTTGATGTTCTTGGAGATCGGAACTTTCCGGCGCCGAGAGTCCATACGAGAGAGATATTACGTTATCTTTGATCTATATAATTTACCAGATCTTATATGTATCTTAAAGATAGTCCAAGCATATGAGCTTAGTTTGAAATTTTGATTCCTAAAGAGTGATAATAACTGACGGCTGTTTTTATCTACCTTTTTTGCAGAATTTGGTTTACGTTTTTTGACGAATTGTCATCACCATGTGAATTCAAGGTATTAATAATTTGTTGCTAATTGTTCTCCATTTTATAACTTACTGTTATATTGATATACTAGCTTATACCCCGGGAGCGTCCCGGGTTGAGAAATCTAAGTAAAATGAATAAAATTAGAAGTATCTAAACTATAAAAATGGCATCTATGTATCAACTTACATTAGATACTTTAAAAAAAAAAAATACCAAAAGATCCATTTCACCTTACAACATCAACACCTAAAACAGAATATTAAGATCTCAAGCACTTCAAGGGGACATAGATTGTTTAGCACCAATACATTCAGTCAAAGGTCTTTAACTGCATACAATAAGATTTGAGCTATTTCAGAATATGGTAGAAAAAGAAAACATAGCAATTACTTGTTGGAGAGCGTCCCAGGTTGAAATATCTAATATGACATAATAAAATATCTAATATGACAACATAATTAATAACTTGCCAATATATGATTAATGAATATTATTATTATTATTATTATTATTATTATTATTATTTTAAACAAATCTTTGTCATAAGTTATCATATTCTAATATAAAAAAAGGGTAATTGGGTCGGGTATCACCTAATCCCAGGCCCGACCCAAACCCACAATTTTTTTAAACTAATTCCAAACCTGACACAATACCTGTCGGGTTACAAAAAATAGTCGTTTTTTTCTCTGTTTTTTTATATAGCACTATGGTACTCGTTGGAAAGATAATAAAACGCTCGTTAATTTGGTGTAATTTTTTTCTTTAAAAAATCTCGTGTATAAAAGATATTAACGTTTAAAAGTTATGGGAGGAAACATTAGAGATAAAAATCTAATTTTGTTTTTAAATTTTAAATTATTTTTTCCAAAATAAAGGTCTTGCTACATGGGATGACACATGGCACACTCAATAAAGAGAATACTCTCTTTGAATGCCATGTCATTAAAATGACTTTGGTTTATTATATGTATAGATTTTACAGTTCTGAGCTCATTTGTTTTATGGTATATTTGATGGGGTTGAGCTTATTTGTGACATTTTTGTGAAGTTCTTGTTAAAATTATAAACATCACTTTATATATTCACTTTTATAAAAACATTTGTTATTTTTACTAACTTAAGTTGTTTGGTGTGTTTTATGTTTTGAGGTATAAATATGGATCAGCTATTTTGGATAAGCTATTTGGACATGTAGATAATTGCAGCCCAGGAAGTATGCAGCCCAGATAGCAACAAGCCCACGAAGGGATTAAGCCCAGCTCGTTAACGAGTGGATTGCCACGCTGGCAATCCACATTCCTATTGATCCAACGGTCCCGAGCCTACATAAGTGTGTTTCTCTCATGTGATCAGACGCTCAGGGTTGCTTCGGTTGTGTTTGTTACCGAACCTAGATTGCTGCCTATATAATGCCTCATTCGTGCTACCTTTCCAGCTTTTGCACGAGTCTTTCTCTCTCTTAGATATTTTTCTCTCAGTGTTAGGCTTAGATTAGATCATCTGTTAATGATCATTGATTCTTTGAATCCTTGTTTTGGTTGAGATCATCTGTCAATGATCTCAGTGTGAGAGTGAGAGTTGTTTGTTTACAGAGATCATCAGTCAATGATCTTCTGACTATTTTTAGGGTTTTGGTTGTGTAATCAGTTCCTTGTTTTTTGTATTCTTTAGTCTTTCCAGTAATAAAAACGTTCAGTTATTGTTTTGATTACCATATTTCGACATGGTATCAGAGCCCTAAGGCTCGATCCGTTCGTCTTCCGCTCAGTTGTTGGGGTTCTTGGAGTTTGCTTGAGTTCTTGGGTTGATCTTCATCAGATCGTGTGGAATCTTTTGGCAAAGGAAGATTACTCACTCAGTGACCTAGATCTGAAGTTCATCATCAGATCTAGGTTTTATTGGTAATCTGAAAAAAGGATTTCCCTAGGATTGCTCTGGAAAGCTAATCTTCTGCTCTCTGACTCGTAACCCTAAGTGAAGGTTACGAGTTACGAGTTTATTTGGCCAAACCCTAACTTGGTCCTTCTGGTGAGATTGTTCTATACTCTTGTCATTTAATTTGTGAGTCTAGGAGCACTGACCGGGTTAGGGGGACCGGTGTTGGCTCATCTACTTGAGTGTCTTGTGTTTTTGTTGAGATTGTATAATCAGTTGTTTGTGAGTACTTTAGTGTGCATAGGTAGATACAAACTCCCCTGTTAAGACATGTCCAGGCACCCTTGAGTGATGAACCTGGAATCTTGACACTGACAGGGTTTCGTTTGTTGCATACTTAAGTATTCGTCAGCTGACTGATTTGTACTTGATCTTGACTTTGTCTTTGTTTTTTGATTTGTTTGTGTGATTTGTTGCTGTGCTTGTTGTTAAAATGTCTGATATTGAAAACGATGATAATGTTAATAGTATTAGTTCTAGTGAAGGTAGAGAGAGACTTGGAGGAGTTACTCTAATCAGTAAACTCGATTCAAGTGACCCTCTCTATCTTCATGCTAGTGACTCTGCTAATCTCACTATCATCAGTGTCAAACTAAAGGGCACTGAAAATTACACAATATAGTCTAATGCTATGATTCTTGCTCTTCAAGTTAAGAATAAGTTAGGATTTATTAATGGAGATTGTGTTAGGTCTGTTGATGATCCTGTGTTAGGAAGACAATGGGATCGTTGTAACTCTGTTGTGCTAACTTGGATTCTTAATTCTATATCTGAAGAGTTGTATATGGGTCAAGTATATTCTAAAAATGCTTCTGATGTTTGGAAAGACTTAAAAGATACATACAACAAAATTGATGGGCCTGTGATATTTGATACTTATCAAAAGATTAATCATTTTAATCAAAATGGCATGACTGTTGCTGAATATTATCACAAATTGCATATAATGTGGCAATATCGTGATCAGATATTGCATATTCCTGCTTGTACATGTGATGCATCTAAGCAATTTAATGATTTCAGTCACTTAATAAAACTAATGCAATTTTTGATGGGTTTGGATAATGTGTACAGTTCTGTTAGAACTAATTTGCTAATAAGGGATCCTTTACCTTCAGTAAAGGAAGCCTTTGCTATTGTGTCAAGAGAAGAGTCTCACAGAAACTCAAATGTTTCTGTGACTAAGGACCAAGGTCCTACTATGGGATTCTTTGCTAAAACTAATCAAACTATAGATACTAGGAAAAAGAATGCTAGAATTAGTAATCAAAATCCTAATATCAAGTGTTCTCACTGTGATAAGGTGGGACATTGTGACACCCCAGGAAAATCCCACATCGGCCGTGGCCAGGAGAGATCCTTGGTTCATAAGTAATGTCTTGCCTCTTAAATAACCAACGCGTTTTGGGGCTTAATGTTAGTGGATGAGAGGAGAACTCCACAGTTAAGCGTGCTCAGGTGGAAGCAGTTTCAGGATGGGTGACCTCCTGGGAAGTTTTCACCAGGGCACCCAAAAACAAATCCGTGAGCTCTGGTTGGGCAAAGCGGACAATATTGGTGGTGAGAGGGGCCGGGTGTTACAGATGGTATCAGAGCCACTCCTGTGCCGTTCGGGATGGTGGGTACATACCTCATCAGGGACGATGAGACTCTAACAGGGGGTGAATGTGACACCCCAGGAAAATCCCACATCGGCCGTGGCCAGGAGAGATCCTTGGTTCATAAGTAATGTCTTGCCTCTTAAATAACCAACGCGTTTTGGGGCTTAATGTTAGTGGATGAGAGGAGAACTCCACAGTTAAGCGTGCTCAGGTGGGAGCAGTTTCAGGATGGGTGACCTCCTGGGAAGTTTTCACCAGGGCACCCAAAACAAATCCGTGAGCTATGGTTAGGCAAAGCGGACAATATTGGTGGTGAGAGGGGCCGGATGTTACAGACATACTGTGGATAAATGTTTTGAAATCATAGGATACCCTCCTTGGATGAAAAACAAAGTTAGTTTTAACAAAAGGAATGTTGCTAGTAACAATGTAGTAAGTGGAACTTCTCTTGACACAACTAATAAGGGGTCTGTTAGTTCTTTGACTGCTGATCAGGTTTCTCAGTTGCTTAGTCTGTTGAATAAGAAGAATGAGGAAGGTACAACTAGCTGCAATGTTGCAGGTAGGTCATGTAACTTTTTTTGTTCTGCTAGTAACTCAAAACCTGTGTTTTCTTTTTCAAACGTGCATTCTTTGTTTAGAAAGTTAGGCTGGATTACTGATTCTGGTGCAAATCAACACATGGTTATGAATGCTGATTTTGTGATAAATAAAATAAATGTTAGTGATTTAAACATCAAAGTTAATCACCCTAATGGAACAAGTGCTAAAGTTACTGATATAGGGGATGTAAAATTAACTGATGAGGTCACTTTGTATGATGTCTTTGTTGTTCCTAATTATTGTGTGAATTTAATTTCTGTTCATAAACTTGCTAAAGATAGTAAGTTAGATGTTCTGTTTAATGAGTCAAACTGCTACATACAGGATTCTTTAACCAAGAGAGTCCTGGTGACTGGTAGTCAAGTTGATGGTTTATATTTCTGTGGTGAGTCCTCAATGTTTTCTGGAATTTGTTGCAACAGTTTTGAGATAACAAATCTATGGCATGCTAGACTTGGTCACCCTTCTAACATTGTTTTAAAAGTTTTGAAAAATGACATTAAAATCAATGTTATGAATTTTGATAATGATGATCCTTGTGATATTTGTCATAGGTCTAAACAACATAGAGAACCTTTCCCACTTAGTGACCATAAAACAACTTGTCTTGGTGATCTTGTTCATTTGGATGTTTGGGGTCCTTATAGGGTAAAAGTAAAGAAGGATTTAGATATTTTCTGACCATTGTTGATGACTATACTAGATCTGCTTGGGTGTATTTGATGAGGTTTAAGGATGAAGTTTTTGATAACATTGTACATTTTTTAGCTATCATGAAAAATCAGTTAAAAGAAATGTAAAGGTATTCAGAAGTGATAATGGTTTTGAATTTATCAATTCTAAAATGAAAGACTTAGTTAATAATAATGGGATATTACATCAAACTTCATGTGTACATACACCTCAACAAAATGGTATAGTTGAAAGGAAACATAGGCATTTGCTGAATGTTGCTAGAGCTTTGTTATTTCAAAGCAATCTACCCTTGTCTTTCTGGTCTGAATGTGTGCTCACTGCTGTTTATCTTATTAACAGGACTCCATCCTCTGTGTTAAATGGTAGGTCACCTTATGAAGTCATGTATGGTTTTAAGCCCTCTTATGAAAAACTTAGGGTCTTTGGGTGCTTGTGTTATTATACAGTCTTGAATAATTCTGATAAGTTTAGTGATCATGCTAATAAGTGTGTGTTAATAGGTTATTCTAATGAAAAGAAAGGATATAAGCTTTGGAATTTAGATACAAAACAGGTGGTCGTGTCTAGAGATGTCAGATTTTATGAGTCTATATTTCCTTTTAAAGAATCTAAGGTTTTAAAAGAAACTGATTCTAATAACTATTTTAACATTGATCAATTAAACTTCTTTGACTTGTATGAGACTAATAACAACACAAGTTCCATTGGTCCTGATGTTCCCAATGATGATGAGGGGGCTGAAAAGAATTCTGATCTCCATGGGTCTTGGCAACCGGTTGGTAACCAGGATTCACATCTAGGTAGGGCTGATAATCAGCAACCAGATGATTCTGGTGACAACAGTGGTGGGGCTAAGGATGGTAGGTCAGAAAATGAACAAACAAATAATTCTGAGGGACAAGAAGCATCAGCTGACCATCCAACTGTTGTTAGAAGGTCTGCTAGGAACACTAACTTTCCTAGAAAACTTAGTGATTATATTATAGAAGGGAAAGTCAAATATGGTCTAGAGAAGGTGGTAAACTATTCAAATTTGTCTAGTGATAACATGTGTTTTGTTTCTATGTTAAATAAAAGTAGTGAACCAAAGTTCTACTATGAGGCTAGTAAAGATAAAAATTGGGTAACTGCTATGAATGAAGAAATTGAGGCTTTAAATAGAAATGATACATGGGACATTGTTGAATTACCCAAAGATAGAAAGGCCATAGGATGTAAATGGATTTATAAGATAAAGTATAAATCAAATGGTGAAATTGATAGGTATAAAGCAAGACTTGTAGCTAAAGGGTATAGTCAAAGAGAAGGTTTAGATTTTGATGAAACCTTCTCACCCGTGGTTAAAATGATTACCATTAGATGTGTCTTAACCATTGTTGTACAAAATAATTGGTCTATATATCAATTGGATGTCAATAATGCTTTTTTGTATGGAGATTTGTTTGAAGATGTTTATATGAAGTTACCCGAAGGGTATTTTTCTAAAGATGATCATAGAGTATGCAAACTGAAAAAGTCCTTGTATGGACTTAAACAAGCTCCAAGAATGTGGAACACTAAGTTAGTTAGTGTTCTATTTGAGCTTGGGTTTGTTCAAAGTAAATGTGATCATTCTATGTTTGTAATGTCTTCAAAGGACATTTTTTGTGTATTACTTGTCTATGTGGATGATATAATCTTGACTGGAAACAGTCCTGAATACATAGAGTATGTTAAAACTTTTTTTAAAACCAAGTTTTTAATAAAGGATTTGGGTCTCTTAAAGTATTTTCTAGGTATAGAAGTGTTAAAAAACTAATAGTGGGTTGTGTTTAAGTCAAAGAAAATATTGTCTTGAATTATTGGCAGAGTATGGATTAACTGGTTGTAAACCTGTGAAATGTCCAATTGAGCCAAATCATGTGATCACTAACTTGTGCAAACAAGAAAGTGAACCATTGGTTGACATTACCGGGTACCAACGACTTGTAGGTAAACTTATTTACCTATCCCATACTCGGCCAGACATCACCTACTCGGTGCATGTTTTAAGTCAATTCATGCACAAACCCACTAAAGCACACTTCCTCATTGCCATGAGAGTACTTAGATACCTAAAATCTTCTCCAGGTAAAGGAATACATATTGCTAAGTGTTCTGAACTTAGCCTTTATGGCTATGCTGATTCGGACTGGGCAAAATCTGTTGAAACCCGGAAATCCGTTACTGGATATTGCATTTTCTTAGGTAACTCTCTTATTGCTTGGAAGAGTAAAAAGCAGTCCACTATTGCCCGGTCTACAGCAGAAGCTGAGTACCGGTCCATGTGCACTGCGACATGTGAAATTATGTGGTTAGTCAACTTGTTAAATGAGCTCAAAATCAAGGTTAGTCTTCCGGTTAAATTATATGGTGATAATTCAGCTGCATTGGCAATAGCAGCTAATCCGGTGTTTTACGACAAAACTAAACATTTTGAAATAGATTTGTATTTCTTAAGAGACCAAATTAGTAAAGGATATGTTCAAACCTTAAAAGTTAAAACTGAAGAACAGGTTTCAGACATATTTACTAAAGGTTTGGGGATTTCTCAGCATGAACAGATTTGTTCATGGCTGAAAATGTTAGATGTTTTTGGAAATAAAAGTGAGGGGGGGTGTTAAAATTATAAACATCACTTTATATATTCACTTTTATAAAAAACATTTGTTATTTTTACTAACTTAAGTTGTTTGGTGTGTTTTATGTTTTGAGGTATAAATATGGATCAGCTATTTTGGATCAGCTATTTGGACATGTAGATAATTGCAGCCCAGGAAGCATGATAGCAGCCCAGGAAGTATGCGGCCCAGATAGCAACAAGCCCACGAAGGGATTAAGCCCAGCTCGTTAACGAGTGGATTGCCACGCTGGCAATCCACATTCCTATTGATCCAACGGTCCCGAGCCTACATAAGTGTGTTTCTCTCATGTGATCAGACGCTCAGGGTTGCTTCGGTTGTGTTTGTTACCGAACCTAGATTGCTGCCTATATAATGCCTCATTCGTGCTACCTTTCCAGCTTTTGCACGAGTCTTTCTCTCAGTGTTAGGCTTAGATCAGATCATCTGTTAATGATCATTGATTCTTTGAGTCCTTGTTTTGGTTGAGATCATCTGTCAATGATCTCAGTGTGAGAGTGAGAGTTGTTTGTTTACAGAGATCATCAGTCAATGATCTTCTGAGTATTTTTAGGGTTTTGGTTGTGTAATCAGTTCCTTGTTTTTTGTATTCTTTAGTCTTTCCAGTAATAAAAACGTTCAGTTATTGTTTTGATTACCATATTTTGACAGTTCTTGGGTTTAATTTGGTCTTTGATTATTCTTTGATTTCACGCCAATGTAAATAGTGTTTATATACACTAATGTGAAGTAACCGATGTGTTTCCAGTTGGGATTAAAAAACTTCAAAATTTAATAATTCTTGATGCTTTTAGTAACAGCTTTACTGGATCACTTCCATTAGATGTTTGTAGTATTACTTCACTTAACATTATTGACTTTGCTAGAAGTTATTTCAGTGGGCCCATCCCTGGATCATATGGTTTACTAAAGAATCTTGATTTTATTCATTTGGCTGGTAATATGTTAACCGGTTATCTACCTGTAGAGTTTGGTCAGTTAAAAACTGTGACACATATGGAGATTGGTTATAATTTTTATAACCTGTTGAGGATCCAAGATGTCAGTGTATCGAGGGGACAATATTATTGAGATAGTTGTAGGCAGGAAAGTATAGGAGCCCCCTATGACTGCGGGCAAGCGAGTCCCAAAAAGAGTTTGTTTGAGTGTATTCAAACCAGAAACAAAGAGCAGTGTTTGAATCATCTTAGCTTTTTCTTCCTAGGATAAGAAACAATGATTAAGTAACCAAGAAAGAAAGAAAAGAATTAGTTAGTTAGTTACATGACCTCCTCATAGTCATCTCTGCACTTTGTACGGTCAGTCATACTCATAGTCATGCACAAGCAACCCATTCATTTTTCAAAATGTGATACCAAAAGAGTTAGGTAGGTTGGTTAAGCTTGATACATTATTTTTGTTTAAAAACTCGCTTTCCGGGACGATCCCAAATGAGTTTGGGAACATTCCGACGCTTTCGAGCTTAGATCTTTCGGATAACTAGCTTTCGGGGCCGATCTTGAGTCTCTTCTTATTTGGGATAATTCCTTTGGTGGGACACTGCCACAACAGTTGGGTATGCATTCTAAGCTTAGATGGGTTGATGTGTCAACAAATGATTTTGTGGGGATTATTCCATCAGGTATTTGTTCAGGGGGAGAGTTGAGTAGGTTAATGCTGTTTTCGAATGGCCATTTTATAATTAGGCGTCTAGAATCTAGACATATGGATTTCATGGCGAGCCAAATTTTTTTTTTCTTGCGTGAACAAAACTTATGGTACTCATTGAAAGAGGTCACTCTTTCAAGTATGCTTTTATTTATTTCATGGCTTATTTTTTCATAAATTTAATCCCATAATATTTTTACATATGAGTAATATTCAAAGCTGCTTTAGTTGTTTTTGTTTTAATATGTGTGGTGTTTTTTTCTTTCGTAGGGGGGATTATTTGATTAAGGGGCAAACATACACATCAATCCTGGCTGCACAGTTTATGCAGGGGTGTTCCTGCTAAGTCGCAGAACAATATGGTTTTGGTCTTGCAGCAACAGAAGATTGGAACATCACTAAGGCTGCCACGGTACGGACCAGAATTCAACTCTGTAGTGTGATTCATTTACAAATGATAGAGACAAAAAAAGTTGGTGAATTGGTTCATCTTGGTGGTTGAGATTAACGGCTAACGGCCTTAGTAAAATTGAGCATCATGTCACATAGTAGCTTAGCAAAATGGAAGGTCTAAATTATAGGAATAGTCAGGTGCAAATTAATATTTGAAGGTTCACTTAAAAGATCAATGGGGCTGCTTCCAAGGATTTGCTGCCCACAAGAATGACAAACGAACAGCTACAATAAAATGCATGTTTTTTAAAGGCCTAGGTAACCTTTAACAATACGCATTATATACAGCTTTCCATTATAAGGCTTTCGTTATATATTTGGCTGGTGCGTTTTCATCCGTTTCCCTATCGAATTGTAAAAACATTTACTTGGAAATAGTTTGTGAACTATTGGAAAGTTCTCAATGTGAAAACATTCATCTTGCCAATTATTTCTTAAATCAATGTGTTGTTAACATTTTGTTTTTTTGGGTGTTAACATCTTTTTTAAGGCACATTGTGATTTCATGTATTGAATCATTTTTTTTTGTCGAAGGCTTTGATGTGTCTGACACTTATTACTAAAAATCTTCGTTGTTGGTCTAATAGTAAATGAAGTAAAACAAAATTTATAGGTTGGCCATGCAAAGTCAACGTCTAAGGGCAAGTTTTTATATTTTGGAACATTTGCCTGCTCCATTTACCAAATGAATGTCGCTTCTACATTTCTATTCTGTTAGGCTTATTTTTTTTGTTATTTGTATGTGCGATGTTTGACGGTAGTTTGGCGCTAACTGTATGAGTTGTAAAAATAAATAAATTTGCAAATCGCGCAGCGCGCGACTGTTAAAATACCTAGTTTATTTTAAAATTCAAAGCATATAAGATAAAAGAAGCATCATGTTTTTTCGTTCAAAAGTAATTATTTTATTTAACTAAAGATTCAAAAATGGACGAACATGGAATTAAGCTATTATAGGGACGAGTGAGTTGGATCTTGAATGTTTTGAACCTAGGCTTAAACCTGCACAAGGTAGAAAACCGTTAGGCTCGTTACAGAGGAGGAGGGAGGGCCTCTCTGTAACCACCCTCCGGCGTGAGGATAAGTATTTGTTAAGTGAGAGAAAGTAGAGAGAGAAAGTGTGCTTTGGAGTGTAGGCATTCGTGTGTTGATTGTACTTTGATGGGGGTATTTATATGGTCAACAAAGTTGTACTTTCTCTCACTTAACAAATACTTATCCTCACGTCGGAGGGTGGCTTTGCTCGTGTCTAGTCATTGAGCCGCGGTATAACTCTTATACCTCTTTATGTCTTCCCAAGTCCTTAAGTTGTTCTAACTTTTTGGACTTGAGTGTTACCGAATCATATATGCCTTGTGCCGCGGTATAACTTCTTATACCTGTTCATGTCCTCCCAAGTCCTTAAGTTATTCTAATTTTTTGGACTTGATTATGGCTGCAGCTTGTTGGGTGTGCCCCGGGAGTCAGGGGGTTTTTGGTGGTTCTGGGAATGGACGACACGTGTCTTGGCCATTTGATGGGACTAGTGTCATGAGTCCGGGCCACGTGGATCGTTTTGCAACCACACGATGTAGTGACTGATGGATGGCGGTTTAGTTTTCGAGACAATCTGGACCGCTCATTTCAGCCAACTGTTTTCCATCAACGAGATCTGAACGGTTGGCCTCACCGGCCCCCTATATAAACCCTTTACTTTTATTTTACTTTTACTCTTTCTCACTGTTTTTCTCCTTTTATCCTCCTGATTCTCTGATATACACCAGCCGGTTCTCTGTCATAGGTCGAGGTTCTCGTCTTCTAAAGGTGCGTTTCATCTTCTCCTTCCTTCTTCCATCTTTTTTCACTTATTTACAGAGATGGTGAAGGATGACATGGGCGTCACCTATTCCAAGTTAACTCCCAACAAGTTAAATAAGTTTATTAATGACTTTAGGATACCCCGTGACCTGCACCCTACCTTGCCCGGTCCTCAGGATACCATCTACCCTTTTCCAAGAGGGAAGTTTGGTTTTTACACTCGTGTTTGTTATTTTGCTAGTTACCGGGTTCCCTTCACCAAATTTTTGATGAAGGTTCTGAGGTTCCATGGGGTTCACATTTCTCAGGTGAATCCTTTCGGCCTCAGCCGGATTAGTCATTTTGGCTTTATTACCGAGCCTTTTTCGAGCTTTGACTTAATTATTGTAACACCCCGAAATCTTGTTTCGCCTAAATACGCCATTTGGAGTAATTGATAAAGTATCTAAAGTGAATTTAGCGGTGGATGTTTTAGTCAACGGATAAAAACGAGGCTAAAACTCAATACACGAGACCAACCTAGATCGTGATGTTATCTAATAATCATGGAAATTGGAACTTGAGGGACCATTGTGGCCAAAATGATAAAGTTGGTTTTATTAATAAACCTAAAACACACACATAATGTGTGTGTGTTCGTATGATATTCAGGAGACCCCAAGAAGGGCTCCAACCCTAACTCATCTACCAAGCACAAATCTGCTCAAATCAAGGGGGTTTTCTTGATGCATGATGAAATTCTTGTTTATCTAGTGTTCTACACATCACAAGGTATCTTTAGACGCATTTGATTTCACCTAAAACACTTGTATGTGGAAGATGGTAAATTAGGGTTCACATTAAAAACGTGAATTCCTAGCTTCTATGGATTTCTATGTGTTAGTAGACATCAAGGAAGCTTGATGAATTGTTATATGATGTTGATTCATATGAATTTGTGAATACTCATTATGTATAAGTAGTGGGTTTTTACCCCAAACATGAATTACCCTACTATGTGGTAAATCTTGCAACTATATGTGATTTGTATCATGTATGTATGCTAATTGGTGAATTGATCATGTGCAAAATGGTTAGCTAAGCCATGGTGAAATCTAGAAAGTCTTGAACACCTAGAACTAACATGATGAAATTAGTGCATATAAGGTGTTTGATGAAATGCTTGAATGAGAAAATAAATGTGTAGAACATGTATGAACATGAAAACTAGAAATGTAAATGTTGAGCTTGAGGAAAAATGAATACATGATGCCATGGATTATGAAAGAAATCCATATTATGTGTTTTAACAAAAAAAGGGTTTGACATGTCCCTAAGTTAGGTACAAGGACTAGGGAGCAAACGGGTCAAACGGATGCAAGCTCAATGCATACGGAAGCGAAACGGATATGAGGTAAGTAATACTTACACTACTAGTCTACAAATACAACTCTTGTATTGATATAAGTGTTTAAACTTTGAAGTGGAAAAAAAGGTATGACCTCAAGGGGTGAAACCAACTAATCGAGTGATTGATGCGATTTCATGTCAAAACAAAATTCATAGTCATAAATGAGTCATATGGTGTTGATCAAATGATGAAAATCATCAATTGGGTCAACCAATAAAGCCATATGGTAAACAAGAGTCTAAACTCAGATTTTGGATGAAAATCACATGAATAAGGAAGTTAAGTAATCATGAGTCTTAACGGGTCGAAGGGGTGATTCCCTCACCATTCGAACCCGACATTAAAATCCAGTTATCTAAGCTTTAAGAAACTTGTGGATAACGGGTCAAATGGTAAATGCAATACCATTGAGTCCCAAGAGACTAATGTGGTTAATCTAGAGTGTATGCAGGAGAACACTTGGAAAATTGGGCACTCGTTGCCTAAGTAATCCATATGGGTGCAAGGTATGGGTCAACGCCACCCGGTAAGTCCAGAGCTAAATAAACGCCTTTGGGCGAAGCAATGTGGGTACTAAAGCTACTCACATAAAGTGTGGGTGTCAACCAAGTAAGTTATTTCCATCACCATGTCTAATGCGCGCTAATGCGCTTAGAATTTACTAAATAAGAGAAAACTTGAGAAAAGGTGAAAATCTAAGTCCGGAAGGACTTAGAGGTTTTTAAACAAGTCAATGAGTCAAAAGCAATGGGTTGAATCAAAAGCGTCACCATGGATGGCTAAACTTATGGATTTGGCTATAAAGGGGCATTTTGGGAATTTATAGATTTACTAAAGGTTAAATCTAATAACCAAGTCACAATGACACAAAACGGAAATGCTTTTAGTTGAACATGTGTCCAATGAGTTGACAATATGATTTCAATGACTTTGGTGTGATTAAAAAGTGTCTTGTAGAGTCCAAGACCTTAACGAGTCGATTTGGGTAAAAATCGACATAAACATTTAAAACTGGGAACCGGGTCTTAATGACATAAACCGGATGATGTTTTTAGTTAAAAAAGAGTCCAATAAGTTCACAAAATGATTATTATGCTTTTTGAATGGTCTAATGAGGTTTTGTAAAACCTATGGCCTTAACGAGTCGTGGTTCCCCTTTTTGGATATGATCCAGAACCTAAAAGGGGGATCCAGGACTTAAAAGGGGATCCAGAACCTAAAAAGGGGATCCAGGACCTAAAAGGGGATCCAGAACCTCAAGAGGATCCAGAACCTAAAAAGGGGATCCAGAACCTCAAAGGGGATTAATGCTGGAAATTATAGTAACAAAACTCTTATTCTTATACTTTCCATCCTACTCGATTCTAGTAACGTTTAATGGGTTAATTAATCGTGTTTAACCCACAGGTACTCGGTTACACTGGATGGATGATGATCAAGACTTGTTATAAGAACCGAACACACTCGAGCACTCATCAAGCTTCCACATTTGAAGTTCCCGATTAAACGCAGGATTTAGTACATGTTTTTAGTAAACCTAATTACAAAAATTTTGTTGGGACCTATAATGTAGAAATCATAATGGGTTGGATTTCATAGATATCAAAGTTTTAAATCGGGAGTGTTATTTAATAAGACCAAAGCCCGTAAGTTTAAAAGTTAATCGCGTGTTTACGGGTTAGGGTCTTACAATTATAGTACACCCTAAAAATGATAAATACATAACATTTCCCTTCACCAAATTTTTGATGAAGGTTCTGAGGTTCCATGGGGTTCACATTTCTCAGGTGAATCCTTTCGGCCTCAGCTGGATTAGTCATTTTGGCTTTATTGCCGAGCCTTTTTCGAGCTTCGACTTAATTATAGTACACCCTAAAAATGATAAATACATAACATTCATTCATGTAAACCAGCTTTTATTAAATTGGGCCGGGAATAACACATCCCGGTTACTAACATTTCGAGACAAAAGTCAAAGTATGGGGAATGGCACATCCCATTTTGTAACATAAATTTATGAAATGTTTAAATGAGAAAGTAGCTGGTGGTGCTCACATGTAGCACTTTTTAAATGAACACCGTTTCAGGTACGAGGTACGTCTCGTCCATCGAGGGTTTGGAGGGTGTAGGCACCTTTCCCTCCAGTGGTTTTAATCAAGTATGGCCCATCGAGGGTTTGGAGGGTGTAGGCACCTTTCCCTCCAGTGGTTTTAGTCAAGTATGGCCCATCCCAGGATGCGGCCGTCTTTCCTTTCTCGACCCCGCTTGCCTCGTTACACCAGAGCACATAATCACCGGGTTTGAACTGGACTTCTTTCACTCTTGAGTTATAAAATTTCTCTAACTCTTTTTTGTACCGGGCTTCTTTAATGGCCCGGTATCCCTTCTTTCATCAAGTAGGTCTAGATTCAGACGGAGCTCTTGGTCATTGTTTTCGATGCACTGGACTCGGAGGGAAGGGGATCCAATTTCAACAGGGATGACTGCCTCCGTTCCGTAAGTCAAACTGAACGGTGTCTCGCCTGTGCTGGTTTTCGTCATGGTTCGGTGAGCCCATAGAACATTAGGAAGCTCGTCCACCCAACCACTTTTCTTTCTTCCCAATCTCTTCTTGATTTTTTCGACCAGGCTTCTGTTGATCCGTTCCACTTGGACATTTTCCTACGGATGAGCCACCAAGGCAAATGATTGCTGGATATGCAAGTCTTGACACCACTTTTTGAAGGGATTATCAGCGAATCGCTTCCCATTGTCACTGATGATTGTTTGTGGCAGCCCAAAACGGCACACTATATGTTCCCAAGCAAACGTTTTGACTTCTTTCACAGATATTTGGGATAGAGGCCGAGCCTCAACCCACTTTGTGAAGTAATCCACGGCAACCAACAAAAATTTCATGCCTCCGGTGGATTTGGGAAATGTTCCAACGATATCAATGCCCCGTTGCTGGAAGGGCCATGCTGCAGTTACAGGAACGAGATTGTTCTTACCTCGGAGATTGACTGGTGCATGCTTTTGGCATTCTTCACACTTCTGAAGCTCTGATACGACACTATTGTGCATGCCCGGCCAGAAGTACCCGACATTCATTATCTTGGCGATCACCATTCTCGGACCTGCATGTATGCCATATATTCCACGGTGAATTTCTTGGATGATGTACGAAGCTTCATCCAAGTCTACACATTTAAGGAGTGGTCGTAAGAATGTTTTTCAGTACAACTGACCATTGGCTATCTGGTACTGGAGCGCTTTCACTTTCAGCTTCCGAGCTTGTGCTTTATCTTTTGGAACGATATCATTTATCAGATACTGGATTATAGGAGTCATCCAAGTATCTGATGCTTGGGTCATTTATAGTACTGAAGCTGTCTGGATAGACGGGCCTTGTAGAGCCTCCATATGTACCTCTTGATTCATGATATCGGTGGTCGAAGCGGCAAGTATGCTTAGAGCATCTGCTTTTTTGTTTGTGCTTCCTGGAACATGGACCACCTGACAAGCTTCGAACTGCTTTATCAGATTGTTTGCCTGCATTTTAAGATAGTTAGTCGTTTTCTTTGGTATAATTATCCGTCCCTGAAGGTTCCGGGTAAGACCCATACCTCAGCTAAGTATAGAATCATGTTAGCTTCTTTAGCCTCATATTCTCCAGATATCTGGTTTGTTACCAGCAAAGAATCGACATGTGATATGATCTGCAGTATTCATAATATTTTTTAGAATTTCGGTGAACTTTGCATATAAGAGGGAGTTTTGTAGCATAAACTTACGTTTATACCTTCTTGGCCCCGACCTTGATGGCCAGTCAGAGTCCAGCTAAGAGTGCCTCATACTTGGCCTCATTGTTGGAGCTTTTGAAATTCAACCAGAAAGCATAAAGCAATTCTCGTCCTTCGGCTCTTTCAACACCATTCCGGCCCCTGATCCTACGGTACCTGACGCCCATCTGTGTATAAAGACCAAATGGGTGCCGGAACATCCCGTGGTTCGGTCATCAGGGTCTTAGGTATTTCAACCAAAAAATCTGCCACAACCTATCCCTTGACCGGTCCTCTGGTTTTGTAGGTGATGTCAAAGGCGCCGAGCTCGATGGCCCATTTGGTCATTCTTACAGAGGCTTCTGGTTTTCTTAGAATGTTGAGGATCGGTCGTTCAGACTGTACTTCAATGTCAAAAGCTTGGAAATATCGCCGGAGTCTCCACGAGGTATGGACTAAGGCGAGGGCCAATTTTTCTAAGATTGGATATCGAACCTCATACTCTCGAAGGGCTCGGCTGATGTAATAAATCGGATGTTGGATCGTGGCTCTTGTGACAACAAGGACGGAGCATATGGCACCTTCTAAGGCCGAGAGATATACTATGAGTGTTTCTCCCGGCTCCGGAGCTGTTAAGGTGGGCAAATCAACCAGACATTTTTCAACTCCGCGAAGGTAGAATCGGCCTCCGCGGTCCATTCAAACTTTTCTTTCCCCAGGCTCTTCTTTAAAACATTCATAAAAGGCAGAGTACGTTCTGCGGCTTTGGAGAGGAAACGATGTAGAGCGACCAGACGCCCATTTAGAGACTGCATCTCTTTTAAACACTTGGGTGGTTGCATTTTCATCACAGCTTCGACTTTGTACGGGTTGGCTTTTATTCCATCCCGGGCCATAAGTACACCCAAGAATTTCCCCTCTTCTAGACCGAATGAGCACTTTTTAGGGTTCAGCTTCATATTGATCTCCCGGAGCTTAGGAAAAGTTTCGGCAATGTCTTCTATCATGGAGTCTTCAATGACACTCTTGATGACCACGTCATCCACATAAACCTCAAGATTTCTTCCAATTTGACTTTTTGAAGGCTGAATCCATGAGCCGCTGGTAGGTAGCTCCGACATTCTTAAGTCCGAACGGCATTTCGGTGTAACAATAAAAACCGTTGTTCGTGACAAAAGCCGTTTTATCCTCATCATCTTCAGCCATTTGGATCTGATGATAGCCTTTGTAGGCATCGAGGAAACACTTTAATCGAAAACCAGCCACGACATCAACCTTTACATCAATCTTAGGGAGGGGATAACAATCCTTCGGGCGCACGTTGTTTAAATCTTTGAAGTCAACAAACATCCTCCAGGCCCATCCTGCTTTTTTACTATAGCACCGGATTGGCTACCCAGGTCTGGTACTGTACCTCCCTGATGATTCCTGCACTTAACAAGTTCTTCACATCTTCAGCTATAGCTTTAACTCAATCTGGAGCCATGCTCCGTTTCTTCTGAGCTACGGGGTTTACCCCTGGATAGGTGTTCAGCTTGTGTTCCGCCAACTCCCTCGGAACTCCGGTCATATCCGAATGTTCCCATGCAAAAACATCAAGAGAGTTTGAAAGCAATTTCCAAAGTGTTTCTCGGGTTGCAGCTGGAAGCTGTGCTCCGACGGAAATTTTCTGCTCCGGGAAACGGGGGTGTACTGAAAATTTCTTGACCACAGTAGTGCCAGATTCCCCGGAATCTCATCTTTATCATTCCCTGAACTCAAGGATTGGCGGATTTCTGATATGCAAAGCCCTGACTCGGACTCTATAGTAGCTATGCCTTCTTCTGTTGGAAATTTAAGAGCCTCATGGATGGTGGATGTCACCATTCCAAAGGCCTTCATCCCGGTCTTCCCAGTATGATGTTATGCATCGATCTTGATCCTACCACCAAAAAGGTCAGGATGACTGTTCGCTGGCATGAGCCGGAGCCAAATGTTACCGGAAGGGAGAGTTACCCGATGGGCTGTACAATTTCTCCAGAAAAACTCACCAAGGGCATTAAAATAGGAATCAATTTCTGTTGTGATGCTTCGGATAGAAGCTGAAAGCATTAGAGATACATAATTTCTAAGGCACTACCCCCATCTACATAGATTCTATGGGTTTTGTGTCCTGCTACAATCCCTGAGACTATTATCGGTCCTTCTTTGTAATTATCTGATGAAATGGACGGAAAGGTGATGGGTTGGGACATCCAGGCCATAACATGCTCGTTACTTCGCTTTGTCCCCTATTGTTTCAAAGCACGGATCATATGGATCCCGGTTTGATCATTAGGGTTGGCGATATGGGTAGTAGTAGCTTTTCCCTCTTTAATGTCCTTTACCAGGTGTGACAACTTTCCAGCCTTCAACGCCTTTTCAATTTCTTGCTTTAATGACCAACAATCATCCGTATCATAACCCCTGGCTCGGTGGTAATCACAATACTTCTTGGTGTTCTTAACAGATGTAGGCTTCTGCCTCGGAGGTTTGGGGATTAGATCCAGTAAAATGAGATAATATTGGAGATTCCTGTAAGTGTTCTTCCAAAGCCATCTATGCTTAGGCTCAATGAAAGCACCAATGTTGTAAATTGATATTTCACGACTAAACAACAGTATGAATAAGAACACAACCTGAATGATTTATATTGAATTTGAGAATGATTACAATAAAGGAACTAAGTATTACTAGAGAAGGGGATGGGAAATCAGAAACCACATAGTAGAGATGAGAAGAAGAAAATCACCACATTCATCCAAAAAATTGTCCTCCCTAATTCTCTCATCTGCTAGTTATATCAAGCGGCGTAGGACATACTTTCAATCTGCTGGGCTTCTTTTATTGGTCTGGTTAGGCTAAGGTCTAGTTCATAACAAACACCTTGGGCCATCGTTGGAAAAAGAAATAAACACCAAATGTTTGTGGGCTGCTAATGGACCAAAATCTATACTATATTATAAAGCATAAGATAAGGATTCCAACCAAATTGAAGTAATTACAACATTTTATTCTTATGATACAACAAATTAATAAAGTTAGTAAGGGGCAAAATGATCTTTTGACATGATAAATTAATTGATAAATATTATATATTGCATGATTTAAAATTTGATCTAAGTATTTGACTTTTAAAGTTGAAATCCAATCATGTTTCTCCTCATAAAAGCATTAGATCCTTTATGAACCCTAAATCTTTTGAGTTTTTATTCCAAACCTACATGTAACCTTGACTATTGATCATATTAACCATCATGCCAATAACGAACATTGGGGGATATATTATTTTAATATATTATTGTTACAATCTTAAATTAATATTAATCTATACTATATTATAAAGCATTTAGAAAGGTTTCTAAAAAAAATTACAATATTTTATGTTTATTGTACAACTCAATAAAGTTAGCAAGGGATAAAATGGTCTTTTTATATGAGTATTATGTTGATATACACAATTAAATTCATAAATTGATAAATGAATTGAATTTATGCTTTCTCATGTAAAAAATAAAAAATGAAAAATAAAAAATAAACGGATTCAAATTGAGATTGTTTCAAAACATTTAAAATTATTAATGCCATCATATCCCTTCTTCAGTTCTTCCTCAATTAAAGTAACCAAAAAATTAAAATGTCATCGTTTGGGTGAAATGAAATGGAAGGTGATAATTACTAGAAACATATTAATGCCATCACTTAGGTGGAATGAAACCGAATGTATAATTACTAGAATCATTAAACTTTGGCTAATTAACTAATTCAAACCAGTCTTTACTTAAATCATAAAACGATCAGAACTGTCAAGGATCTCTTTGTTCATCCCTTGTTCTTTTTTCCTTTTCATTGGAGTTGCATTAGGCGAAAACACTCGCAGCTGTTAAAAGATGTTGTAGTTCAAGTATTGGGCTTATGGACTTTGTAATGTTATTGGACTTAAGTTTGTTGTAACAAGTGGGCTTATAATTACTTGAGTTTGTGCAGGCCCATTTCTGGTTTTGATCAGCCCATGGCTATGTGGTCCAGATGTTGTTGATATATTATTTCGAGGACTAATATTGATCGTTGGATTAGATGACTTATAACCGTTGGATTATTTCTGATGGATCCTTCTCGAGCTCAGTATATAAACGTTGTTTCTCTCTCATTCATATTATTCGAGTCATTTTATTTTTTGTTTTCTTCTTATTGTTCTAGGGTTTGATCTCTGGAGAATCATCCCTGTGTATTGTCTTCTTTGTAAGTCTTGTGTATTTCTATTATCAGTCATCATCTGCTGATCATGTGTATCAGCAGCTGAGGACTAGACTCTGTATTATCATTTGATCTCAGTGATTGCTGTGATCATATTTGGGTTTGGTTGGGTACTTTTCTGGGTTGGATAAATAAGAGTTTTATCACCGTTTTTGTCGCTATATCTCTTGTTTGTGTTGTTGTTGATTGTGGATGATTCTTGTGTTGATAATCTTGAGTATTAGTAGTTAGAATCATAGTTTTCTACATGGTATCAGAGCCCTTAGTCTCTTGATTCTGGTGTCATTCGTCTTCCGCTGTCTGTCTTTGTCTCTGATGATCGTCTTATTCCTTTTTTGTCAAAGATCTAGTTTGTGTCTTTTAGGGTTTTGATCTTCCATATAGATCTTGACCTTCTCTTAGTTCTATAGTAGATCTGATCTCTCTAGATCTGGTCTATTATCTGTGTTTGATATTTGTTGTAGATCTGGAGTCTCTGTCAACAAGTGTTGACTTCATACTCTTGGTCATTGGATCTAAACTGCTTGGATTGGAGCTTGACTGGAGTGGATCTTGGAGTTTATTGCTACAGTTGCTCCCACATCTTAACACCCTAAGTGAAGGTGTTAGTTGTGGGGTTGGCTGTGACATCCGTCACCTTCGACTTTCAATTTATTTACAAAAATAGTCCCCCAAATATTTTCAATTTTAGTCCTCAAACATTTCTTGTAATTATTGTCGTTTTCAAATGTAATAAATGTGCGAAACTCAAGTTATATTATTTACATGTATTTTGGATCTCGATCTCGATTTAAACTAACACGTAAGTTGTGACGTTATTCGGAAAAAAAATAATTATCACAAAAAAATTCAAGTTTATAAAAGTTTTAAGTTTGAATAGTTAACTTAGTTAGTTTTTATTAAGGGAAAACTAACTAGGAAACCTTAAAACTAACTAAAGTTAATTGGGAGGGGCCATTTCTGTCATTTCACCAAAGTTTAAAAAAAAAAAAATCCTCATGTCTGCTGCTGTTCGAAGTGACCGGCCAACACAAAATCCGGCCGCCGGATTTTATTTCCGGCGAAGACTCAAAATGCGTTTCAACACTTGTTTCAATAATTAAATGGTTCCAAACGTCTTCTCCATCTATAATTATCGCGTTACAACCATTTATTTGGGTTAATGACGAGTTTTAAAGGCGTTTAATCGTGGGTTTAATGGAGTAACCGGCGAACCATAATACCAACCTTAAACGCGTCGTTTTAATCGTGTATAAATACCTAGTTGATTGTAAATGATTGCTGCATCATTACACATTAGAAACCCACAAAAATTTCCACCTAAAAACGTTCAGAAGCCTCTCTAATCGCGTTTCTTTTGGGCGAGTTTTGAAGCTTCAATTTTGAAGCCGAAAACGTGTTGTAAGTGTCTAATCTTGTTTGCTTTGTCTTAGTCGAGCATCATAGGTTAAAACCCCCCTATTACAGATCATTCATATGATTGATTTGGATGTAATTGAAAATGGTTGAGGTTAGGGTTCTTGGGCTAGATAATTGGGGAAGAAGAAGATGTTGTGTTTTTATATAAATAAAATTTGGGTTAGATAAAATCAACAAAATGAGACTTGGCCTAGTGGTTGGGCCTGTTGGGTTGGAGCCTGAGGACCCGGGTTCGAGACCCTCTCACCATGAATTTTTTGTTATTTTTTGTTTATGGAGGTTATTTTAGGTAATTTATATATATAAATATATAAATACTTCTTTTTCCTTATAATATTCATAATAAATCCATTATCTATCAAAAATTATGAAAATTTAGACATAACATCTTGACATCTAAAATAAGATTTCCACACTTTTATTTTCCGGAAAATGAATCAATTTTATATTTTTATTGAATTTAATCGTTTTAATCATAATTAAATGATTAAAAATTCATTTTAAGAGATTTTAACCTCAAATTTTCTGGAGATTTATTTCTATGAATAATAAACTGTAATAAAATATAATTTCTTATAAAATGATTATTTTTGTTATTTTTACTAATTTTAATCATTAAAACATCATTTAAACTCATTAAATAGGTTTTAAATGCAAATAAATTGAAAGAAATTTTGGAAATATTATTTTCAGTATTTCACATCATAAAATAATTATTTTTCATAAAAATATCATTTTTGGATCATATCTCATATTATTTATTCTATTTATATTTAAATCAGATATAATAATAAATTGTTTAAATTAAATATAAATTATTAACTCTATTTCAGGATTATTTTTTTTCTATAAAATGGAATTTATATCTATATGTGAAACACATAAGAGTTTTAGTCATTTATTAAATTCATCGTAAATATACTTATTTCAAAAACTGTCATTCACATTATTACTAACAATTTCATCTTCCCTAATACGAGTCTAGCCAGCCCTAATACCTTAGATGATTGGTTGACTTAGACTTTTAAGTCATTTTCCTCATTTAGTATTTTTATATATAGGTTGAATTCTTCGGAATTCTTAAGCCTTACGACGAACATTCTCGGAATTTATATTTAGCGAAACTGTGAGTATATCTTTCCCCTTTTTACTATTTACTCTTTTGGGGTGATTCATGTACCATTATTATTAAACTTACGTATATTATTTACAAAGCAATGTGCTCTTTGATATGTTTTGTGTGAATTGTATGAACGATTTGTCAAAGTCATTAACCTTTGGGCCGCACCTAACAATGAGTAGTACTACGAATTATATCCCTTGGCTACTTACGTGAACGAGTTAAGTCCTTGGTCATTGTTATGGTTTTTTTCTTGAACGATGGGTGAACAATTATTGAACGATGGGAGGCTTGATTTTGACCCTTTTACATATTACAAACATCAAGGCACATAAATTGCAAATTACTGTTTGAACGAAAATGGATATACTCACCAATGCATTATATGTGTTGACAAATTATTTTGTACATGTTTCAGGTGAAGTTTGATCTTGCTTGCTTTTCACGCTTAGGCTGGACCTAGTGCTTAAATAAAAGTTGAACATTTATTATTTATGTTTGAGATTTATATTAAGACTCTTTGTATTTCGTTTTGAACAATGGAAGTTATTTACTATTAAATATTTACAATATAGTCCATGTGCTATTGAACAATCGTCACTACGTGACACCTCGATGTTTCCGCCATCGGTTGGGGTGTTACAGATTGGTATCAGAGCCATGGTTATAGGGAATTAGGTTATTAGTAAATGCTTTTGACCTAGACTATAACTAAGCTACCCATTATATGCTTTCTTTTATCCTCATATTTCTTTAGACATATTTTCTCCTTTTACTTTTCATTATACTCGAGGAAGATTTTATTCTACAAATGAAACGAAAACACCAAGTTAGGAGTGATATCCATACCTTGGTGAATAGTTTCACTCCTTATATGTTTTATTTATTTATTTTATTTATCTTGGAATATTTTCCTTTCGAGATAGGAGACGTCCAAATCTCAAGGAATCTATCCCTCCAAAAGAAACTTACTCACTAAGCTAGGAGTGATATCCTTATCTTAGTGACCAGTTTCACTCCATCATATTTTTACTATTTGGAAGTATATCTTTGAGTTAGGAGTGAAATCCACATCTCGAGGATATATATTTCCACATTTCAAGATCCGCTAAAGTTTTGGAAATTATTTGTGACGGGGCACGTGCAATCTGGAAGGGTGAGCGCCTGTATTCTGAGTTTTCTGTCTAGGTTGGTAATTCGCATAAATCCCAATCAGACGAGGGACCCGTTTACCTACCTGGGAATTCTCGGGATGAGCATTCACTTATAGGCTAAAGTACGCCCCCACAAGTCACTAATAATATTTCAATTACTTTAGTCAGTCAACAGTTTCTTTGGAAACACTCTTATATCTCGTTTTATACTTGGTATCGTTTTTTCATTTGAAGTTTTATCACGATTTTCTTTATGATGTTCATAATTTTTCTTAAGTCAATTTATAATTACTATATCTCATGTTATGTGTTACTTGTCTTGATATAAACTATGGCATCTCCAAGATTTTTGGAATCAAATCTCATAATTATGGTTCACTTTTGTAGATGTCTGATCGCGAATCTCGTAAGAGAGCCTCGAAGCGTCAGGCTAAACTGAAATCGGATCAGCGTATCGCGACCATGCTCAATGACAAGTTGGAAACACTTGTTCCTAACATCATTAATGCTATTATTCCAAACCTTAACCTGAACGGTAGCTCGAATGGGAACTCTAACGGGAATACAAATGGAAATGGTGGGGCTAGTGAGAATAAGTGCACTTTCAAGCACTTCAACTCTTGCCATCCCAACAAGTTTAATGGCACCGAGGGAGCCACTGGGTTACTTGAATGGTTCGAAAGTATGGAGAATACGTTCATTAATAGCGACTGTCCAGCCAACTTACGTGTTCGTCATGCCACGGGTGTTCTTCAAAAGAGAGCGCTCACTTGGTGGAATGGTGAAAAACATGCTCGAGGGACGGAAGCTGCTTTAGCTATGTCTTGGGATGATTTCAAAATCGCCATGACTACTGAGTTCTGTCCTCGTAGTGAGATGAAGAAATTGGAGGATGAGTTCTATCACCTCAAGCAGGATAGTGGAAATAATGTTCCCTACAACAACCGTTACCACGAGTTGAGCTTACTAATTCCTCGTATGGTAACCCCGGTATCCTTGGCTATTGAGAAGTATATTGAGGGACTGCCACCTCAGATCCATGATTCGGTTATGGGAAGTAAACCTGCTACTGTAGAGGATGCCATTGGTCTCGCAACATCTCTTACTGACAAGCATGTCAAGGATGGTACTCTAACTCGTAAGGGTACTAAAAGGCCTACTGAAACCACTTCAAACCCTGCTATCACTGAACCTTCCCAAGAAAACTCTGCCTCTGCCTCTAGTTCCAATAAGAAACGAAAAGGTGGAAACCAAAACTATGCTGTTGTTGCACCTCTTAAACAGGTTCCTGTTGCAAACCCACCTGCTGCACCCCAAACTCAAAAGGTTCAAGAGAACTATGCAGGTGTACACCCTAAGTGCACCACATGCAACTCTCACCACCCTACCAACCGACCCTGCTGGAAATGTGACACGTGTGGTCGACTGGGTCATACCACCCCTTTCTGTCGTAGTATTAATCGACCCGTGAATAACCCACAGACTGCTACCCAAAACCAGGGAGTTGGTCAACTCAGAGTTTGTTACGCTTGTGGTGATCCCGACCATATGATAAATAGATGCCCTCATCTCACGGCTTTTATCCAGACCCGTCAACACAACCTAGCAGCCCCGGCAGTTCCAGCAATTCAAGCAGCTCCAGCTCGTGGTCGTGCTTTCAACATCAATGCTAACCAAGATCAAGCTATCAACGACGTTGTTAATGGTAAATTTCTTATTACTAACTTATATGCTTCGATTTTTCTTACCGGTGCGGATAGGAGTTTTGTCTCGTTAGAATTTGAACCTTTGCTTGCTCGTACTTGCCCTCACTTTACCCATCCTTTTATTGCTAATGACAATCTTATTCTTATAAAATTTATGCTCCATAGTTGCACAACCAAAAATCTCCACTTGAAAGAAATTTCGAGACGAAATTTTCTAAAGTAGGGGAGACTGTGACATCCGTCACCTTCGACTTTCAATTTATTTACAAAAATAGTCCCCCAAATATTTTCAATTTTAGTCCTCAAACATTTCTTGTAATTATTGTCGTTTTCAAATGTAATAAATGTGCGAAACTCAAGTTATATTATTTACATGTATTTTGGATCTCGATCTCGATTTAAACTAACACGTAAGTTGTGACGTTATTCGGAAAAAAAATAATTATCACAAAAAAATTCAAGTTTATAAAAGTTTTAAGTTTGAATAGTTAACTTAGTTAGTTTTTATTAAGGGAAAACTAACTAGGAAACCTTAAAACTAACTAAAGTTAATTGGGAGGGGCCATTTCTGTCATTTCACCAAAGTTTAAAAAAAAAAATCCTCATGTCTGCTGCTGTTCGAAGTGACCGGCCAACACAAAATCCGGCCGCCGGATTTTATTTCCGGCGAAGACTCAAAATGCGTTTCAACACTTGTTTCAATAATTAAATGGTTCCAAACGTCTTCTCCATCTATAATTATCGCGTTACAACCATTTATTTGGGTTAATGACGAGTTTTAAAGGCGTTTAATCGTGGGTTTAATGGAGTAACCGGCGAACCATAATACCAACCTTAAACGCGTCGTTTTAATCGTGTATAAATACCTAGTTGATTGTAAATGATTGCTGCATCATTACACATTAGAAACCCACAAAAATTTCCACCTAAAAACGTTCAGAAGCCTCTCTAATCGCGTTTCTTTTGGGCGAGTTTTGAAGCTTCAATTTTGAAGCCGAAAACGTGTTGTAAGTGTCTAATCTTGTTTGCTTTGTCTTAGTCGAGCATCATAGGTTAAAACCCCCCTATTACAGATCATTCATATGATTGATTTGGATGTAATTGAAAATGGTTGAGGTTAGGGTTCTTGGGCTAGATAATTGGGGAAGAAGAAGATGTTGTGTTTTTATATAAATAAAATTTGGGTTAGATAAAATCAACAAAATGAGACTTGGCCTAGTGGTTGGGCCTGTTGGGTTGGAGCCTGAGGACCCGGGTTCGAGACCCTCTCACCATGAATTTTTGTTATTTTTTGTTTATGGAGGTTATTTTAGGTAATTTATATATATAAATATATAAATACTTCTTTTTCCTTATAATATTCATAATAAATCCATTATCTATCCAAAAATTATGAAAATTTAGACATAACATCTTGACATCTAAAATAAGATTTCCACACTTTTATTTTCCAGAAAATGAATCAATTTTATATTTTTATTGAATTTAATCGTTTTAATCATAATTAAATGATTAAAAATTCATTTTAAGAGATTTTAACCTCAAATTTTCTGGAGATTTATTTCTATGAATAATAAACTGTAATAAAATATAATTTCTTATAAAATGATTATTTTTGTTATTTTTACTAATTTTAATCATTAAAACATCATTTAAACTCATTAAATAGGTTTTAAATGCAAATAAATTGAAAGAAATTTTGGAAATATTATTTTCAGTATTTCACATCATAAAATAATTATTTTTCATAAAAATATCATTTTTGGATCATATCTCATATTATTTATTCTATTTATATTTAAATCAGATATAATAATAAATTGTTTAAATTAAATATAAATTATTAACTCTATTTCAGGATTATTTTTTTTCTATAAAATGGAATTTATATCTATATGTGAAACACATAAGAGTTTTAGTCATTTATTAAATTCATCGTAAATATACTTATTTCAAAAACTGTCATTCACATTATTACTAACAATTTCATCTTCCCTAATACGAGTCTAGCCAGCCCTAATACCTTAGATGATTGGTTGACTTAGACTTTTAAGTCATTTTCCTCATTTAGTATTTTTATATATAGGTTGAATTCTTCGGAATTCTTAAGCCTTACGACGAACATTCTCGGAATTTATATTTAGCGAAACTGTGAGTATATCTTTCCCCTTTTTACTATTTACTCTTTTGGGGTGATTCATGTACCATTATTATTAAACTTACGTATATTATTTACAAAGCAATGTGCTCTTTGATATGTTTTGTGTGAATTGTATGAACGATTTGTCAAAGTCATTAACCTTTGGGCCGCACCTAACAATGAGTAGTACTACGAATTATATCCCTTGGCTACTTACGTGAACGAGTTAAGTCCTTGGTCATTGTTATGGTTTTTTTCTTGAACGATGGGTGAACAATTATTGAACGATGGGAGGCTTGATTTTGACCCTTTTACATATTACAAACATCAAGGCACATAAATTGCAAATTACTGTTTGAACGAAAATGGATATACTCACCAATGCATTATATGTGTTGACAAATTATTTTGTACATGTTTCAGGTGAAGTTTGATCTTGCTTGCTTTTCACGCTTAGGCTGGACCTAGTGCTTAAATAAAAGTTGAACATTTATTATTTATGTTTGAGATTTATATTAAGACTCTTTGTATTTCGTTTTGAACAATGGAAGTTATTTACTATTAAATATTTACAATATAGTCCATGTGCTATTGAACAATCGTCACTACGTGACACCTCGATGTTTCCGCCATCGGTTGGGGTGTTACATTGGCGAAACCCTAACTTGGGTTCCCCCTCACTGTGAGATCGTTCCTTCTTATTGTTTTTTGTTCTTTGTGAGTCTAGATGTCTTGACCGGGTTAGGGTGGACCGGTATTGTTTGTGTTTGTCTCATCTGATTCTTGCTTGGTTTGTCTGTGTGGTATTATTTGTCTATTTGTCTATTATTACTATACATATATATCTAGTTAATAAAGGGCACCTGTGTTAAGATCTGCGTGGGCACCTATGAGTGATGAACCCATGATCTGAACACTGACACAGTCCTGCTCTCTAGGGTTTTATTCGTATTATCTGTTATTATTGTCTAATTGTCTTATCTGTTCTTGATTTGTTACTTGTCCTGGTTGTTGTCTGTGTTTTACTATGGGTGATGTAGTTAATCCAGGTGGTGGATCAGGAGGTGACACCAATACTCTAATAAGCAAGTTAGATATTGGTGACCCTCTATACATCCACCCTAGTGATACCAGTAGCCTTTCAATTATCACTATCAAATTGAAGGGAACTGAAAATTATTCTGCCTCGGCTAGCTCCATGAAGCTTGCTCTTGAGGCTAAGAATAAGATAGGTTTCATAGATGGTAGTATTATTAGGTCTGCTACTGATGAGGTCTTAGGAAAGCAATGGGATAGGTGCAACTCTGTTGTTTTGTCTTGGTTACTTAACTCTGTTAGTGAGGAACTGTTCTTAGGTCAAGTGTTCTCTAAGTTAGCTAGAGATGTCTGGCTTGATCTTAGAGAAACCTATGACAAGGTTGATGGATCTGTTGTCTTTAACTTGTATCAAAAGATAAATTCTATAACACAAAATGGAAGTACAGTGCCTGAATACTACCATAAGCTAAATACAATGTGGAAGCAATTGGATTCTATAATCCAATTGCCTGCATGTTCATGTTTAGCTGCAAATAAATTCAATGATTTTAACTCTTTGATAAAGCTAATGCAATTCTTAATGGGATTAGATGATGTATATCAACCTATTAGATCTAATTTGTTAATGCAAGATCCATTACCCTCTGTCAAAACAGCTTTCTCTATTATCTCCAGAGAAGAGTCCCATAGGGGGTCTAGTAGTAATTCAAAGGGTCAGAATATGTCTTTTTTCTCTAAGACACCTCAACCCTTTGATAATAAAAAGAGACCAACTAACAGGGGACCCAACCCATTCTTGAAATGCACACACTGCAATCAGTTGGGTCACACTGTTGATAGATGCTATGAATTAGTTGGATATCCTCCTCGTTATAAGAAAAAACCAGTAGGACAGACTCCTAGGTCTAATCTGGCTAATACTGTAGGATCTAATAATAAGTCATCTGTGCCTTCTACTTCTAGTTCTGTTTTACCTTTTTCTCCTGAACAGATCACCAAGATAATGAATCTGATCAGTGAGAAAGGGAATAGTGATCCACAGAGCTCTAATTCAGGAGGTAAAGGTGTCGTCATTAATGGTTTTTCTTGTGTCTCAAAAATTTCCAACTTGAAAACTGTATTCAAAAGGTTTTCAAGTTGTTCTAAGGTTGTAAAAAAGGCCATCTATTTTGGATGGATCACAGATTCAGGAGCCAATCAACACATGACTAAAAGTGATGAATATATGTTTAATTGTGTAGATGTCTCTAGGTATAATGTTCAGGTTAAACACCCTAATGGCACCTGTGCCAAAGTAACTAAGATAGGAGATGTTAAGTTAGCAGATGGTGTCATTCTTTATGATGTGTTCTTGGTTCTTGACTACTGTGTTAACCTTTTGTCTGTTCATAAGTTGTCTAAAGACAATAAACTGAATGTCTTATTTGATGAACACCATTGTTACATCCAGGATTCCAAATCAAAGAGAGTCCTGGTGACTGGTGATCAAAGTGATGGCTCTATTTTGTTGGTGAAAATGTGAGTGTCAATCTATGTTTTAACAGTGTTAGTGACACAAATCTGTGGCACAGTAGGTTAGGTCATCCATCTGATCAAGTTCTGGCCATACTTAAACAAGATCTAAAACTAGGAAAAATTAATTCTGAACCTTGTGAAGTCTGTCACAAGGCTAAACAGGTTAGGTTACCTTTCCCTATTAGTGAACATAAGACCAAACAATTAGGTGATATTGTTCACTTAGATGTTTGGGGTCCTTATAAAGTCATTAGTAGAGAAGGATATAGGTTCTTCTTAACAGTTGTAGATGATTTTTCTAGAGTTGTATGGTACTATATGTTAAAAAACAAAGGAGAAGTTTTTGAAAACTTGCTTATTTTTTATGAACTAATGAAAACTCAATTTGAAAAACAGGTTAAAGTTTTCAGAAGTGACAATGGTAGTGAATTTATAAATAAGCAAATGGATTCATTTTGTAAAACCAATGGTATTATACATCAAACTTCTTGTACCTATACACCACAACAAAATGGTGTAGCTGAACGAAAACATAGGCACTTGTTAAATATGGCCAGAGCATTGTTGTTTCAGAGTGGGTTACCTCTTAATTTTTGGCCTGATTGTGTATTGACTGCCACCTATTTGATAAACAGGGTTCCCTCTTCAGTTTTATTAGGAAAAAGTCCATATGAGGTAATGTTTGGGTTCCCCCCATTTCTTGACCACTTGAAAACTTTTGGGTGTTTGTGTTTTAACACTATTTTAGATAGTAATGATAAACTTTCAATTAAGGCTGAAAAATGTGTTTTAATTGGTTACTCTAATTTCAAAAAAGGCCTTACCTAAAGGTTATTACTCTGAAAATGAAACAAAAGTATGCAAACTTGTTAAATCTTTGTATGGCCTTAAACAGGCTCCAAGAAAATGGAATGAAAAACTCACTAATGTCTTATTACAAATGGGTTTCATACAAAGTATGTGTGATCATTCTTTATTTGTGAAGTCAGATAAAGATGTGTTTCTTGTCTTACTCGTCTATGTAGATGATGTTGTCTTAACTGGGAATTCTGAATCTGATATAATGTTAAAACTATACTTAGATCAAATTTCCAAATTAAAGATCTTGGAAAACTTAAATATTTTCTTGGGATAGAAGTATTGTACTCAAACAATGCTATTTGTCTATCTCAAAGGAAATATTGTCTTGAATTATTAAATGAGTTTGGTTATCTAGGTTGCAAACCTGTAAGTACACCTATAGAACAGAGTTATATAGTGTCAGGAAAGCATAAAAAAATTGATAAGGAACTTGAAAATATTACTGGTTTTCAGAAGTTGATAGGAAAATTAATCTATCTATCTCTGACCAGACCAGATATTAGTTATTGTGTGCAGTTCCTTAGTCAATTCATGCACAAGCCAACTCAGTTTCATTTACAAGTTGCCTTAAGGCTTCTTAGATATTTGAAACTATCTCCTGGCAAAGGAATTGTGCTAAAACAATCTGATCAATTTAATCTTTGTGCCTATGTGGATGCTGACTGGGCAAAGTGCATAGTCACTAGGAAGTCAATAACTGGGTATTGTGTATTTTTAGGCAATTCTCTTGTGTCGTGGAAAAGCAAGAAGCAGAGTACAGTCTCTCGATCTTCAGCTGAGGCTGAATATTGAGCTTTATGTTCTGCTACTTGTGAAGTCATTTGGCTTAAGAATTTGTTGAGTGAGTTAAAAGTAAAAGTCAGTTTACCTGTGAAACTTTTTAGTGATAGCAAGGCTGCAATATCTATTGCAGCCAATCCAGTTGTCCATGATCGTACTAAGCACTTTGAAATTGATATTCATTTCATTAGGGAGAAAATTGCAAAAAGGATTGTTAGTACAATCAAAGTTGATTCAATCAACCAAATTGCAGACATTCTCACTAAAGGTTTAGATGTCAAACAACATAATGTGCTATGTGATAGACTTGGAATGCTTGATATGTTCAGTACTTGAACTAAGGGGGCATGTTAAAAGATGTTGTAGTTCAAGTATTGGGCTTATGGACTTTGTAATGTTATTGGACTTAAGTTTGTTGTAACAAGTGGGCTTATAATTACTTGAGTTTGTGCAGGCCCATTTCTGGTTTTGATCAGCCCATGGCTATGTGGTCCAGATGTTGTTGAGATATTATTTCGAGGACTAATATTGATCGTTGGATTAGATGACTTATAACCGTTGGATTATTTCTGATGGATCCTTCTCGAGCTCAGTATATAAACGTTGTTTCTCTCTCATTCACATTATTCGAGTCATTTTATTTTTTGTTTTCTTCTTATTGTTCTAGGGTTTGATCTATGGAGAATCATCCCTGTGTATTGTATTGTCTTCTTTGTAAGTCTTGTGTATTTCTATTATCAATCATCATCTGCTGATCCTGTGTATCAGCAGCTGAGGACTAGACTCTGTATTATCATTTGATCTCAGTGATTGCTGAGATCATACACTACAAGAATTTGGGGTGTTTACCCACACATAACTTACCTACACATGTAAATGTGTGGGTAAATATCTACACATTTTTGTACATGTGTGGGTAATTGTAGACGACTTATGTTAAATAACAACTAACACTTAATATATGTTGATAATACGTTTTATCAACACATTGGAGTTGGTGGGAAATTTTCCCACCAAAATTGACATCAATTAAATCTTAAACTACCCACAAATATGGTAAAATTTTGTTATGTGTAGGTAAATTATCTACAAATATGTAAACAACTAATATATGTGTAGGCAAATGATTATGTTTACCAACACATAATATATTTAAACAAATATGTAGATAAATCAATTAAATAAATTCTTATTTTAGTTTTAGATAATGACGTGGCAAAATAAATACCTACAAATGCTTAAAATGTACAACATGTGTAGATATTGGTTACATATAAAAAATAATAATTATATTTTAAATGACGAGCCAAATAAATACACACACTTTTTAAAAACTGTACGATATGTGTAAATATTAGATATATATGTACTCAGTAAATGTCGTGGCATAAAAAATATCTATGCGTATCGAAAAAAGTATATGTAGATATTGGATACATATAAATTGGATAATTAAATCATTATTTTATTTTCTTAACATGGTGTGTAAAGAAGGTGCAGGTAAAGAAGAAATGGTCGGTGCGAAAGAAATGGTCAAGGTTGTTAACGGGCACGGTATGGATCGTAGCGGTCCGTGTCGTTAACGGGCCTCTCAGCTTAAAACGGCCCGGTCACTATCAGGTCGGCCAGGTCATTAACGGGCCTATTCAGTATGAAACAATTCAGTTCGGGCCTAAACGGTCCGGGTATTTTAAGGGCGTCGTTGAAAGGGTCCGGGTCGTTAACGAGTTCAATTCGGTCAAAACGGTCCGGTGGGATCCAAACGGTCCGGGTGGTTTAACGATTCTGTGAGGAGAAAACAGTTTAGTTCGTTAACACACCCAGTCTAGTCCGAACCCATTCTGCTCTGAACTCATCCTAACTTAAACTCATCTTAACCCAAACTTATTCTATTATTTTATTTATAATTTATCATGTCTTAGTACTACCTAAGTACTCGTAACTCCCAGTCGACCAATGTGATAACGCTTAACGACTTTTGCAGCAATGATAGGTTGTACATATTGGTTTAAAGATGTTTTGTGCATCATTTGGCTGTAACTTGGGCTTTAGATGGCTGTACTATCAAAAGCGTAACCCTATTGAAAGCATTCCCATCCTTTTCACTCACGACCTACATTCCACCGCCATCATCTTTGTCACTCCACCGCAATCAATGATCCCAACCCACCGGTCTTAGGCAACGAACTTGACTCCCCTCTGACCTCAATCTCTGGTAAATTCTTTCCCTTTTTTGCTATTGAGTGTGATTTCTTCTACTTTGTTAGTGCTAATTGCTTACAGTCAGGCGTGTGCTTTCCATTATTATTAATTTAAAGTTTTGTATTTATCGAAGATTTATTTAATTAAATTGTTTTAGTGGATAGATATGGGAAACAAATTGAGTAGGTGCAAGTCAGATTGATTTTTGAAGTTAGCTGTTTAATTGTGGGTGGGTGGATTAAGATATAACTATTGCTATGTAGTTTATGTTTCCTATGAACGTAAGGTTCAAAATTTATCAAAAGTTTGTTTCTATTTTGTTTTTAGTTACCTCCTGTTAATCTCAGTATTGTGAGTTCAGATTAATTTCGAATAAGTTGATCAAAAATTTGTTGTGTTTTGGTCACTTGCTTAAACAATAAAACATCGATCTTTATTCTTTGTACGCCCATTTACTCCATTTCTTGATTTGTTTCACACCTCTTGCAGTCTTGCTTTCCTATCAATATTGAGCGCAAGCATGGCACAAAGTAAAAGCAATTAACAAAGCCACCACTCTGCAACCCCCACAATATTTGTGTACCATCATCATGTTGCTACGTGTCTTCATTTGGTCATGGTCTTTTATGAGTTGCATCAAGGTGTTTCTCACACAATTCATATCTGCACACACAACAAACACATTGAGAGAGAAAGCGAGAGAGAAGGAGGCTTGAGAAGGAGCGCCACCGTCATCTTTCTCTTCTATTTGTTTACCCTTCACTCCTTCAATTTTATAAAGAGAGAGAAAGAGAAAGTGTTAAAGAGAGAAAGACTATACGGTGGTAGAGGCCGGCGACAACGAGGATTTCGACAGGAGCCATGACGGTAGAGGACGAAGCGGCAACAAAACAATGTTGTGGAGGGGATGAAGATTACAACGGCAATGTCCGTGGTGCTAATCGGGGACGTGGTGGTAAAGTGTCACAGACGGTGGCCGTTGACCTAAGGTCGTGTTTGATTGTTGTTTGTCTCCCGTACGAACGGCGGCTGGGTAATCCTTCGATTCTTTCAGGTATTCATCTTCTCTTCCTTTTTCCCTATGATTGATTCTTGATTATTAGATAGAGATGGAGAATAAATGGGATACTTTTGCCCTCTTGAATTTAGTTAAAAAATTGTGCCAGGCACTTTTGTCCTCTTGATTTTAGTTCTTTATTTTGACAATATTATGTCTTATTTACAAATTTTACTATATAATAATTAACATACAAATTTTCAGCCTTCCTTGAATTAATTTCAGTTAAAGTTTAACGGTGGTGGATATATCGCGAGAGCTTGGGGAATAGCAGCATGACGGACTGACAGGATGAGAAGACGTATGCATCTACTCGAGTTAAGACACTATGTTAGAACTAAGATGCTTAGATTGGGACGGATTCCATAACTTCATCATGCATTTGTTCACACTATGCTTTAAGTGTGTTTTTTGCAGTTATAGCTTGTACATGATGCTTTGTGTTTTGTATTTGTCTTCTTCCCAGAATTGCCTCACCGATCCTTCTGGTGTGTCCATGTCTTCTTCCAAAGGTTACAAAAATCTCACCCTTGGCGACACTTCAATACCTGCTGATGTTCGTCCCTAATTTTCCGGTTGTTCATAACAATCTTTACATAATCTTCATCTTCATAGCCATCGTTGTTCCCAATCATCACCACTGTTAGGGTTTGTCGCAGCCGCTGTTAAGGTACACAGTCTGAGCCACACGACTCCTGCAACTGCTTATCGGCGTTATCCGCTGCTGGTCCGGTGAAATCGTAAGCATCGTTCCTCTTATTATTGTCATCGGTGCTACTATGGTCAAAAAAATATATTGAAAATTGGCAAATACAGTAGCAGGTATGCTCTTGCTAATAATTGATGTTAAATAATGTGTATATGTTTTATGTTTGATATATGAAGATTATTTAGATGGTTAAGGTTTTTTTTTTTTTTTTTTTTTTCTTAGTGCTTAAATCTTTAGATAGGATGATGTTAAAAACCATGCCACCCCTTAGTGTGATTATTATTATATAAGAGTATAACACAATAATGTACATGATTTTAGCAAACAACCAAGCTTTGGACCAGAGTGACTTATCTGCAGCCCTCAAGATCCAGGTATCATTTTCCAGCACATATGGTTCAATTAACGATTATCTTTAAAAAATCGTTATTGGTTGTAGAATGAAAACTTGATAGTAGAAATGGTTCGAAGAGTACAATACGCTACAACATTGAGAGTAGCTTAGTTTTGGATTCTTCACCCGATCAACTTGAGATTTGGCGGCTTGCACATTGGGATGCGGAAAAATATTGGATATCTAAAAATGCGGCTGAAATTCATGTAAGTTTACTTTTTCTTTTTTACCGCTAAGTATTCATTATTGGGTAAACAGTTAATTTATTGTATTTGTTTTCTTTTTTTTTTCCTAAAAGGAAGAAATGATGAAGTTAAGAAACCAGCATACCGTGGAATCAATGAGCGACAAGTCGATTATTGAGAATGTACTTGGACGAAGCTCTATTCCTTTGCATGGGTGGGGACGTGATCCAATTATTGTTGATAACGCAATGGGTACAACTAAAAAAACAAAGCGTCCTACTTATGATGAGCTGGTCCATGCATTTCAAACAGTGACAAGTAAAATGTGCAATTATGGAACAAGCACTGATTGACAATAATATCATGCCTCCTCCGTCAAGCACATCTGGACAATCTCAAGGTGATAGCCTAGAGGGTGATGAAAGTGTCAATGAGTGATGTTGTTTAGGAATTTTATATAACCCGTTAGTAACTTATGGTCCATATTTGCTTTGTTTGTTTGGTTATTTGAACACTTATGTTTTGATTAAGAATGTTAATTTGGTCGCGTATGTTTCTATAACTGTTTTTGTATTTGTTTGTATACATTTAAAAATTATTATTTAAATAAATCGTGGTTATTATCTACACATTTAAATATTTTTACTAACACATTAATATATATTATTTCTACAAATGTTAAGATTGATACCTACATATCTTACATTTACCTACACATAATTAGCTTCCACGTTGAATGCCACGTCAGATGTCACCTCATACGCCATTCTAACAAGTTGTTATACTTCTACCAACACATATATATTAGTTTTAGCCACACATATATGTGTAGGTATAGCTTGCTATATACCTACACATAATAAATGTGTAGGTAATGATCTATACCCACAGTGCCGAGTCTACACATCATGACACTTAATTTATGTGTAGGTAAACATAACTACTAACACATTATATTGTTTTTCCTACATATACTATGTGTTGCTAAATACCCAAATTTCTTGTAGTGATATTTGGGTTTGGTTGGGTACTTTTCTGGGTTGGATAAATAAGAGTTTTGTCACCCTTTTTGTCGCTCTATCTCTTGTTTGTGTTGTAGTTGATTGTGGATGATTCTTGTGTTGATAATCTTGAGTATTAGTAGTTAGAATCATAGTTTTCTACAGCAGCCAACGACCGTCTCTGTTTGCCCGCATCATAAACCACCACCACCACCATTTCTGTCGGAGGCGCTCGGGTAGTTGCCCACGGTAATGCTATTGACAAAAAATATGTCGGATATCACAACATCGCCCCTACAAACTACAGAGACAAAGTTCAAAAGTCTACGTCCAACCCCTTTGAATCAGATTTGAACTGGTCGTAAAGTGCTAATTTTTAGTAGCTAGATCACTAAAGTCTGAAATTATTATCTTTCTACTTTAAAGTTTAAATTTGGATTCATTGTATTGTATAGTTAATGTGTATTCTTTTGCTTAATCAACATCTATTATGTCTAACTATAGCCTTCCTTTGTATTTTCAATGTAGCCACTAAATATCCGACGTGATCGCAAACACAATCTCACCTTCGATAGCCGTACCCAGCATTACCCCTTCAGATTCTTTTCCACTGCTAGAGAACATCACCACACACACAATTTACAACGTCAACTTCGTGTACAAATATGAGGTACGGTAATATTCACATTTGAAACTTCTTTTGTTAAGAAATTAAGAAATTCGTGCAATTAAATTGTTTGGTTTTAAAGCTTCTCTTCATATGTAATTTTTATCAAAGTTTTCAGTTGTGTAAGACTATAAGTTATATGTGAATCAAACTAGAATAATAACACCGGGTTTGGGAAGGCAAAGTCAACTATTACCTCAGGATACAAAATCTTGATAATACAATTTGAATTTGCATATTGAGTTAATATTCTTAAGAATCATGCTCAAACATTATTGTTAACATGACAAAGTGATTACATGGAATCCTTAGCTACGTATCAATGTGGAAAGCTAAACCATCTAATCCAAACCATAAAACAATCATAAGAAATGGATAAATGCATGCATCAAACAAATGACAAAGCTAATGCTGTGAGCGAAACCTTAAATGTTCTTTATTAGGGCACAAGGGGCACTACTAGAATGTTATTTTTCTTTCACTGATTTTAACCAATCCTGCACTGTCACATCACTTCACTGATTTACTTCATCGATTCGCTTTTTTGTTGGCAGCACTTAACTGATTCACTTCACTGAAATCTTTATTTTTTAGTTTTTTTAAGAAACATTAATTAACATACTATTTATATATAAAATAAACTTACAATATTAAAAGCAAATATAAATAGAAATTCAAATACAAATACACATAAATTAAAAATAAACTAAATAAAAGAAAAACTATTCGGAGTCTTCCACGTTGAGATGCGGCAGATCAAGTCCATCTAGATGTTCCACGAGATCATTTCGAAGTCGGAAATGCGTATCAGACTCTGTCAACTCCGCAAGTGCTTCCTCGTCGAAGAACTGTTGGATTGGGGGATCGTGTATGTGGACTGGTGATATCGCACGCCCCTCGTCTTTAATTATCATGTTGTGCAATATCATGCACGTATAGACGATGACGCTACACCTAGCAACGGTTTTGGGCCTCAAGGGTCGTGCGGTAATTCCCCATTTCCCCTTTAATACTCCGAACGCTCGCTCAACATCCTTCCTTGCCGACTCTTACGCCTTAACAAATTTCTTTTCCTTAGAGTCGGTGGGATATCGAAACGCTTTCATAAACGTTGACCACGTTAGGTAGATGCCATCGGTAAGATGATATCCACGTTTATATAAGTGTCCATTTAAAGTAAATGGACACTGTGGAGCCGTTCCGTTTCGTTGGGTAAGAAAAACCGGGGATTGTTGGAGGACATTTATGTCGTTCAGTGAACCGGGGGGCCAAAAAATCCATGCCAAAACCAAAGATCTTGCGAAGCAACCGCTTCTAGCATGATCGTAGGGTATTGGTGATCGCCTCACATATATTATCCTCGTAATTCCCTAGGGCATGCTCGCCACTAAATGAGTGCAGTCAATGCTACCGATCATGCCGGGAAGGTGATGTCTTTTTTTGTGTGCTTCATACAAACATGCAATGTCGTGGCTTGTTGGTCTTCGTAAAAACTCGGCCCTGTATAACTTAATGATGGTATTGCAAAAAAAATGTAAACATTCACACGACGTCCTCTCAGACATACATAAATACTCATATTCGTCTGGAGGATTACCGGTTGCGAGCTTTTTCACTGCTGACGATACTTTTTTTCATGGGCGTAAAACTCTTTCTAAACCGACCGTCCATGCTCTCTTTGAACCATGGGAAGTTTGCTTCAACATCTGCTACAATTTTCAGAAATAGACGTCTCGACATGCGATACCTTTGTTTAAACTGTGCGTCGGTGTATTTTGGTACTTCAGCAAAGTAGTCATTCATTAACCGGGCATGGCCTCCCTCGCGATCACGTGGCACATATCGTTTCTTAGATGTTGTTGTGTCTTCCTCTGCCCGCCGTGCAATGTTCGTCAGAAACTCAAGGCTACTTTCGCCTGAGTGTAAAATCGGGTGGACGTCGAGCGGGAGAACGATTACTTGAACATCTTCTACGACAATGTCACTCATTTTTTAGAAGTATTGATATGATTTCTATGTTTTTGATTCAAAACCGTGGGAATGTATTGTGTTTTATAAACTAAAGATTTAAACGGTAACAAAATATGACCGTTTGAAAGTCAAAAACAATTAATAAACATTAAAACGGTCAAAAAATGAATAGTATTTAGCTTTCCATTAACAAAAGTTTGGACCGTGCCACACTACCAGCCCGTTAGATGGAACCAGAAATTGGTTCACGGGACCCCTACCAGCAACTGTGGCGACGGTGTTACCATGCTGGCAGTGTGGTACCTGTGGCCAATTCTGATAGCGCCCCGTCCCCTCTTAGGAGGTGTTACGTGATTTATAAACCACACATGTAACAAAATATAATGGTATTCTTTTTTCTATATTGCGTGGCTTAAGTTTCTATATTTGGAATATATTTTGAATACATTTTGATGTTATCAAATTGACATGGGTAAGGATATAGTATAAATAGACAACACTTATCCTGCTGATTCAAAAACTTTAATAAAAGTAATACAATAAACATAATAAACTTTTCTAAAATATCAATAAAAATAGTACTATACAATATATTATGATATACTAACATAAACAAGTAATTTATTGCAAATTGTCGTCGTTTAAACATAGCGCGGTATATTTTTACCCTTAGGTTGTTTTAAATATACGTATTTCAATTTATGTCGTCCGCCACATCGCGTGGGCTTTCCACTAATGTAGGAAAAAATAGGTGCTGGGCCATTGCAAATTTGGATATAAAAGACTCAATGGTCGGCAATATGGATCATCCTTCAACTTCGACAACATAATAACATATTTGATGGTAGAGGAAATCAATTAAGGAATTGTTCTCTATTATTCTTGTTCAAGACAATTATTTTATTTTCAGTTGCTATATTTTAACTTTAATGTTTTGTTTCATATTCATGTTGATTGATCTAGCAGTAATTACCGGCTAAAACTTTTTAGTTCAACATCAAGGTTTATTTTTTATAATTTATTCTGAATACTTATGTGAAATGGTTTTGATATCTTATTCCTGAATGGTTTATTTGTGTGATTCTTGTTTTTAAAACGGGTTTAATCCGAAAAAATATTAGATTTTTAATAAACTTGATCAAGTTATTAAAATTTTTAAATAAAGTTCAGCAAGATTTAAAACTCTAATTTGATTTTAACTTTTGATATAAGGAATAAATAATATTTTGAGTTTGTCTATGAACCCAAAATTATTATAGAATCATGTGATCTAGTTAAAAATACCTAATGACATGTGTATTTAATCATAATTGATACTTCTATCACCAACCCGCACACTAAGATTCAAACTGCGTGAACTTGGAATAGTGGGTTGACTCTAATCGGCGAACTACGCTTTGTTAAACTTTTAGATAGAGTGGATGTCTGAACGACGTGACGTCTAGTATCAATAAAATCTATTAATCGAAAAGATCATGTCATTGCACGGTAACTTTCAATGATCATTAGCCGAATTGAATCAAGAAATTGCCCTGATGTTTAAATTAGTTTTTATTATCTGAATTTTCTCACTTATTTTATTTAATGTTTTTATTATTAAAAAAAAAATCCAACAACTGATGCAGAAAAGTGTTGGTAGACGACATTCTTGTTAGTTGGTCGGGTTCCCTTTAGGGTGTATCGTATTCATGGAAATCGAAATGAAGGACTTAGGGAGACTAAAGTACTTCCTCGGAATTGAAGTCTTAAAGTCCAAGCAATGGATCTTTATATGCAAAAAGGAGTATATCCTTAATCTTCTAGCTGAAACGGGAATCATTGATTGTAACCCAGCCGACACTCTGATCATAGCCAACCAAAAACTTTACATGGAGGACGGAGCAAAATTGGCCAACAAAGAAAGATACCAACGTCTAGTGGGTAAACTTATATACCTTTTCACATACTCGCCCGGATATTGCGTATTCGGTTGGAGTTGTTAGCCAGTTTATGCATCAACCTTAAGTTGACCGCATGGAAACAGTATAGAGAATTATTAGATACCCCAAGGATACACTAGGACATGGGTAGTGGGTTATTTGTGACTTGGGCCAAGAAACTTCATCGCCTAGGCCTTAGACACTCCAATCATAATAGGATGTAATAATAAATTCAATAAAAATGCATATTGAAACCCGTATAATATGTGAGGGACGGTTCGCATAGGCCCACCCTCCCTTTCACTTATCTCCCTTATCGGTGTTGATTTGCCGAGGTATATTTTGAGTTCTAGTTCTCTCTTTTTTTATCATTCATATTCACATTCACATTAACATTCACATTCACGTTCACGTTCACGTCTACATTACAACATATTTCTTTCAAAGGGGTGGATATAATACACCAACACCCTTTTAGTTTGTGACCACCTTCGACATCTAGTTTTTCTTGGATGTGAAACTGTTAAACTTATATTATTATTTATTTCGAGGCTTTATTACATGGAAAATATAGAATGCAAGTACTAGCAATTTTTTACGGCATTTGACATATAAAGTAGCAAGAATTAAGGTAGAAAAATATAGAAACAATAACATGCTAATGGATTTATAGCGAATAACATGGTTACAAATACATTTATGCATCTAAGTCACAAGGATCCATGCTAAGATTGAAGATAACTTCTAATAGCATGCATGGGCCTACCCAATTTATTTATATAATTATATCATGTTATGGATGAAGCTTAAGATGGTAGCACAGGTGCAAACATCTTTTATCAAACAACAAAGAGGTTTGAATCTGATAATCTTTGAGAGGCTATAGCTATTAGTGGTTTCTTTTTCTTTGTCACAATTCCAAACTTATCTGAAAGCTCCAAATCTTCATCTTTTGGCAACATCCACTCAAAAGAATGCAAGAGGGATGCTATAATGTACATCGACATCTTCTCCGCCAAGGAGATTCCTGTGCATATTCTTCTCCCTAATCCAAATGGCAGAAATTTCAAGCTATTTCCCTTGTAATCCCAATTACCTTTTAAGAACCTCTCAGGCTTGAACTCCAATGGATTAGCCCAGTTCTTGGGATCACGTTGAATCGCCCAAACGTTCATAAACACGATAGTACCCTTTGGGATGTTGTAGCCGCCCACTATGCAAGATTCATTGGGGCATCTATGGATTAGGAGAGGAAGTGGAGGGTGTAGTCTGAGTGTCTCCTTAAACACTGCATCTAAATATCTTAATTTGGGCAAATGAGATTCTTCAACAATATTGTTCAAACCAACAACCTCGGTTAGTTCATCTTGAACCTTTCTCATTACACCTTGATTATTCAAAATCTCCGCCATCATCCATTCCACTACTGTCGAAGTGGTGTCTGTTGCTGCTAATATTAGGTCCTGATTTATAACACCTTTTTATAACATAAGTTGATTAAATAGTAATTATAAATAACAAAAACAAGTATAGAAAGATATACCATTAGAAAGGCCTTGATGTGAATGCCATCAGATTGTGTTGGAGCATCTTTCTGGTCTCTTATAAGCTCTAATAGGATCTGCAGAAAATCTTTCCTTCCATCTTCTTCAACTGCTCCGTCCACTGCACTAGAATTAATTTTGTTCTTTCATCTATAATGCTTTCAAAAATCCGATCAACATACTCCACGAGCTCCTGCATATCTCGTTGCCTTCTTTGCACATCAAACCACTTTAACATTGGGAAGTAATCAGAAATGTTTGGTGCTCCTACCAACTCAACAATTTTGAATTCAATTTCTCGAAACCCGTCTCCAAGATAGCCAGAATCCTTTCCTTCAGGCGATTTGCTACGACCCATAACATACTTGTCACCACATTAACCGATGTGTTAAAAGCAATTTCATTCATATTGACCTTTTCCCCAATTTTACTATAAACTCCATTAACCATCCTTTTCACTTCATATTTTCGAAAACTATGACTTGCTTTTAGATTAGCGTTGCTTAGCACATGGCTTGCCAAAACCTTACGCATGTTACGCCAATGTGCGTTGTAGTTGGAAAATACGATACCCAACCCACCATAACTCATGATTTAGGCCGTGAGTGGAGGGCTACGGTTAGCAAAGGTCTGGTCCATGTCATGAGCCACAACTTTCACTAGGTCCATGAAATTCACCACAACATGAAGCTTGCTGTTAGCCGATGATTATGCATCGGTGGTCAATGGTCAATGTAGATGGTCAATGTAATTATTGTAGATTATTATGTAGTGGTCAATGGTCAATCTAGGTGGTCAATATAGTTATTGTAGATTATTATTGTATTTCCATATTAGCTTTTCCCTTGTAACTATTTAAGCACATTGTATGTCAATGAGAAAGCAAGCCATTGTATAATCTCACATGGTATCATTGTAAGGTGTACTGTTTTCGAACACCACCTCTGCCATCCACTTTCATAGTTGTTCTTGAACAACTTCAATTCACATCCACATAATATTGTTGGTCACTTCTTTGATTCTACACCTCTTTTTTTTATTTTTTTCAAGAATCCGCATAATATTGTCGGTCACTTTTCACAGTTTCATATGAATCCTCAAAAACAACCATACTATCCTCCTTTTTGGGCCCTCCTTATTGGACACCACCATCTTGTCCCTACCCAACCCAAAATTGGTCACAACCTTGGTATCCACCGGCGTCTTCTAGTTCTCACAATACCCGTGGCAGTCAAAGGTCGGCACAGGCTCACCTTACCGAGGTAGATTCTTTGGAGCCTACACGTACAGCTTGCAGATGCGGTTCATGCTCTTTCAGTTGATTCAGGTGATGAAAATGATCAGTGGAACTTCGATACAGGTGCATCTTCTCATATCTCTTTAGATAAAAATAATATTGACACGTTTTCCACATTTGCACCAATAGCGTCAATAATTGTTGGCAATGGCAATAAACTTCCAGTTTTGGGATCGGGAAACTTCATCTTAAATTTTGCTTCCAAACCATTATACCTTAAAAACATCCTTTTCAACCCAAACATAGTCAAAAACCTTATATCTGTTCGTCAATTTAATATTGATAATTACACATCTATCGAATTTGACCCATATGGGTTTTCTGTGAAAGATTTTAAGCATGGCATGATCCTGAGTCGTCACAACAGTACGAGTGACCTGTACCCACCCACCCCAAATGCTTCCGCCACCACTTGTTTTGCATCCACCCAAGACTCTCCTTTTTGGCATCATCGACTCGGTCACCTGGGTCAACCCGTAATGGACTTTCCTCGTTTAAACAATTTTATTTCTTATAATAAGCAAAAGACTTCGTCTCTTTGCCATGCTTGTCAGTTGTCCAATCACAAACGTTTACCATTTAATGATTCTGTTTCTCATATATTATGTCCATTTTCGTTATTGCATTGTGATTTATGGACTTCACCACTTTCAAGTCATGCGGGTTACAAATACTATTTGGTAATAATTGATGATTTTACTCATTATACGTGGGTTTATCCACTTAAATTTAAATTTGAAACTTTTTCCAAAATAACACATTTTCATCAATTTGTTTCCACCCAATTTCGTCTTCCCATACAAGCAAGCTAATGTGACATGGGGGGCGAATTCGATAACACCAACTTCCACAACTTCACCTCTCAAAATGGCATTGAACTTCGGTTCTCGTGCCCTCACACATCTTAACAAAATGGCAAAGCCGAACGCATGATCCGTCGCATAAACGAGATCATGTTCACCCGTCTCACCCATGCCTCTTTACCCTTCACCTATTGGGTTGAGGCCCTTCACACCGCCTCTTATCTTCACAACATTCTCCCCACCAAACTTCTCCAAAACCGCACTCCTTTATCTGTCCTTTACCTTCGTGAGCCTTCCTATGACCACCTTCGCGTGTTCGGCACCTTATGCTACCCGAACACCTCCGCCACCCGTCCTAATAAACTCACCCACCGCTCTCTTCCATGTCTTTTTCTAGGCTACCCAGCCAACTATCGCGGGTACCGATGCCTTGACCTTGTTTTGGGCAAAACCATATTTTCCCGACACTTCACCTTCGACGAAAAAGTTTTTCCTCTTTCCAATCCTTCCTCCCCACCTCCCGATCACTCTTTCCTTGACCCTAACCCACTCCTATTCGACCCACATTACTTTTCCTCACCAAATCCTTCCTCATCGGCCCAACATACCTCATCTATACCCCACACGACCCAAACCACAGCCCAACCAACTTCTCTCGCCTCCATATCCCAACTGGCCCAAACACCACACACTCCTTCGGCCCACACCTCACACTCTTCACCGGCCCAAAACTTAAACCCCCCACCGACCCACACCCAACACTTAAACCCTCCACTGGCCCACACCCTACACCCTCCACCTGCTGCACCCAGCCCACCACCACCCCCACAACCCGACCAGAATCCTCCTCCCACTGTCAACCCTACGCATCACCCAATGCAAACCCGGTCCCGTGCCGACATCTTTAAACCTAAAATCCCTTTTTCCCTACATACCCAGACCTTTCCTACTCCCTCACCTCTACCTAAATCCCATCTTTCCGCCCTTACCGACCCAAACTGGAAGCAAGCCATGGTTGACGAATATGAAGCTCTATTGGCCAACAACACGTGGGAACTTGTCCCTCGCCCACCCGATGCTCCTATCATCCGATGTATGTGGCTTTTCAAACACAAGTTCCATGCCGACGGTTATCTAGAGCGACACAAGGCTCGCTTGGTAGTAAATGGAAAAAGCCAAACAGTTGGGATTGACTGTTATGAGACTTTCAGTCCAGTGGTCAAACCTACCACTATTCGCACTGTCCCCAGTCTTGCCATTTCAAGAGGCTGGTCTATGCACCAATTAGATGTCAAAAACGCTTTCCTACACGACCACTTGAAGGAAACCGTATACATGTTTCAGTCTCCTGGTTTCACCTCTGACACACACCCTAAATATGTTTGCAAACTTAATAAATCTTTATATGGTCTAAAACAAGCTCCCAGAGCTTGGTATCAACGTTTTGCAGGGTATTTGCTAAAGTGTGGATTCAAAGGCAGTGTTTGTGACACTTCACTCTTTATATATCATCATGGCAACCAAATGGCGTACCTACTACTTTACGTGGATGATATCATTTTAACGGCCTCAAGCGATAGCCTTCTGCAACAAATCATTAAGTCCCTCACTGTTGAATTCAAGATGACTGATCTAGGGATCTTGCATCATTTTCTGGGTATCGCTGTGACCAAACAAGCTAACGGGTTGTTCTTATCTCAGTCAACATATGTTGCCGACATCTTGTCTCGTGCTAACATGTCAAACTGCAAACCTGCTAGCACACCAGTCGAACCTGGCTCCAAACTTAGTGCTGACACAGGCTCCACCTTTGAAGACGGTTCTCTTTATCGAAGTTTAGCTGGTGCACTTCAGTATCTTGCTACAATTGCACTCACAGAACTGTACCCTAAGTGAAGGTGCAGGCTGTGAGTTTTGGATAACCCTAACTTGGGTTCTGATTTGGTGAGATCATTCCTTCACTTTGGTTTTACAATTTTATCGAGTCTAGGAGCGTTGTTCGGGTTAGGGGGCCGGAATTGGCTTAATAATTGGTCGAGTCTGTTTGAGATTCTTGACTGATTGTTTGTTTAATTGTTTGATTATAATCATTCTTGGTGTGTCTAGGTCTTAGGTGGCTCCCAAGTTAAGACCTGCGTTGGCACCAAGAGTGGCGAACCAATGATCGGGAACACTGGCTTGGCTTCGCCATTGCATCTGAGTGTTTACTCCTTTGTGGGATGTCTTTCTAATTGAAAAATCATGTGATTTTTTTCTTTCTTATTCAATTAGATGTTTTTTAGCTGTTAATTCATGTACTGAAACATGTTGTTTTGATTTGGCAACTGTGTGTTTCAATTGATGTTTCTCTTCACTTGTAATCTCTGGTATTGACACTAGATCTAGGATTCATGAATGAAATCTACTAGTTGTAGAGTTTGGGAGTCCGTTAGATCATGTTAGTGTTTCTTGTCTTTTGTCTTGTTGATGATTTGAACCGTAGAGGTTAGAGAAGAGATTGAAAGGGATTCCGGTTGGTTTATCTTTGTGTTTTACGTCTTGTAGGTGTTGCAGCCTTGTGTGTGTTCTTCTATGTGGAAGACTTTATTCTGGTATTGAAATCTTGTGATTTTGAGTGTTATCAGTTTTTGTTTAAGCTCTAACGGTGCTTACATGTTTTTGAATCATGTGATTCAGTTTGTACAGTTCTTGTTGCTTGTGAAGTTGTAAATATTTGATTAACTAAAATTTAAAATTTTATGTTAAATCAAATGAATGTGTACATTCTTTACAAGGTTTTGTCAACATGAATAAAGTTTTGGTTTTGTATATTCTGATTGATAAATCGTGTAATTCCGTGTTAATCAGAATATGGTTAAGTGTATCTTAATGCTTTTGAATGCTTTATTGACAGGCTGAGTTGTGTGATTCAGTTTCATTGATCAAAATGATTGTTTCCAAATGTGGCTTTAAAACTTCTCGTATTTGTTTATCTTAAAATCTTTGTTAAACCGTCTTGGGCTAGTTTTGTTTAATATTTGTGATCTTCTAGTTGATGGTCATTATTGTTTCTAGTTCATAGGTTTTGTCATGTTTTGGAGAAGTGTTAAGTCATTCAAATAATTTGTGTTTGGTTTCTTTGTGGTCAATTTTTCGTCATAAAGATAAAATTTGTTTTACTGTTATACTACTAGTTTTATAAATGATAAGTTGGGCACATGTAATAGTAAAGATGAAGTTTCAAATAGAATTTATATCCAAGTTTAAAAAAAAAGGAATTCAGAAGTTCTTAAACATTTCCCAGATGTCTCTAATTTTTTTAGCTTTTGAGTCTCTTTAAAGTTTTCCGTTCTCTCACTCTTCATATCAGGTTCATCGTGTGATTGAATCTTGGTAGGTTGTTCGTAGTGTGAGGTTTGTATTCAGGTTGTTGTGCTAATAATCTAAAGAGAGTATGAATTCTTGGTGAACTTTTGTAATCAGATTCAAAGTTCTTTGTATTCATTGGAGTTATTATATGTCATTTTTATTGTTCATATTTTGTATAATTTTTTAAAGTCAAAGATTTTACATAAATATGATTGGGAAGTGTTTAGTATATTTTCTGAATTTCTTAAGAAACTTGGAAAAATTAACAAAGGCAGTCCATAGTTTCATGACATACAACATTACAGCTAAACTGAGTGTCTTTTCGTATGTGCTTCTACATGTGTGTGTTTTCACAAAATAACCGACTTAGGATTAAATATCCAAAGTAGTATTTCAGTTACATCTGTTTTTGTTGAATATGTCAATACTACACTTATTGTTCATTATTTTGAGTATAGTATGTTTTTGGTGTTCAATTTGTATTGATGGCTCGTATCATTATTTAGTCTTCGGTTTTTTTACACATCTCTTTTATTCGCTTTTAAGGTTTAAATCAAAGATTCAACTCTTATTACTTCTAAATTTCTTCCTCTTGTTTTTCTAGATGATTAGAGCTTCGTGTGAATCAACAATATATTCTGTTGGTTGGTTTTAGTTCTAATCGGTGTCTAGAGTTAATCTTATTGATCTAAGGAACTTTAGAAATAGATTTAGAAGTTGTTTCTATGGTTTTATTTTTTTTTTAAAAAGGGAGGAAAAAAACTGAAAGTTTATTTTTGTGTGAAAGTTTCTTCTTGTGGTCTGATCAAGTTCATTAATTGGTAATTTTTTGATTAAAGTGTTTGAAGTCGGTTTTGTCTCTTTGGGGATAGATTGTCTAGGCCTGGTTCTTGATTCAGTAGATGGTGGAAAGGTTATTAATATTCTACTGATTTGGCATATTGTCCAGAAGGAAATCCCAGGGTGGGCAGTTCTGTCCTTTGACAAACATATTAACTCCAAACCACAGGTTGTGTTTATTCTGAAATTGTTTTGGAATAATACCACTAAAATGGTTATTCGGTATGCTCAGATCTGTTAGTTGAAGGCAAGCTAGATAGATAACTTTTCCTATGAATTCATTATGCTGCAAGAACAGTCTTGATAGGCATTTGAGTGTTCCAAATGAACTTGGTAGCTTCCCTATAAATTGGTTGTAAGATAGATGCATTTCTCTGAGAAATTGTTTGAGGGTATGAGTGCAGTATCTTGATATTTGCACAAGTATTGTGGTCTGAAAGTTTTTTTTTGGAATAAAAGTCATCATATTAAGAGATTATAAGTTTAGATTGACTATGTAACTGTTGGCGTTACTAAAATTGTTGGCACATCAGTTTGTGTGGTAACTGGTCATGATATTAAGCTTGGTTAAGTAATAAAATTGTGGGGGGGGGGGGGGAGGGGGAGGTGTTGAAAATAATAGTTCTATTTCAATTTTATTACTTATTATCGTATTCGAAGTATTTTATCATGTTGCATAAGTATCGTGCAGGATGAAGTCTCGGATATAGCTGATATGTTGATGGGCCAGTGGATAAGCAGTTTAGGCTTATTATTGTAGCAGTTTGGTAGTTTGAGCTTATTCTTATTGATTTGGGCTCAGGAGCTTATGCTTGAAGACCACAAGTGGCCCATGAAAGATAAGTTGGTGCTGATTTGTTTGTTCATCCAAGAAATTTATTATCTATCTCAGTCATCTTGTTTATCAAGAGTTTTATCCAGATCCTTTTAGTCGTCGTTCTTCTCGTGTTTTATTCTCTATCAATAATATACAAGTTTTAGATCTTTTTTATCTCTTTGTTATCTCTCTAGGTCATTTGAGCGATTTAGGGTGTCTTGTTGTTTTCACCAGATAAGTCTTGTATTTGGTTGTTATCGAGAGTCTGTATAATAATCGTTGATCGATAGTAGCGAGATTGATTGAGAGAGATTTTGTTTCAGAAGTATTTTGTACAAAGTCTGTTGATCTGTTTTGAAAGAGTCTGTATTGTTTATTTGAGGATCTTTGGTGAGTGAATAAAGTTTGTTCTTGTTCTTGATAGAGATCCTTGTTTTTTCTAACATACATCCAAGAAAAAATGCATATTGAAACCTGTATAACTAGTGTTTTAGTTACCCGCACCTCGCTGCGGGAGCTTCTGTTTTGTTGGGGGTTTGGTGGACAGTAGAGATAACATTAAGGTGACTGTTATTCTCGCGTGGGTTTCACAAAAATACTCGCGGCCCATTAAGTTCCGGACCAGCCTTAAGATTATAACAGTTGAGTTGCCTCTTGTTGCCGTTATTTGGAGCCCACAAATATGTGGCTAAAAAAGGAGCCATGAGATGTTGACTAATTTGTTTTCTTCATTGGTGGGCTAATTAATAACATCAATATAGTATATAATATATAGTATTATAGTGGCTTTTGTTGGGCGGTGTAGTCAACTTTTGGCGGCGGCGTATTTTAGACGACACTATAGAAGTGTCGTTTTAATAGATACTATAATGTGGGCGGGACATTTGGCATAGACCCACCTTCCCTTTCACTTATCTCCCTCATCGGTTTTGATTTGTCAAGGTATATTTTGAGTTCTATTTCTCTCTTTTTTATCATTCATATTCACATTCACATTCACATTCACGTCTACATGTTTTTTTTTTAAAGGGGTGGATATAATACACCAACACCCTCTGAGTCTGTGACCACCTTCGACATATATCTAGTTTTTCATGGATGTGAAACTGTTAAACTTATATTATTATTTATTTCGAGGCTTTATTACATGGAAAATATAGAATGCAAGTAGTAGCAATTTTTTGCGGCATTTTACATATAAAGTAGCAAGAATTAAGGTAGAAAAATGTAGAAACAATAACATGCTAATGGATATATAGGGAATAACATGGTTACAAATACATTTATGTATCTAAGTCATAAGGATCCATGCTAAGATTGAAGAAAACTTCTAATAGCATGCATGGGCCTACCCAATTTATTTATATAATTATATCATGTTATGGATGAAGCTTAAGATGGCAGCACATGTCCAAACATCTTTGATCAAACAAATTTGCTGGCTTTTTTTTTATATTTTACGCGTTTAACCTCTTATCTAAGCTGCAAAACTTATGTATTCCTGTGATTTTATTTAGTTGCTTGCTGTGAAGAAGTTGGAAAAAAGGGTAGTTAACAAAGGGAGGAAGAGTTCATTGAGCTTGTTAATAATCTTGATAAAATTTGGCACACGAATGTTGTTGAACTCATGGGTTATTGTTCTGAGCACAGTCAAAGATTATTCATTTACGAGTATTGCAGTAGTGGGACCCTTCAGGATGCATTACACGTGGATGATGATTACAAAAATAAATTTTCATGGAATGCACGCATACGAATAACACTTGGAGCCGCAAGAGCCTTAGAATAAGTCAAATACTGATCTAACACAATACGCAATTAATCAAGTGTTGGGGTTGTCATATGTAACTTATTTAATAAAGAGGTCATGTTTGGTCATGTTTAACCCGTTTGATCAAACAGATGACCCGTTTAAACCATTTATTACAATCCACCAACCCATTCAGCACGTTTACAACCAAAAGTCAGCTTTAGATGAATGGGTTAAATGCGTCGTGTTTGGGTTACATGGATTTAATTGTTTCCGGGTCAGAGTTAATGTTTTTGACATGAATAAATACATGGGTCGTGTTTAGGTTCAATAATTCAACTCACCAACATGACATGTTTGACGCCCCTAGGATTAATACGGTTAACCTCAAAATATTTACATGTCTTGTGTTTTTAATTCATTTATTAACATGTCTTTTATTTTCCCTTTTTTCTCACTTGTGATTTAGATATCTACACGAGTTCTCTGATCCATCAATAATACACAGAAACTTCAAATCTGCATATGTTCCTCTCGATAATGATCTTTCTATGCGTTTATCTGATTGCGATAGTGAGTCAGGTAAGTAGTATCATTTGTGAGTCCCATCCCGTCTATCTGATGTGGCAATAACTAACTAATAATATTAACTTTTACCACACACAGTTGCCAGGACACCTTCTATCAACCTTTGGTTATGGAGCCCTGGAATTTGAGTCAGGAATCTATACCTCCATGAGTGACGACGTCTACAGTTTTGTAGTAATGCTAGAACTGTTAACGGGACGGATGTCTTACGACAGGTAAACAACTAACTAAATTAAATAAATATTACTTACTTGCTATCATTTTAATTACTTTTTTTTTTGTTAATTACTTTTAGTATAAGGCACCGTGGTGAGCAGTTACTTGTGCGATGGGCGGCACCTCAATTTCATGACATTGATGCATTATCAAGTATGGTTGACCCTAGATGGTGTAAAAAACAGTTAATACTACATTGAACTAGAAGCATGTTGAGCCTTAGCTATTTCCTTCATAACAGCACCCACAGTTGTAGCATGCTCGATACACCCAACCTTATGCAGTGAATCTGTAAGTACAACACAAGTATTAGGATACACATGACATCAAATCATTTGGCGCGACTCCCTTAAATGTCTCATGCTTTTTTTTTGTATATACAGATGTTCTTTTATGGATTAGTAAGTGGCATGCTTTGCATCTCCATTGCGCTTTCTGGCACATTGGGTTATTTAGCTCATGAGTATCTTTTAGACGGTATGACTAAGTAATCTTGAACTACTTAAATTTTATACAAAACTGATTTATGTTAAGCCTTTTTTATTAATTTGTTTTTTTTTAATTTGATAGTATGTTATCGTTGTACAGTTCATGCTGATGCGGCTATCAAAATGTACTTTTTTTTCATTGACCAAAAAAAGTTTCAGCTTTATTAACCTTGCAGAAGATGGTATTTTTATATAAAAGAAGGCACTAGAGGTAGCTACATCTCCATCTTTTCAAGTACTTGATTAAATTCTATAAGTGAACTGGTTGTATTGGTGCAAGATCAAACATCCAACATAATGCGAGTGTGTGTATGACCCTGTAACCCCTACTTTTTACTTTTGTCCGGGTAAGAAAATATGTTGCCACTTACTTATACGTTCAACTGGATCATTGCGTTTCTAACTAGACGTAAGAGTCATTTGGTTTCACTCTTAGTAGCACACTCATAACTCGATATACAAAGTACAGAACCAGAGTTATAATAATTTAACATCATTATGGAAAATGTGGCAATACTAAAATCTAACATCCTCTCCAAATATGTGAATTAGGTTTCTCATATAATTCTTTGTTGACATATTCGGTTCGAGCTTGGGGAGAATGCTAATTGCTTCATTGCTTTGTAGGTAGATCGGGATGTTTAGGTAGTTGTTTCATAACACACGAGGGAGGTCGTATTAAAATGTACATACATGAATCATTTGGAGCGTTATTAAAATACACATACCTGAACACGAGGAGATGGTATCATGTACTAATTCCAATAAACAAAATGTATTTACTTCTGCTTGGATCAAAAAATCGTTTTTCTATGTTGATGTACTTGTGGCTCGTAGGTTGTAGTAGTGTTTGGTTATGAGACATGGTGTAACATTCGTATTTTTCGTATTTTCCATTCTAGTCCTTGTATTCTTGTATCTTGTCATTTTACACCCTTGTAATCCCGAGCTTATGATCAATGGAAAAGTATTTTATCTATTGCATTTAATCTTAATCTATTTCATTTATTCTATAAATTCTACGCGACGCAAACTTTATATAACGTCGCGTGATTCTTAATTTTCTTGTTTTATAAATGCTATATTTAACAAATTCTAAGTTCGCCTTTATTCGTTTCGTTTAGGTTACTCCTACAAATTCTTGACGGGTCGTCATTATAATCTATCCTATTCAGTTTAGGCGTTATAACAAGAAACTTATTTAGTTAAGATCATAATATATATTTATTATTAATAAAACATATATATATATATAATAATAATAAAAAAAAACATGAAATGTTATGTAAGAAAAAAATTTGCCGTCCACCTTTTTTTGTCATTTATTTATTTTTTTTTCTTTTTTTCTTTTAAATATATATTTACCACTAATTAACTTCTAACCACCCTAATTAATTCATTAAATACCCAACCCCTTCACCCCAACTATAAATACATCACTCCTACCCATTCTAACACTTGCTCATTTCTAAATCCTCTCTAATCTCTCAAGAATTCTCTCAAGAATAAGTGAGTTTCTCACTTCACCTTCAACCTCTTTTCTACTTTCTTCACTCTCCTCTTCTTCAAACCCTTTGAGGAAACCTCTAGGACCTCTCTCCTATTTGCCATGGCAAATAAACATGAGTAGGGCACCAATTTGAGGCCTCAAATGTGGTCATCTTCTATTATCTTTTATGCACGAGGTTGTTAATAATACCAACCAAGTTCACCAACAACTCAATGATGGAGGGACTTGTGTTATGGTTCATGGTTGACAAAAGGAAGGCCAAGGCTCATCCAAACTAAGTCACCATACCCTACTTTCTAAGTTATATTATATAAATACTAAATTATATAAACTCTACTAATTTAATAACTCGGAAAGGTTTGTGGATACATCCCTACCTTACCAATGCTTGACTCTCATAACCATCCGAATCACCTCTATGGTGGTTTGTGTTTTGGTTCGCCTAAAAGGCTTGCTTGACTCTTATGACCATCCGAATCACCTTCATGGTGGTTTGTGTTTTGGTTCGCCTAAAAGGCTTGCTTGACTCTCTTGAATCTATAATCTAAACTCGAACCTAAGACTCTTTATTTTATTTTTTTTTAAATTCTAGTTAACCAAGGCTAAGGAACTAATCCCCCAAGACTCATTCTTTTGGAACCTTGCTAAAACGCACCCAAAGGTGAGTTCATACTTGTCCCCCCTTTATCCTTTATTCTTTGGGGCTCAACATGTATCACTATCAAAACTCAAACGATTTTAAACTCTACAATCTATTATGCTTAGTCTAAAGTCTATCATATTCTAAATTCTATCATGCGCAATCTAAAGTCTATTATATGCTTGTACGCTATGCTATGTGGAATTATTTACTCTAACATACAAATGTTCATATAGTTGACAACCCACCTTGCATGTATAGCGCTATAGGATTGGCTATCCGCCCCCTACATGGGTCATGTTAAGCAAAATTCTTCGTGGCTAGTCGCCGTTTGTATGGTTCTCTTGCATATGCCTATAAGCAAAACTTTATTACACTATGTATGTATGTCAAAACTAGTATGCTCACCAATGCTTTATGTGTTGACGGATATTTTATACATGTTGCAGGAAATATTTGTTGAAGGACATTTCAAGAAAACTACTTAGGATTGGACATAGAAACTCACTCTAGTTCAAGTTGTCATATTCTTGTTGTTGTGTTTTCGTTATTTAAACTACTTGTATTTCTATTTTTAGACAATAAATGAAATTCTATCTTTAAACTATATTGTCACAAAATCTAGTGTCACGAAGTCTTTGAACAATCTACCACTAAGTCTCACCTCGATGATTCCGCCATCGGTTGGGGTGTGACAGATTGGTATCAGAGCCATGACTATAGGGATCTAGGAAAAATTGCCATGTTTGACCTAGACTATAGTTAAGTACCTTTTTGACCATTCCTTTTATCATGCTTAAAATACTTGTTCTCCCTATCTTGCTTTTACTCCATTCTCTTGGTCATTAAAATTTACATTCCTATTTGTGGATTTCTCTACACTCGAAGACGCTCGTATAACACAAACGAAAGGAAATCACCAAAATAGGCGTGAAACCCTCACTTTGGTGATAACTTTCAATCCGCGTAAAATCTTTGTCTTTTTGAAACTACACCAAGATAGGAGTGATATCCTCACCTTGGTAAAAATTTCACAATTCTCGTTCTAGTGGACACTTACCAATTGAAGGTTAGAATTAATTTTCTTACCACATTGGACTAAGTGTACAAACCACACTCAAAGAAACGACCTCGCTAAGATAGGAGTGAAATCCGCAACTTAACGACTAGTTTCAATCCTTGATTTTTTTTTTTTCAATCTCGCCAAAGTCTCAAATTTACTAATGACAAGAAACATGTAGTAACTGGAAGGGTGAATACCGTTAACCGAAAGTTTCGGCGAGAGTATTTCCACCTATTAGGCCAAAGCATGTTTTCAAACTCAAAGGTAAATTTGAACCACTTTGGTTAGTCTTAGTTCCGTTCCGGAACACTCCAATTGCTTGCATAAAACAAGCCTCTCATTTTATGTTAATACTACTTTCAATTATGTTTTCATGCTATGTTTTCATTATATATTCGATTTATTTCACTCGCATACAATCTCAAGACTCGCATTTACAATCTACTCTCGCGATCTCCAAACAATACTAATAATCGCAAAACTAACACGAATCGAAACTTCCTTATGATTAACTATGTGCTCTATACTTGCTTACACATACGTGTTATGCTATTTTAACAATGTGAAACTTGCGTCCTATACGTGTAACTAGAACTTGCATATTAAATCTATGAGAACAACTTGAACTTATGTATTTTGTTTATCTAAATTTGCAATAATCCCACTGATCTAATCTTACCCACAAGCTTTTCATTGTTAACCAAAATTCTAGTAACTTATTTTCTAAATTCAATAGTCACCTTGCTTAAAACCGCTTATGTAAATTTTCCTATGTATGATTCTCGAACATGTCTTCCCGTCTCAAAAGCATCGATCTCAACCAACTGGCAAGTCTTATTGCCCAAAAATTGATCAAGATTCTCCCTAACCTAGAGACACCAACAAACCCAACTCCAAACTCCAGCGATACCATCCAGGAAAATACAAACTATGTAGATACTAAACCATTTACCCATACCCCTACCAAACAAACGAAAAAAAAAAAGATAACCGAAAACGCAAAAACCTCATATGAAACCACACTTCGACAACCCCTGAGACTCCGATCCCCAACAAAAATCACTACCGTGGAACCCATCCGTTATGCAAGAGTTGTAAATTCCACCATCCCACTCACACACCATGCTGCATATGCGCCAACTGTGGTGCATATGGTCATTTAGCCAAAACCTGTCGCCACACCACTAAACCACGACCCGAACAACCTACTAGTACTACCTCATTCACTAAAGCCAATGGATGGATATGCTCCGAGTGCAACGACCCAACCCATGAACGCAACCAATGCCGAAGACTTGCCATGGTGATCTACGATGCTGGAAGACCCACTCGCCACACTGAAGAAGACTGATTTTTCTTTCTTTTAAAAATGGGAATTTCCTTATCTAATGTTTTCAAGAAATTGTTCGGATGTGAAATTTTCTTTTTATGAATTACCATCGTTATCCTAGTTTACAATCATAATTTATCGGCAAAACTCAAACATCGCAAAACTTTTTTTTTCTCCTCGCGCACAATCATTTTCAAAATTTTTGAACAAAATTCTTCCTACTATTCCTAAGAGGATGCCTATACTTCTATAAAATCCTCACTTTCAAACCACTAACAAATGTGTGCGTCGAGTCTGTATGACAAACAAGATTCTAAATGGTAAAAGTGTTTAAAAAAAAATTTCTTTTGTAAACAAGAGTTATGAGCAAAGACACGCTAAATCAGACAACCTACTTTTTTATAATCCCAAAACCTTTTCTCTTGAAATCACATCACGAGTCAAAATATTCATCAACGCCAAAACTAAAATTGACAATAAACTATTTTCCTCGCTTAATAAAATGGATTTTTCATAAATCAAATTTCCATTTTCGGTAAGACTTTTACACTAAATTTTCCCCACTTCAATTAAATCCGTTTTCTTTAACATCCAACGACTAAATTCTTCTACCATCAAACGTGACCCTTAGTCTTGAAAAGCTAAAATTTCTCGCTGACCCATAAAACTCAGTTTGTAATAAACCCGAATTCTATGTTGCTCACAGTCAAAACATTTTACACGTTTTCATTAAGAATCCAATTGCCCATACTTTTGCTTGATTTTATACAACTAAACGTAACCGCATATGCACAAGTCTACACAATTATGTCATGAAACCATATATCTACGCCAAAAACACGTACGATTAACAACATCAAAAACTTGTATAATGCCTTTTTCACATTATGTGTTTGTATGTCACGTTATTTGCTATGTGTACAACATCAAAACTGTTTAATGTCTTTTTCTTTGTGTATAAGTATTTTGTGTCCACTAGCGACCTACACATAACTAAGACAAATTATGTGGACCATACGACAATCAGACTAATTACGGGTGCACACGTAATTACAAAAATCGGGCGCATGGAAAACATAACCAGTTCTAGTGTGTGTAACCTATCATGACTTGAATAACAACACGGATGAGGTATGATAACGACATGGTGGATACGCCGCCGGTACATCCTATACATAAATGTCCTATCATACTACCAAAAGTAGAGTTATTCGTGCCATGAGAAGTTTTGGGTGTCGAGTTTAAAAAAAAAAAAAAAACTGACCAACACTTACGTTATTTATCTTTTGCGATACCGTTTATGTGATAGTTTACTAGTCTAACTACGCTTGCATTATTTATTTATTTTTTTATGCATATTATAACCTTGTTTTGAACCACACTTTCCACTATGCAACATCATCCTTGCTATGAATAATCTATACTTGCAATCTCCATCGAACTTCGTTTCATTCCTTTTGCCTTTCCTTGCTTAATCAGCAATCCTTCCATTATCAAGAATCTATTTCTAAGTCCCGTAAACACTAGTCTTAGCCTCTAAAAGCATTTATACATCTAAAACAAGACTTGTCTCTCACTTTTATATATTTTTCGTGGCTAATGATATACTGGATTTCAAAACTAAATAACTACTATATATTTCACCAAAAAAAAAAAACTGTTTTCAAATAGTCCAACTTCTCGTTTATTTAATCACTTCTAAACGTTTTCTTTTTCTAATAAAATTTTCGTCCTTGTGCAAACCAAATATCTTTTACTAAAAAACTACTCTTTCCCACATCTAGTCACTTATTATGCGCACATATTTACTATCCCACCCAATTACCCAAAGACACCTCTTTTACAAGCCAACAAATTCTACTATTTCATATATGATATACCGTATAGCTACTTATTTTCCAAAAATTTATATATGTTATACAAATATACTTACCTACCTTCAATTTTCACTATTTCATACCGTATAAATACTGATCTTCCCAAAATTCTTACTATTTCTTATACACAGTAAACTTACCTACCTTCACAAGATTTTTTTTTTCTATTTCATGTACGTTATACTGTATATTCACTTACTTTTCCAAAATTTGCTGCATGAACTCCATATACAAACATATTTATACATACCCCTTATTTCACTATTTACAAAATACTTATGTCGGTTAAATTTTCAAATTTCTACGTACAACCTTGGTTAAAATTTTAAAAGTACTTCTCTTACGAGCATAATTATCGCACAGTGACTAGATACCGTATTTGACTTAAACATAATAAACTAACAAGTTCTTGTTCTTATTAAACCCATATCAAACCACTTACCTACTTTTCAAAAGTTGACTCTTAATTAAATTTCGAGACGAAATTTCCTAAAGTAGGGGAGACTGTAACATTCGTATTTTTCGTATTTTCCATTCTAGTCCTTGTATTCTTGTATCTTGTCATTTTACACCCTTGTAATCCCGAGCTTATGATCAATGGAAAAGTATTTTATCTATTGCATTTAATCTTAATCTATTTCATTTATTCTATAAATTCAATGCGACGCAAACTTTATATAACGTCGCGTGATTCTTAATTTTCTTGTTTTATAAATGCTATATTTAACAAATTCTAAGTTCGCCTTTATTCGTTTCGTTTAGGTTACTCCTACAAATTCTTGACGGGTCGTCATTATAATCTATCCTATTCAGTTTAGGCGTTATAACAAGAAACTTATTTAGTTAAGATCATTATATATATTTATTATTAATAAAACATATATATTATATATATAATAATAATAATAAAAAAAACATGAAATGTTATGTAAGAAAAAAATTTGCCGTCCACCTTTTTTGTCATTTATTTATTTTTTTTTTCTTTTTTTCTTTTAAATATATATTTACCACTAATTAACTTCTAACCACCCTAATTAATTCATTAATACCCAACCCCTTCACCCCAACTATAAATACATCACTCCTACCCATTCTAACACTTGCTCATTTCTAAATCCTCTCTAATCTCTCAAGAATTCTCTCAAGAATAAGTGAGTTTCTCACTTCACCTTCAACCTCTTTTCTACTTTCTTCACTCTCCTCTTCTTCAAACCCTTTGAGGAAACCTCTAGGACCTCTCTCCTATTTGCCATGGCAAATAAACATGAGTAGGGCACCAATTTGAGGCCTCAAATGTGGTCATCTTCTATTATCTTTTATGCACGAGGTTGTTAATAATACCAACCAAGTTCACCAACAACTCAATGATGGAGGGACTTGTGTTATGGTTCATGGTTGACAAAAGGAAGGCCAAGGCTCATCCAAACTAAGTCACCATACCCTACTTTCTAAGTTATATTATATAAATACTAAATTATATAAACTCTACTAATTTAATAACTCGGAAAGGTTTGTGGATACATCCCTACCTTACCAATGCTTGACTCTCATAACCATCCGAATCACCTCTATGGTGGTTTGTGTTTTGGTTCGCCTAAAAGGCTTGCTTGACTCTTATGACCATCCGAATCACCTTCATGGTGGTTTGTGTTTTGGTTCGCCTAAAAGGCTTGCTTGACTCTCTTGAATCTATAATCTAAACTCGAACCTAAGACTCTTTATTTTATTTTTTTTTAAATTCTAGTTAACCATGGCTAAGGAACTAATCCCCCAAGACTCATTCTTTTGGAACCTTGCTAAAACGCACCCAAAGGTGAGTTCATACTTGTCCCCCTTTATCCTTTATTCTTTGGGGCTCAACATGTATCACTATCAAAACTCAAACGATTTTAAACTCTACAATCTATTATGCTTAGTCTAAAGTCTATCATATTCTAAATTCTATCATGCGCAATCTAAAGTCTATTATATGCTTGTACGCTATGCTATGTAGAATTATTTACTCTAACATACAAATGTTCATATAGTTGACAACCCACCTTGCATGTATAGCGCTATAGGATTGGCTATCCGCCCCCTACATGGGTCATGTTAAGCAAAATTCTTCGTGGCTAGTCGCCGTTTGTATGGTTCTCTTGCATATGCCTATAAGCAAAACTTTATTACACTATGTATGTATGTCAAAACTAGTATGCTCACCAATGCTTTATGTGTTGACGGATATTTTATACATGTTGCAGGAAATATTTGTTGAAGGACATTTCAAGAAAACTACTTAGGATTGGACATAGAAACTCACTCTAGTTCAAGTTGTCATATTCTTGTTGTTGTGTTTTCGTTATTTAAACTACTTGTATTTCTATTTTTAGACAATAAATGAAATTCTATCTTTAAACTATATTGTCACAAAATCTAGTGTCACGAAGTCTTTGAACAATCTACCACTAAGTCTCACCTCGATGATTCCGCCATCGGTTGGGGTGTGACACATGGTAGTGGGTTATTTGTGACTTGGGCCAAGAAACTTCATCGTATGGACCTTAGACACTCCAATGATAATAGGATGCAATAATAAATTGTTGAAAATAATAGTTCTATTTCAATTTTATTACTTATTATCGTATTCGAGGTATTTTATCATGTTGCATAAGTATCGTGTAGGATGAAGTCTCGGATATAGCTGATATGTTGATGGCCAGTGGATAAGCAGTTTAGGCTTATTATTGTAGCAGTTTGGCAGTTTGGGCTTATTCTTATTTGTCACACCACGCCAATGGCGGAAACACGTGGCGCGACGGTTCAAGCGTATAAAGTCAAGGTTAACGCAAATCATATGTAATTAAGAAAATGGGTCATTTATTAAGGCGTCAAAAACCATGTTTTACGTTTACACATAAACGAATTTGTTTTTAATACAAGTAAGGAGGTTTCTCAAATATATCCCAAATCCTTGAGAAATAAAGGTGAAACCCCTTCAAAACACCCGACGCCCAGTTGAGAGATTCCCCTGACCCAGCTCGCCATGTTGTCCATCTTCAATCAATTACGTGAAAGATATGTTTAAAATTCGTTCAATATATAAATATTGGTGAGTTCACAGGTTTTAGTTTCCAAACTTTAACTCTTGGGAAATACCATGTTATGACAATTTATAGGAGTTGCAAGTTCCTACAATTCTACTTGAGTCTATAACCAAACCAAGACAAATAATAATAATGCCCCGCTCCAAGTCGTTACTCGGTATCCTACGACTTGATTTCAGAATACGTGCACCCCAGGCATACGCCGATGCATAATCGACGCTATCGATTAGGGGTGGGCCTTGTCAGGCACCAATAGTACTATTCAAATATTCCTTCGGTTTCATTTCCCTGAATTAATGATTATAGAAGAGAGGTCTCAACCCCGAGTGGCGATCACAACTCAAGTAATTATCCCGTCAAACATTTTCCCTAACATATCTTTCCCCGAAAAAACGTAAAATAGTTTAAAATGGGGCCGTGAGACTCACCTGAATCTGTGCTCAGCTCAAAAGGAAGGATAGCAAATTTGTGGTCACGCACCTACAAACGTCCTAGACGTATAAACCACTATACCTATAGTGCATGTGCCTTAGCAAGTTGTACACCCAACTCCCCGACCACGAGTTATTCCAATTCCCGTTTAATTAAACGCGTATCCTAGGTTTGTTGGCGATGGATCACCCTTTTCTTACAAGTTATATATTATTCTCATTAATTTCCTTTTAACTTGTGTAATATTATCCTCGATTCGACTTCACCTAACGTATAATTATTTTCCCATTCAAATAATTATACTTAAGATCGCATCGTTCGATATAATATATTCTTAACACCCGACCCGACTCACTTTGCCGCATATTTATTTTCCCATTCAAATAGATATGCTAAGGTCTTGTCGTTCGGTAGTATATTCTTAACGCCCGACTCGACTTACCATGCCGTATATTTATTTTCCCATTCAAATAAATATACTACGATCTCGTCGGTTCGGTATACACACACATATATATATATTTATATATATATTATATATATATATATATATTGTCTACTCGTCTCGGTTTTCCTTCCCGCATATCTACTTTCCCATTAAGTAGATATACTAGAATTTCGTCGAGTCGAGCATATATATATATTTATATATATATATAAACGTGTAATTTTTCTTGTTAAGTCCATACGTTGTTTAACGTTATGTTTTCTCCCACGAATGTTTTCTCCAACACTTAGGAAAGTGTTATATAATTTTCACCCATGTTATATATATTTTACTTCCTAAAATATATATTTTCTTATCTTGCCGCAATAGCATTTTTCTCTTGTTTGTCCGTTTATCCGCTATAGTTAGTTTATGTATCTAAGTCCGATAGTTGATTTTTCCAAGTTTTTCCCAATATGCGTTTTATAGAAATATTATTTATATTTCTAATTCTCTAACACATATTACTTGAAAGGTTCAAAAATACTTTTGTATTTTTAACCCAAACTTGTTACTTATATACAAAAATGTTTCCAACACTTTTATATTCCCATTTATACAAAAGTATTCATTTTTGTATAAGTTTTCCCAAGTTTTTAATCTTGTTCAACATTTTTATAAAAACCTCTATTTTTATAAAACCCTTATGTTAATACAAGTCCATATTTTTATAAACTTCCATTTTTATAAAAATACACTTTTTATACTAAATACACAAGTAGTTTACTAGTGTTTACCAAACCATCCTTGGAAAATTATTATTTATGCTTTTGACACCAAACTTTCCATTGTTGCATTTTTGGATCAAAGTTTCTAAAATATCCATTTTAGTCCCTCAACTTTCAAAGTTAAAACATTAGTCCCTTAACTTATAAATGTTGCATTTTTCCATCCTAACGTCCAAAGTTAGCATTTTTCTCCCAAATTAGTGGACTTTGAAGATTCATCTTCTTAATGTTAGATTATTTTTGCATCATACCACTTTTAATAGTCTTATATTCCATAAATAAGGCTACTAATATGTGTGTTTAGTGTATTTGTCCAACATATCCAAATTTCACTCATCCAAGTGAGTAGACTTTAAATATGTAACTTCTACATTTATGATCTTCTAACATATTCCAACTTATATTAGACTTTAGATGGTCATTTTATGATGATTAAAACTACCTTTTAGCATATTCAAGTTACTTTCACAAATCATGTTTAAATCATCATCCTTCATAAGTGTATGTGTAGATTTTATAACTTTTAGAAATACTACATTACTAACATCAAATCTATGATCCATTTACATGTCTTTAATCATTCATTTCACTTCATGTAAAATATATTAAAGCTTATGTTTCAAAACCACATTTTAACCCTTCATGTACAACTTGCTTCTAAGAACACATAACATGAATATTAATGATCAAAGCAAGGTTAAGAAGCTTACTACTAGCACAAGGCTAGGGAAGACAAAAAACCTTGGATTTGAATGGGGTTTACTGTGTTCTTCCAAGTGGTTAAGCTCCAAGCTCTTGAAACACACAATGGGGTTTTGAAGGATGGATATTTAGAGGTGATTTGGATGTGTTAAACTTGAAAGAAAAGTGTGTGTGTGTGTGTTACAACCTACGGCCACAAGGGAGAAGAAAGAAGAAAGTTTTGCTTGAATGTTCAAGTGTCTAACACATGCTTCTTTATAATATCCTTCCAATATCTTTCCTACATTGCATATGATCTTACTAAAGATTCAAGAGATTTGTGTTGTACAAAAATGATCTTGGGAGATTGTGTAAGAGGGGTGTTTGGCCGTGAGTTAGAGAGAGAAGGAGATGGCTTGTGAATCTTGCCAAGATGTTTATAATCTTCCATGTAATCTACATTAGATTTATATAATCATGTGTGTACTAATGTAATCTTATGAAATGATCTTGTGTTGGATTCATAAGGCCTTTGGCCGATTTTTTTCTTACACAAAGCATGGTTTAGGCATTGCTTTAGTACTAGCTAATCTTATACAATCTATATCCAAGCATGCTTAATTCTCATGCTTATCTTTTGGACACAAGTAGGATGTTTAGACAAAAAGAAAAAGGATTATGCATGATGGTTTTAGGCCGGCCCCTTTAAGGGTTTAGGTGGGGTCCACAACACCAAATATTTACCCATTATTTGTTAAGTTAAATCCCTCTTCGTTCGGGTGTCGTTCGGGTATTTTTCGGGTTTTAACCGCGCGTTATTCGGACATTAAAAATACCTTTAATAACCCTTAAACATAGCCTAGTTTAAGCGTTGATTGGTTATTTAGGCTTTTGTCGGGTGAAATTATAAGTTATACGCGTATCGGGTGCGGTACGCGCACTTTATTCGTTACCGGGAGATTCGTATGAAAAGCTCTCACTTATGGCTTTGGAGTTCCAAACCCATTATATTTTGTGAAATTACCCTTTATTTTACATGCTGGGTGTCCGGGATCCTTTTCGTTTATTTAATTTTTACCGGGTAATCGCCAACGTCCATACCGGATAAGTTTACTCGCACATGATCCTATCATGTTTTGTCATTAAACGTATGCATTTCTATGCATTATTTGGGACTTGCTATCTTCTAAGGCCTTGATAAATAAATCAACACATAATTGCATTTAATTAAGTTAATCATATATTAGTTAATTAGTACGGAATTACCTCATTTTTGCCGGTTGTTACATTATTGATTTGGGCTGAGGAGCTTATGCTTCAAGACCACAAGTGGCCCATGAAAGATAAGTTGGTGCTGATTTGTTTGGTCTATATAAAAGACTCAAGTTGTCATCTACTCTGGTGATCATCTCGAACAGTATCATGTGCTCTATTATTATTTGTGAGTCTTGAAATCATTATCATCTCACCCACAAAAAGACTAAAGAGGCGATTAGGGTTCATCCAAGAAATTTATTATCTATCTCAGTCATCTTGTTTATCAAGAGTTTTATCCAGATCCTTTTAGTCGTCGTTCTTCTCGCGTTTTATTCTCTATCAATAATATACAAGTTTTAGATCTTTTTTTATCTCTTTGTTCTCTCTCTAGGTCATTTGAGCGATTTAGGGTGTCTTGTTGTTTTCACCAGATAAGTCTTGTATTTGGTTGTTATCGAGAGTCCGTATAATAATCGTTGATCGATAGTAGCGAGATTGATTGAGAGAGATTTTGTTTCAAAAGTGTTTTGTACAAAGTCTGTTGATCTGTTTTGAAAGAGTCTGTATTGTTTATTTGAGGATCTTTGGTGAGTAAATAAAGTTTCTTCATGTTCTTGATATAGATCCTTGTTTTTCTGACATAAATTCAAGAAAAAATGCATATTGAAACCTGTATAACTAGTGTTTTAGTTACCCGCGCTTCGCTGTGGGAGCTTTTGTTTTGTTGGGGGTTTGGTGGACAGTAAAGATAACATTAAGGTGACTGTTATTCTCGCGTGGGTTTCACAAAAATACTCGCGGCCCATTAAGTTCCAGACCAGCCTTAAGATTATAACAGTTGAGTTGCCTCTTGTTGCCGTTATTTGGAGCTCACAAATACGTGGCTAAAAATAGGAGCCATGAGATGTTGACTAATTTGTTTTCTTCATTGGTGGGCTAATTAACAACATTAATATAGTATATAATATATAGTATTATAGTGGCTTTTGTTTGGGCGGTGTAGTCAACTTTTTGGCGACGACATATTTTAGACGACACTATAGAAGTGTTGTTGTTTTAATAGATACTATAATGTGGGAGGGACATTTGGCATAGGCCCACCTTCCCTTTCACTTATCTCCTCATCGGTGTTGATTTGTCAAGGTATATATATTTTGAGTTCTATTTCTCTCTTTTTCATCATTCATGTTCACATTCACATTCACGTCTACATGTTTTTTTTTTCAAAGGGGTGGATATAATACACCAACACCCTTTGAGTCTGTGACCACCTTCGACATCTAGTTTTTCATGGATGTGAAACTGCTAAACTTATATTATTATTTATTTCGAGGCTTTAGTACATGGAAAATATAGAATGCAAGTAGCAGCAATTTTTTACGGCATTTGACATATAAAGTAGCAAGAATTAAGGTAGAAAAATATAGAAACAATAACATGCTAATGGATTTATAGCGAATAACATGGTTACAAATACATTTATGCATCTAAGTCACAAGGATCCATGCTAAGATTGAAGATAACTTCTAATAGCATGCATGGGCCTACCCAATTTATTTATATAATTATATCATGTTATGGATGAAGCTTAAGATGGTAGCACAGGTCCAAACATCTTTTATCAAACAACAAAGAGGTTTGAATCTGATAATCTTTGAGAGGCTATAGCTATTAGTGGTTTCTTTTTCTTTGTCACAATTCCAAACTTATCTGAAAGCTCTAAATCTTCATCTTTTGGCAACATCCAGTCAAAAGAATGCAAGAGGGATGCTACAATGTACATCGACATCTTCTCTGCCAAGGGGATTCCTGCGCATATTCTTCTCCCTAATCCAAATGGCAGAAATTTCAAGTTATTTCCCTTGTAATCCCAATTACCTTTTAAGAACCTCTCAGGCTTGAACTCCAATGGATTAGCCCAGTTCTTGGGATCACGTTGAATCGCCCAAACGTTCATAAACACGATAGTACCCTTTGGGATGTTGTAGCCGCCCACTATGCAAGATTCATTGGGGCATCTATGGATTAGGAGAGGAAGTGGAGGGTGTAGTCTCAATGTCTCCTTGATCACTGCATCTAAATATCTTAGTTTGGGCAAATGAGATTCTTCCACAATATTGTTCATACCAACAACCTCGGTTAGTTCACCCTGAACCTTTCTCATTACACCTTGATTATTCAAAATCTCCGCCATCACCCATTCCACTGTTGTTGAAGTGGTGTCTGTTGCTGCCACTATTGTGTCCTGATTTATAACACTTATTTTTATAATATAAGTTGATTAAATAGTAATTATAAAGAACAAAACAAGTATAGAATGATATACCATTAGTAAGGCCTTGATGTGAATGTCATTAGATTGTGTTGGAGCATCTTTCTGGTCTCTTATAAGCTCTAATAGGATCTGCAGAATATCTTTCCTTCCATCTTCTTCAACTGCACTAGAATTAATTTTGATTCTTTTATCAATAATGTTGTCAAAAATCTGATCAACATACTCCACGACCTCCTGCATATCTCGTTGCCTTCTTTGCAGATCAAACCACTTTAACATTGGGAAGTAATCCGAAATGTTTGGTGCTCCTAACAGCTCAATGATTTTAAATTCAATTTCTCGAAACCCGTCTCCAAGATAGCCAGAATCCTTCCCTTCACGCGATTTACTACGACCCCATAACATACTTGTCACCACATTAACCGATGTGTTGAAAGCAATTTCATTCATATTGACCTTTTCCCCCATTTTAGTATAAACTTCATGCACCATCCTTTTCACTTCATATTTCCGAAAACTATGACTTGCTTTTAGATTAGCGTTGCTTAGCACCTGGCTTGCCAAAACCTTACGCATGTTACGCCAATGTGCATTTTTGTTGGAAAATGCGATATCCAACCCACCATAACTCATGATTGAGGCCGTGAGTGGAGGGCTACGGTTAGCAAAGGTCTGGTCCATGTCATGAGCCACAACTTTCACTAGGTCCATGGAATTCACCACAACATGAAGCTTGCTTCCAAGCCGCAGGCTGAAGATAGGCCCATATTTTTTAGCCAAGTTGGCGAATCTTTCATGTAAATTAGTACCGATAAATGGGAGGTAGCCTACAACGGTAAGCCATAAGGGCCTGGCGGTAGGGGAGTTCTGGAATATGATTGTGTCCATTGGTAACATACAAGAAGTAGTATCATAACAGAAATGGTGAGAATCGTACGGGCAAGCTCGTCTTGTTCGTTTTGGACTTCCCACCACCATGACCAAAAGGTGATGATTGTGTGATATATCTTATATGTAACTTCGGATATCATTTTTGCTACATATGATGCATTAGTTGTCTGTTTGTTATATAGCGGATCAGGGGCTTAATCGTAATCCAATAATTTTAAAAAGTCAATATAAGCACAAATAATATGTAATTGCCCTCATGACCTAATATTATATATCACAAAAGCTGAAAGCCTGAAGCTATACAGAATTTTAACAATTTTGTAATCTTATTTACGTTTCTACCCCAGGACAAATAGGCCTCTGGTTTTGGTTACGTTTAGGTTAATCTTTCAACTTTGAATGTTCTTCTTCAGCTCCTTCTTGAGTGACGATGAATTTTATTGACTTTGTGTTTTGTTGAAGATCAACAGGATGCACCTTTACAAACTGCATTGAAATAGGCAATTTACCACTTATCTATACTATATTATAATGCATGAGTAGGGGTGTACAAAATGCTCACGGCTCGCAACTCGCTCGAAAAATGCTCGAAAAAAACTCAACTCGAAAAAGCTCGTTTTGTTATCGAGCCGAGCCGAGCTGGCTCGATTTGTAATCGAGCCGAGCTCGAGCTAGGAGTCTTGGCTCGTGGCTCGGCTCGTGACTCAGCTCGGTGGCTCAACTCGGTAGCTCGGTTCACTAGTACACAAGTGAATTGTTGGTGCCATGTTTTTTTTTTAATGATGGGGTCAAATACAATAACCGCACCTTTATATAAAATTCAATTTAATGGTGCTATGTGTTTTATTTGATAGTGCTACATAAAATCAATTACAAGGGAGTATTAATTGGTGCTATATGCTTTTTATGAGGGTGCGGTTCACAATACCACAAAATAATAATAAAACTCAAATGGCCAATAAATTAAAATTCAAAGTATCAACCATACTATCTATTTTTCTTCTTGTACGTTACCTTCCATTAATTTCAAATTTGGTTCGCTAGTTGATCACTTTGGTATTATCATATCTATTTGTGTAAGATTTTATGTTTTATTTAAAACGTCAAGTAAAGGGTGAACTTTAATTTTGTTACATCTATTCTTAGACCTTTTTATCTATAATGTCTATACTATACTAGATTATATTTTGGGAGCGTCCCAGGTTGAGAAATCTAATTTGAAATATCAATTTTACACCTGAAATAGACTGATGCGTTTTACAGTTACATGCAGGAAAGCTTTGGATAACACTTAACCTAAAACAATTAACAATGTATCTCCAATGTTAGTGCATAACCTTAAACAATGTATAGCTCTAATATTAAAACCAACCACAAAAAAATAGTCGCTTTTTTTTCCGTTTTTTATATAGCACTATGGTACCCGTTGGAAAGATAATAAAACGCTCGTTAATTTGGTGTAATTTTTTTCTTTAAAAAATCTCGTGTATAAAAGATATTAACGAATAAAAATTATGTGAGGAAACATTAGAGATAAAAATCTAATTTTGTTTTTAAATTTTAAATTATTATTTTCGTATAATAAAGACCTTGCCACATGGGATGACACATTGCACACTCAATAGAGAGAATACCCTCTTTGAATGCCATGTCATTAAAATCGCTTTGGTTTATTATATGTATAGATAGATATAGATTATAAAGCATGAGGGAAGGGTACCGGTAAAATTTAAGTAATTACAAATTTTATTGCTAAAGTACAAACACTTGATGCATTTGTATCTATACTATATTATAAAGCATGAGGGAAAGATACCGGTAAAATTTAAGTAGTTACAAATTTTATTGCCTAAAGTACAAACACTTGATGCATTTGTAAAAGGGTAAATTAGTCTTTTACTCATCAATATCTCTGTTTTTCACTTCATATTCTCCCATTTAATTAACCTTCTACTTCTCTCTAGAACATTAACACCACCACCCACTATAAGCCCTTTGGATTTCTCCATATAATATCAATAACAATCAAATTATCGGTTATGTTCTTGAATGGTGGTGGAAATTTGAAGACGCGAATCAATCCACCCCTTCGTTTCCTATCCTCACTCCTTTATATACTCAGCAATTCTCATTCAATCCACAATTGCAACTTATTATTAGTATTATCATAGTTTGTTCTGTCACTTCTTTCGATCACTTCATGAATTAGGGTTTTGACAAAGGTAAGGATTTCAATAGTATAGCTTCCTACTGTAAATGTAGTATATCATCATTGTTTGTGATTTGTTCTTTTAGTCTACCCTGCAAGAAAGGGAGTTGTAGGTTCAGTTTGTCGATGTTTTGAAGAAGTATGGATTGTGGTGCTTCTTTGGTCAGGTTATTGTCTATCCATTTTTGTTCCTTTCTTGCAGTTTATGTGTCATTCAGTCGACGCTAATTGTTTAGAGGTGGCCATCATTCCTTCTCATAAGACTTTAGAAAGGTTAGAATTTGCTTGTACATTTAACTTTATTTTGTTTAACAGCGTAGTGATTTTGTTTGTGTTATTGTTGCGCTAATGTGCATTGAAGTTGATTCAAGGCCCGAGACTGCCTGGTAATGATATTGATGTGTATTTGTCTCCTTTTTTATTAAAAGCGGGCTGGTTCTTTTATGTATCTACAATCTTCCACCGTGGTTATGCATGAAACGGAAATACATCATGATGTCTTAGTGGATTCAAGGTCCGAGACTGCCTGGTAATGATACTGATGTGTATCTGTCTCCTTTGATTGATGTGACATCCGGTAAGTTTCTTTTTGTTCGGTTCTTTCCGTTTCTTTCTTTTGGGCTTTGCGCAATTTTCGGGACGAAAATTCTTTCAACGTGGGGATGATGTGACACCGGCATGTTCGGCTTAAACATAATAGTAACATCTAAGTCTACCTTAGCGAGAAACGTTTATAAACAAACTTAACTGGGTCAGTTGAGTCGGGTCAAATTAGGATTGTCCAGGGTCAATGATCTGGAGGATCATTGGGAGTCGTTTTGGGAATACATTAGTACCGGGTTCCGTCGTTGGTGACATTACATGAACTAATTAAGTATATGTGTAGATTATGGGTCGTGTGGTGAATTGTATGCTTATACTTGCTTAAATGATGTACAAATGATTATACGTGCCTAAACATGCTAAGTATAGACTATGGATGCATGCTTATGTGTTAAGATGTGTTAGAATGCGTTAAACACGACAAACTGGAAAAAGGTTAAGATGTGTTAAAAGTGCTGTTAACATGTGTTAAAAAGTGCTGATGACCTGAATGTGGAAACAAAGTGGGCGAATGTGGAAAGATTCCACATTCGACCATTAAAAAGGGGCGAATGTGGAAAAGTTCCACATTCGACCACATAAACTGGGCGAACCTGGACTGGGTATAAATACCATCCTTAGCCATTTTTCACCATTTCACAAACCCTAAACGCCTCCAAACACTCTCTATCAGCTATTATCATTGGGGAAGGAGTTTTTGAGCTTGTTTTTCATAACCTAACTCTCTAAATCATTACAAGTGAAGATCTAAGGTGTGTTCTTCATTACAAATCCTTTTTAAACAATTTTGACTTGTTTTAATCTAAACCCCAAGGGTCCAGATCTGATATCAACCTATTTTATGAATAAAAACCTTTCCTAACCAAAACCTATTCATAAACAATGAGTTTTTATGCAAATAAACATGTGTTAGTATGATATTATGCATTGTTTGATGATTACTTGTTGTATAGATGATATGACAACAACCTAGGGCTGTTATTAATGATGGGTTATGATTGAAACATGTTACCTTTGATTGTTGATGGCGTTTTGGCGATTAAAGGGGTTTTTAGTTAGATTTAGGGTTTGTTGTTGGATGATTATGATAAGGTTATGATAGGGGTTTCTTGTTCATGATGGTTCGAGTATGATAAACTGATTATTGATCGATTTCAGAAAGTTTCCTAATTGGGTAATATTTTCATGCATGATGATGTGACATCTCCATAATTTACTATTTTAGGAAACTTGTCAAACGGATAGATTTTGGGGTAAAATTGGTAGGGTTTCGTAGGAATATATTAATGATGCTTGACTGCTGTAACTCATGATGTTTCGTGATGTTTTCGGATGTTTTTTGACGCGTTTTTGGAAAAATCTGACATCAGGGGCGAACCTGGAATACCTTCGACCAGTCGAACGGTCGAAGGTGGATTCCAGGGGTCGAACCTGGAAGCTGAAGGGGCGAAGGTTCTACAAGTGGGCGAAGGTGGGAGGAAAAGGGGCGAAGGTGGAATTTCAAAGACACATTCGACCAAATAAGGACACCTTCGACCACTTACAGTCACATTCGACCCTACGTTAACAAAAATGAGATTTTTGATACAAACTAAGTGTTTTATGCTTGAACCTTGCGTGTAATCTATGTGTACTTGATTAGTTAGGGTAATGGGTCACCAACGGGATGTCGGGTCGGTCTAGTGTGTCGGTTAAACACGTAAACACGTTTTAAAAACATACTTGGTTATGATCTGGACAATCGGGGACTAGATAACCTTATGGTTATTAGTCGGAACACTTATGTGAACATTTTGATAGATCTCCGGTAGAGGGATCATCAAGGGCTAAACATCTTTTACTTACATTTGAGGAACGCAATCTAAGGTGAGTTCATGGCCCCACTTTTACTGCTTTACCTTTTGGGGGAGAAAACATGCGCTAAACTGTTTTGGTAATATATGTCATACTATGGTTTTGAACTTGTGTACTATGCGATCTTTTGAAAGTCCCGGGGGAAACCATGAATGTGCGGGTTTGCACAACGGGGGAAATGTGGATAGATCTATTGGGCGTGACCTGCCCCACTCGTCGGCTTGGAGGGCCGGGCGGGTGCATATTGTCTCGAACAGGAACATTATCGTGCTGAACATTACGGGCTGCTAAACATGCTAAACATTGCTAAACGTGTCCAGTAATGGTTTCCAATCGTAGTAGTAACAAAACATACGCCTAGCTAGCGTACTTGGTAACATTGATATAGTATGGACATGGTAACACTTGGTAACTCTTTTGAACAAACCTGTGAACTCACCAGCATTATATGTTGACGTCTTTTGGCATGTTTTTCTCAGGTCGCTAAGGTAGCAACAACTGGATCTAGGCGCACGAGTCGGCACGGGCGTCTAGGGTTTAGAGCATGGTCTTCATTAAACATTTGAACTATATCTTTTGGGTTGTAAACATTTAAAGCTTCCGCTACAGTTTATGCTTTTATAATTATATCTTTTGGGTTTTGTGTTATGCATATAGTGTTGTTTATTGTGACCGTTGACTTGAATCCTGGTTTGTCATGCGCCTCGCGGTAAAACCCCGCAAGTGGAATTTGAGGGTGTGACAGATTGGTATCAGAGCCAATGGTTATAGTGAACTAGGACTGCATTTAGAGTCTAGTCTATAGCCGAGTCGCACACACTAGACGGTCACATACTTGTGTCGGTTTGGAACATGTACTAACTTTGTCGGGGTGTCGTTACATTATCATCACACTTCTCTGTTACATCATCCGATCTTACTCTTGGCTTTATACACTCTTATGTTCTTCTTCGGGCTTTGAAGGAGAAGGAGTTGACTCGTTGGTTTTGCACGGCAGTGTCGTGTATTGGGGTAGTCTTGCGTACTCTCGAGGTCTGTCCAGGATTCGGACATCTCCCTTTCGTACCCCAATAGACGCACTTGCTCACACATTATCCTGTGCACTTATGTTTGTGATAGCATGATGCTAGATGCCGACATCCGGCGACTTGAGTTCAAGCTAAGGGAAAGCTTGGAGGGCCATGTAGAGCAGTTTATCATTTCGGGTGCACACGAAATCATAAACTGAAATGCATGAGAATCCAAGTGGACTCTGAACTTGGATGCATATTCCTGGATTGGGTCTAGACGTAACTTTTCTAGCTACTAGTGGTTGACACTAGCAGCGAATCTGAACCTCTCGATTTCTGATTTGTCAGATCATGTCGGGCGCACGTGGTGGTGGACGTCGTGGTGGTGGCCGTGGCGGCGGTGGCCGTGGTGGCGGTCGTGGTAACATCAACATGACCCAAGCAGAGCTGAACAACTTGCTTCAACAGCAAGTGAACATAGCCTTGGCTGCTTTCCAGGCTGGGCACAATGCTATGGGAGGTAAGTTGGTTCTTACCTGCCTTGTTTCGTTCTTGGGTGTCATGTTTCCTTTGTAGTTTATCCTTGTGTCGTGTTTCAGGTGCTGCTGTCAACCCGCCTCCACCTCAGTGTTCTTACAAGAAGTTTAGGGACTGTCAGCCCCATAACTTCGCTGGAACTGAAGGGGCAGTGGGACTGCTCCGATGGTTGGAAAAGGTTGAATCTGTCTTCCTGATGTGTAACTGTCCTGTTGAGGACCGGGTCAAGTATGCCACTGCGACATTTGAGGGTCCTGCTTTGACATGGTGGAATGCTACGACGCAGAACATGGGCTTGGGGGAAGCTCATGCTATGCTGTGGGCGGATTTTGTTCGGTTATTGAAGAGCGAGTACTGTCCCAGGGAGGAAGTACAGAAGTTGGAACATGAAGTCTGGAACTGCAAGATGGTGGGGTCCGGGATCGAGGAATATACTGTTCGACGCAATGAGCTGGCGGTGTTGTGTCCTGACATGCACACACATGAGTACCGTAGGATCGAGCACTACATCTCTGGGTTGGTGCCGGAGATTGCTGGGTTAGTAGCTGCTGGGAACCTTCCTACACTGGCTGAGGTCGTCCGTTCTGCACACAAGATGACCAACATGAAGATTTTGGAGGGCGCTTTACCTCCTAAGGGTTCAACTGCGAAGGGGTCTGATGGCAACAAGAGGAAATGGGAGAACGTGGGTAAGAGTGCAGTGCCGGCGCCGTCTCAACCGACCAAGAAGACTGAGGGATCTGGGTCGTCTTCTTCGCAGAAGACAGGTGGATACATTGGGAAGCATCCCAAGTGTAACAAGTGTGGCTTTCACCATTCCGGGAATTGTGATCGGGCTCGTTGTCATCGGTGCCATCAGTTGGGGCACCATGCTAAGGATTGCAAGGTGGCGCTCACCCCAACTCAGACTCCTGCGGCTACTCCTGCTCCTGCTGCTCAGGGGACTCAGGGGAGGCAGGGGTGTTACAACTGTGGTGACACGGGACACTTCAAGCGTGATTGTCCCAAGCTGAAGCAGGGTGATAATGGGAGGGGCGGAAACGGTAACGGTAACGGGAATGGCGACGGAGGCAGGACTGCGCGTGCTTTCGTCATTGGGTCTGCGGAGGCTAGGCAGGATCCAGACACAGTTACCGGTACGTTCCTTCTCAACAATCTCTATGTTTCTGTTTTATTTGATTCTGGTGCCGATAAGAGCTTCGTATCTGTGGATGTTAGTCAGTTGCTAGATATAGTACCCACACCTTTAGAAGCTAAGTATTTGATAGAATTGGCTAACGGTAAGAACATCGAGGCGACTCATATCCTTAGGGAGTGTCACTTGGAACTGTCGGGTCTGTCATTCCCCGTTGACCTTATGCCTGTACCTTTGGGTAGTTTCGATGTCGTTGTGGGCATGGATTGGTTATCGTTGTATCGCGCAGAGATTGTTTGCTTTGACAAGGTTATTCGGATCCCTCTCCCCGATGGAGAGATTCTTTCGGTTCACGGCGAGAAAAGCGGTGCTCCGCTGAGTATCATTTCCAGCATGAAAGCCCGTAAGTATCTTCGAAAGGGCTGTTCGGCCATTCTGGCACTTGTTAACATTTCTACTGACGATGAGAAGAAGATCGAGGACATTCCGGTGGTTCGTGACTATTCTGATGTGTTTCCTGATGATTTGCCTGGTCTTCCTCCCCATCGTCAGGTTGAGTTTGGTATTGATCTTGCTCCGGGCGCAGCTCCTATCGCCCGAGCTCCGTATCGTCTTGCACCTCCCGAGATGCAAGAGTTATCCAGCCAGTTACAGGAACTCTTGGAAAAGGGTTTCATCCGACCGAGCTCGTCCCTGTGGGGAGCTCCTATTTTGTTTGTGAAGAAGAAGGATGGGAGTCTTCGTATGTGTATCGATTACCGTGAGCTGAACAAAGTGACTATCAAGAATCGTTATCCTCTTCCTCGCATTGATGATCTCTTTGACCAGCTTCAGGGCTCTAGCTACTACTCGAAGATTGATTTGCGGTCCGGTTATCACCAGTTGCGCGTCAGGGAAGCTGACATCCAGAAGACTGCTTTTCGCACTCGTTATGGCCATTTTGAGTTCTTAGTCATGCCTTTCGGTCTCACTAACGCACCGGCGGTGTTCATGGATTTGATGAACCGCGTTTGTAAGCCGTACCTTGATAAGTTCGTCATCGTGTTCATTGACGACATTCTGATTTATTCCAAGAACAAGGCGGATCATGAGGAACATCTGCGGTTGGTCTTGGAACTTTTGAGACGAGAGCAGCTGTATGCTAAGTTCTCAAAGTGCGATTTTTGGTTACGTGAAGTTCAATTCCTAGGGCATGTGGTGAATGAACTGGGAATTCATGTCGATCCGGCTAAGATCGAAGCTATTAAAGACTGGGAAGCACCAAAGACGCCATCTGAGGTGTGGCAATTCCTGGGTCTTGCAGGTTACTATCGGCGTTTTATTGAGGGATTTTCGAAGATCGCTCAACCCCTCACTGCTCTCACCCAGAAGGACCGAAATTTCGACTGGGACGAACCACAGGAATCAGCATTTCAAATGCTGAAGCTTAAACTTTGTTCTGCACCTATCTTATCCCTTCCTGAGGGTACGGATGATTTCGTTGTGTACTGTGATGCTTCCATTCGGGGTCTTGGTTGCGTGTTGATGCAGCGCGGGAAGGTTATTGCTTATGCTTCTCGTCAACTCAAAGTTCATGAGAAGAATTACACTACTCATGACTTAGAACTGGGTGCAGTGGTCTTTGCGTTGAAAATCTGGAGACATTACTTGTACGGTACCAAGTGTGAAGTTTACACCGATCACAAGAGTCTCCAGCATATTTTCGACCAGAAGGTGTTAAACATGCGGCAGCGTCGTTGGGTTGAACTCTTGAACGACTACGACTGTGCGATTAAGTACCATCCTGGCAAGGCAAACGTTGTGGCGGATGCCTTGAGCAGGAAAGAGTCGGCGAAGCCTCGGCGTGTCCGAGCCTTGCAGCTTACCATTCATTCCTCCTTACCTGACCGGATCCGTTCGGCTCAGGTGGATGCCTTGAAGGAGGAAAACCTTAAAGCCGAAACGATGCACAGTGCGGACAAACACCTTGAGCTTAGGTCTGATGGCCTACACTACTTCGCTGGGCGTGTTTGGGTTCCTTTATTCGGGGGATTACAGGAGCTTGTCTTGGACGAGGCTCACAAATCCCGGTATTCTATTCATCCAGGCTCCGATAAGATGTATCAGGATCTGAAGATACTTTATTGGTGGCCGAACATGAAGGCTGATATAGCCTCCTATGTGAGCAAATGCTTGACCTGTGCTAAGGTCAAGGTGGAGTATCAGAAGCCGTCTGGTCTCCTACAGCAACCTGAGATTCCAGAATGGAAGTGGGAGCGGATCACGATGGATTTCGTCACCAAGTTACCGAGATCACCAAGTGGTTGTGACATGATTTGGGTGATCGTCGACCGGTTGACGAAATCGGCACACTTCATACCTATTAAGGAAACGGACGGACTCGAGCGGTTGGCTCGACTCTACCTTAAGGAGGTGGTCTCTCGGCACGGGGTGCCTGTTTCTATCATTTCTGATCGTGATTCCCGCTTTGCTTCGCGTTTCTGGAAGGCTCTTCATAAGGCCTTGGGTACTCAGCTGGATATGAGTACGGCTTATCATCCGCAAACTGACGGCCAGAGTGAGCGGACGATACAAACACTGGAGGACATGCTGCGGGCATGTGTCATTGATTTTGGCAAAAGTTGGGAGATTCACCTGCCGTTGGTGGAGTTCTCCTACAACAACAGCTATCACTCTAGCATCAAGGCAGCTCCGTTCGAGGCTCTTTACGGACGGAAATGCCGATCACCACTTTGTTGGGCCGAGGTGGGCGAGAGCCAGCTCACTGGTCCGGAACTCGTGTACGAAACTTCGGAGAAAATCGTACAGATCCGTCAACGTTTGGCTGCTGCACGGGATCGTCAGAAGAGCTATGCCGATCGCCGTCGCAAACCGCTAGAGTTCCAGGTTGGGGACAAGGTGCTTCTGAAAGTTTCACCATGGAAGGGCGTCATACGCTTTGGAAAGCGTGGCAAGCTTAACCCTCGTTACGTCGGACCGTTCGCAATCCTGGATCGGATTGGGCCGGTGGCATATAGACTTGACTTACCGGCGGAGCTCGGTAGTGTGCACAACGTCTTCCATGTGTCTAACTTGAAGAAGTGTTTGGCTGATGAATCTCTCATTGTACCACTGGAAGAGATCAAGGTGGATGATCGTCTTCGCATTGTGGAGGAACCTGTCGAGATTCTCGACTACAAGATTCGTAGCCTTCGTCGGAGTAAAATCCGCATCGTTAAAGTTCGTTGGAACTCGAACCGTGGACCTGAGTTCACATGGGAACGGGAGGATCAGATGAAATCTAAGTATCCTCATCTCTTTCCGAAGCGTGCGTTTGAATCAAGGCATGTTACTGCTGAAGCGGAATGAATCTCGGGTCGAGATTCCTTTCAACGTGGGGATGATGTGACATCCGGTAAGTTTCTTTTTGTTCGGTTCTTTCCGTTTCTTTCTTTTGGGCTTTGCGCAATTTTCGGGACGAAAATTCTTTCAACGTGGGGATGATGTGACACCCGGCATGTTCGGCTTAAACATAATAGTAACATCTAAGTCTACCTTAGCGAGAAACGTTTATAAACAAACTTAACTGGGTCAGTTGAGTCGGGTCAAATTAGGATTGTCCAGGGTCAATGATCTGGAGGATCATTGGGAGTCGTTTTGGGAATACATTAGTACCGGGTTCCGTCGTTGGTGACATTACATGAACTAATTAAGTATATGTGTAGATTATGGGTCGTGTGGTGAATTGTATGCTTATACTTGCTTAAATGATGTACAAATGATTATACGTGCCTAAACATGCTAAGTATAGACTATGGATGCATGCTTATGTGTTAAGATGTGTTAGAATGCGTTAAACACGACAAACTGGAAAAAGGTTAAGATGTGTTAAAAGTGCTGTTAACATGTGTTAAAAAGTGCTGATGACCTGAATGTGGAAACAAAGTGGGCGAATGTGGAAAGATTCCACATTCGACCATTAAAAAGGGGCGAATGTGGAAAAGTTCCACATTCGACCACATAAACTGGGCGAACCTGGACTGGGTATAAATACCATCCTTAGCCATTTTTCACCATTTCACAAACCCTAAACGCCTCCAAACACTCTCTATCAGCTATTATCATTGGGGAAGGAGTTTTTGAGCTTGTTTTTCATAACCTAACTCTCTAAATCATTACAAGTGAAGATCTAAGGTGTGTTCTTCATTACAAATCCTTTTTAAACAATTTTGACTTGTTTTAATCTAAACCCCAAGGGTCCAGATCTGATATCAACCTATTTTATGAATAAAAACCTTTCCTAACCAAAACCTATTCATAAACAATGAGTTTTTATGCAAATAAACATGTGTTAGTATGATATTATGCATTGTTTGATGATTACTTGTTGTATAGATGATATGACAACAACCTAGGGCTGTTATTAATGATGGGTTATGATTGAAACATGTTACCTTTGATTGTTGATGGCGTTTTGGCGATTAAAGGGGTTTTTAGTTAGATTTAGGGTTTGTTGTTGGATGATTATGATAAGGTTATGATAGGGGTTTCTTGTTCATGATGGTTCGAGTATGATAAACTGATTATTGATCGATTTCAGAAAGTTTCCTAATTGGGTAATATTTTCATGCATGATGATGTGACATCTCCATAATTTACTATTTTAGGAAACTTGTCAAACGGATAGATTTTGGGGTAAAATTGGTAGGGTTTCGTAGGAATATATTAATGATGCTTGACTGCTGTAACTCATGATGTTTCGTGATGTTTTCGGATGTTTTTCGACGCGTTTTTGGAAAAATCTGACATCAGGGGCGAACCTGGAATACCTTCGACCAGTCGAACGGTCGAAGGTGGATTCCAGGGGTCGAACCTGGAAGCTGAAGGGGCGAAGGTGGGAGGAAAAGGGGCGAAGGTGGAATTTCAAAGACACATTCGACCAAATAAGGACACCTTCGACCACTTACAGTCACATTCGACCCTACGTTAACAAAAATGAGATTTTTGATACAAACTAAGTGTTTTATGCTTGAACCTTGCGTGTAATCTATGTGTACTTGATTAGTTAGGGTAATGGGTCACCAACGGGATGTCGGGTCGGTCTAGTGTGTCGGTTAAACACGTAAACACGTTTTAAAAACATACTTGGTTATGATCTGGACAATCGGGGACTAGATAACCTTATGGTTATTAGTCGGAACACTTATGTGAACATTTTGATAGATCTCCGGTAGAGGGATCATCAAGGGCTAAACATCTTTTACTTACATTTGAGGAACGCAATCTAAGGTGAGTTCATGGCCCCACTTTTACTGCTTTACCTTTTGGGGGAGAAAACATGCGCTAAACTGTTTTGGTAATATATGTCATACTATGGTTTTGAACTTGTGTACTATGCGATCTTTTGAAAGTCCCGGGGGAAACCATGAATGTGCGGGTTTGCACAACGGGGGAAATGTGGATAGATCTATTGGGCGTGACCTGCCCCACTCGTCGGCTTGGAGGGCCGGGCGGGTGCATATTGTCTCGAACAGGAACATTATCGTGCTGAACATTACGGGCTGCTAAACATGCTAAACATTGCTAAACGTGTCCAGTAATGGTTTCCAATCGTAGTAGTAACAAACATACGCCTAGCTAGCGTACTTGGTAACATTGATATAGTATGGACATGGTAACACTTGGTAACTCTTTTGAACAAACCTGTGAACTCACCAGCATTATATGTTGACGTCTTTTGGCATGTTTTTCTCAGGTCGCTAAGGTAGCAACAACTGGATCTAGGCGCACGAGTCGGCACGGGCGTCTAGGGTTTAGAGCATGGTCTTCATTAAACATTTGAACTATATCTTTTGGGTTGTAAACATTTAAAGCTTCCGCTACAGTTTATGCTTTTATAATTATATCTTTTGGGTTTTGTGTTATGCATATAGTGTTGTTTATTGTGACCGTTGACTTGAATCCTGGTTTGTCATGCGCCTCGCGGTAAAACCCCGCAAGTGGAATTTGAGGGTGTGACAATTGATGACTTAAAAACTCTTTGGAGTTCGGGTGTAAACGTATATGATGCTTATACGGAATAACACTTTCAATTGCGCGCCAACTTTGGTGTTATTTAAGCCTAAATAATGATGAATTAGGGTAGTTTTATGCTCATTTATGATAACCGAAGTTCATTTTGGGTAATTGATAGTTCATTCAGGTTATTGACAATAACTTAGGGTTAACTTAGGATCATTTGAATGTATTTAAATAATCATGAAGTTATATCCATTCTTTGCTGATGATATATAGCGGACAGCGGGTTGGGTTGGGCTGGTAAGGATGGGTTGGGATCAGGTTGTAAGAAACACAAATTAAGACCCAAAAATTGATAGTTTGGGTTCGCTTTGCTAGGTATAGTTCATAGTAATTAAAAATGATTTAGTGAATATAACTAATTGTGAAGGTAATGCAGTGCAAGCAACAAGAAGGCACTTGGGAGTGTGGGTATATGGTGATCATACATATGGAAGAGCTTGTCGACCATATTCAATATGATCTTTTAAAGAAGTAAGTTTTTGTATATATTTATATACTTTGTTTAACGCACTAAATTATATGCATTGACAGTCTTAAGCTTTTTGTTTGTGTGTTTGTAGTTATGGAAAGATGGGAAATTTCCACAATCAAAAATTGAAGAACTAGTCTCAAGATTGATGCCGGAATTGATTCACAAGTCGTCAAATGGTCCGGAATGAAAGCGTCAAAAGTGTCTCAAGGTTAGCCTAAAAATAACACTCTAGTAGTTAATTTATCTCTAACGGGTCGAATAAAAACTCGTGTATATGTGTATGCAGTATAAATATATTTAGACATCTAAGTTTTGTAGTGATTGTGGCAGTCCCATCTAAGGTTTATAGTCATTGTGGCATTATCACAGTGGCTGCTTATGTTATGACCATAGTCACAGGATTCGCTAGATAGGCTGCGTACCGCGAACCGAATCGTGCGTACCGGAATCGGGTACATTCGCGACCCGTTCGCCTAGGATTCGCTCTCTGATTCGAAGAATTGAGCGTACCCGATTCGTTAGAGTAGAACAGAGGTTAGAGGTACCTGTATTGCAGCGATTGGAGTGTATGACGGCGAGGAACGAGCTTCAACAATGGAGGAGACAAAAAATTAGGGTTTGTGGGTTGAGGAAGGAAGATGACGGCAGGTTTCAATTTTGTTATTTACATGTAACAACCGGCAAAAATAAGGTAATTCCGTACAAATTAATTAATATATGATTAACGTAATTAAATGCAATTATGTGTGATTTAATTATCAAGGCCTTAGGAGATAGCAATTTCCAAATAATGCTTAGGAATGCATACGTTTAATGGTAAAAACATGATTGGATCATGTGCGAATAAACTATCCGGTATGGACGTTGGCAATTACCCGGAAATAATTAAATAAACAAAAAGGATCCCGGACACCCAGGATATAAAATAAAGGGTATTTTCATAAAATATAATGAGTTTTGGAACTCCAAAACCATAAGTGAAAACGTCTTGTACAAATCTCCCGGTAACGAATAAAATGCGCGTACCGCACCCGATACGCGTATAACTCATAATTTCACCCGGCAAAGGCCTAAATAACCAATCAACGCTTAAATTAGACTATATTTAAGGGTTATTAAAGGTATTTTTAATATCCGATTAACGCATGATTAAAACCCGAAAAATACCCGAACGACACCCGAACGACGGGGGATTAAACATAACAAATATTGGGTAAATATTTGAAGTTGTGGACCCCACCTAAACCCACAAAGGGGCCGGCCTAATGGCCACAAAATATCCATACATGTGGTTAATAATAATAACCTACACTTAGATAAAAAGCATGCCTTACATGAGACAAAAGATGTAAGAAACATGGAAGTACAAAGCATGCAAACTTTTGTCCCCCCTTGTGTAATTTTCGGCCCTTGGCCACAAAAATCCAAGACCAAGAGCTAGCCATCATGGCCTAGGTATACACATGCATGCAAGGAGATCTTATATAAAGATTAAGATAGATTACAAGGATTAGCAAGATTTGCAAGCAATCTTCCACTCCTATACATACATACACGGCATCATACACACACACACATATCATATCTTTCCAAAAATCCCAAGTACACAACTCAATCCTCCATAAGATTACTTAAATCTTTGGAATGATTACATGTGATAAGGCTATATAAACATGTGTTAGAGACTTGGAAAAACAAAAGCAAAACTCTCCTTTCTTTCCTTCCTTGGCCGTAGGTTTCCCCCATCCATACACATATTCCTTTCAAGTTTTTTACATCTCCAAATCACTCAAAACAATCCATCATCCAAACCCCTATTGTGTGTTTCAAGCTTGGAGCTTAACCATTAAGGAAGAACACACTAAACCCCTCTCAAAATCAAAGGTTTTGTCTTCCCTAGCCTTGTGCTAGTAGTAAGCTTCTTAACCTTGTTTTTGATTATTATTATTCATGTATGTGTTCTTAGAAGCAAGTTGTACATGAAGGGTTTAAAATGTGGTTTGAACATAATCTTTAATAGGTTTTACTTGTGTAAAATAGATGATTAAAGATATGTAAATAAATCATGGATTTGATGATGATAAAGTAATGATCTTGAAAATGTATGAAATTTACACTTAAACTAAGTAGGATGATGATTTGGTTAAGATTTGTGGAATAAACTTGAATGTATTAAAAAGTAGTGTTAATCATCTTAAAATGATCATACATGGTATAATTTATGGTAGAACATGTTAGAAGTTCAAGAATAAAGAAGATGAAAAATTAAAGTTAACTTACTTAGAAGAATGATATTTTGTGAAAATGGGCAAATACATAAAACACACATACAAGTAGCCTTATACATGGAATATAAGACTAATGAAAGTGTTTTGATACAAAAATAACTTACCAATGAAAAGTTGAATCTTCAAAGTCTACTATTTTGAGTGAAAAATGTTAATTTTGGAAGTTAGAGTGGAAAAATGCAACATTTGAAAGTTAAGGGACTAATATTGTAACTTTGAAAGTTAGAGGGCTAAAATGGATATTTTAGAAACTATTAGTCCAAAAATGCAAGGATGGAAAGTTTGGTGTCAAAAGTGTAAGTAATAAATTTCTAAGGATGATTTTGGTAAATACTAGTAGATATACTTGGGTATTTTGGTATAAAAGTATATTTTTGAAAGTTATAAAAATATGGATTGTATTAACATAAGGATTTTTATAAAATAGAGGTTTTATAAAAATATTAAACAAACTTGAGAAACTTAAACAAAAATGAATACTTTTATATAAATTGGAATATAAAAGTATTGGAAACATTTTTGTAGTTAAGTTAGCAAGTTGGGTTAAAAATACATAAGTATTTCAAACCTTCCAAGTAATATGAGTAAAGAGGAAGAAATATGGATAATATTTCTATAAAACACATGTTGGGAAAAACTTGGAGAAATTAACTATTCGAGCTAAGATATCGAACTAAGACGCGTTAACGAACCGTACACGGACAAAACATGAGAAAAATGCCATTGCGGCAAGATAAGAAAATATATATTTTTAAGAAGTAAAATATATATATACATCATGGGTGAAAAATGATAAACACTTTCCTAAGTGTTGAAGGAATTATTCGTGGGAGAAAAATATAACGTAAACAAGTAAGACGTTAAACAAACGTATATACTTAACAAGAAAGATTACACATTTATATATATGTACGCTCGTCTCGGCAAAATTCTAGTATATCTACTTAATGGGAAAGTAGATATGTGGGAAGGAAAGCCGCGACGAGTAGACAAAGATATATATATATGTGTATGCCGTGCCGACAAGATCCTAGTATATTTATTTGAATGGGAAAATAAATATACGGTATGGTGAGTCGAATCGGGCGTTAAGAATATACAATCGAACGACAAGATCTTAGTATATTTGTTTAAATGGGAAAACAAATGTACGGCAAAGTGAGTCGGGTCGAGGGTTGAAATATATATTATATCGAGCGATGCGATCTTAAGTATAATTATTTAAATGGGAAAATAATTATATGTTAAGTGAAGTCGAGTCGATGATAATAAGGTACAAGTTAAGGAAATATTAACAAGAGTAATATATAACTTGTAACAACAAAGGGTAATCTAACGCCAACGAAACCTAGGGTACGCGCTTAATTAAACGGGATTTGGAATAACTTGTGGTCGGGAGTTGGGTGTACAACTTGCCAAGGCACATGCACTATAGGAATAGTGACTTACACGTCTAGGACGTTTGTAGGTGCGAGACCCTCTTTGCTATCTGCCTAGTAAGCCAGACAGAGTTTCAGGTGAGTTTCACGGCCCCATTTTAAACTATTTTTACGTTTTCGGGGGAAAGATATGTTAGGGAAAATGTTTGACGGATTTATTACTTGAGGTGTGACCGCCACTCGGGGTTGAGTCCTCGCCTCTATAATCATTTATTCAGGGAAATGAAACCGGAGGAATATTGAATAGTACTATTGGTGCCTGACAAGGCCCACCCCTAATCGATAGCTTCGATTATGCATTAGGTTATGCCTGGGGTGCATATATTCTGAACATAAGTCGTGGGAAACCGAGTAACGACTTGGAGCGGGGCATATTTATTATATACGTCTTGGTTTGATTATAGTCTCAAGTAGAAGTATAGGAATTTGCAACTCCTATATATTGTCATAACATGGTATTTCCCAAGTATTCAAGTTTTGGAAACTAAAAACCTGTGAACTCACCAATATATTTATATTGACGAAACTTTTAAACATATCTTTCAGGTAATTAGATGAAGACGAACCGGGGCAAGCTGGGTCGCGGAATCCTCCAATGCGGCGTCAAACGTTTTGCGGGGTTTCACCTTTATTTCCCAAGGCTTTGGGATATATTTGAGAAACCTCTATGTTGTCTTAAAAACAATTTACTTTTGTGTAATATTTGAACAATATTTGACGTCATAATAAATGACCCATTTTCTTAAATTACTTGTGTTTAGCAATAACCTTGACTTTATGCTTTGAACCGTCGCGCCACGTGTTTCCGCCATTGTCGTGGTGTGACAGAAAGTGGTATCAGAGACAAGGTTATAGCGAACTAGAGTATTTTCTTTAAAAACTAGACTATAACCGATTTGGTTCAAAAAGATAAAGTTTTCAAAAGAAAAATATATATAGTTGCTAAAATGCAATAAAGTAATTTTTCAAGAAGCATTGGGCATGAGGAGATTCCGACCAAGCTAGCCATGGGCAACGTTATGCATTAACGTAGTATTAGAGGTTAGGAGGGATACTGATAATGTACGCCTTAACTATCTAATTTTAAATTAATTCATATATATACATGTACGGTTCTTTTGCCAGGATGTCGGACGCTGGTAGCATAGCGCCCAGTTACGATAGCAGTATTCAGATTATCCCAGCGCCGCCACCAGAGCCGATCGAGCTTGTGGTACTCGATCCGGAGGATGACGAGATGGAGATTGACGCCGCCGTGGAGGGCGCAGGAGGAGATAGCTCGGACGAGACTGACCCGAGCGAGGACCCAGAGTGGGCCCTTGCTGAGGGCGACGTGGTCGACCTACCTATGGCCGAGGCACCACAGGCAGACTTGCCTATAGTGCCACTCCAGGCAGCGCCACTGCCAGTACTGCCCCTCCAGGCCATCAGAGACTTCCCAGAGGGCTGTGCAGGTCCATCGAGGCCTGTCCCCGTGCAGTCAGAGACCGTGGAGTCTCCCTATGATCGACACGCACCGATCGATCGTGAGCCCTTACCTACCCCACTTATCCCCGTACCCCCGGGCATGATGCTCGTGCCCGTTCCCCGTGGACACAACGGGTGGATCTCTGATGACTCCGACGATGAGTCGACCGCATCAGTGGAGCACATCGCTGTGCCGATCCCACCAGTAGACCAGGAGGAGCACGTCGCTCCGATGATCGAGCATGCCACTACTGCACCAGCCACTCTACCCACCATACCCGTAGCCCCACCAGCACCACTTGAGCCCGTACCTCAGGATGGGCCAGTTCCTACTGGGCACATCCTAGAGGGGAGCTCTGCCCGCAGCTCGGAACTGCACCGGGCGGGCGTGACGGCATACGCCACTGCGAGCCCTCCTACCCCCACTGTTGTGGTATCCACCCAGAGTGGGCCACTGTCTCAGAGCCTCTAGTAGCCCCATTAGCCGAGCCTGTACCACCACCCACAGTAGCCATGACATTACCGATCCCTACCCTGCCCAGCATGCCACCTGCACCGTACCCTCTGGGTGCAAGGGACCCTTACATGATGCCACCTCACTTTACCAGACCACAGGGTTTTACCCCGTTACTTCCACACATACCGATACCAGCCCCCTTTGGGCCATTCCCATCAGCTCACCCAGATATACCCGGACCATCCCAGCCACCTAGGATGACACCATTATCTGGACCAGCATGGTCCACTGCCATCTCCTTAGAGCGAGACTTTCAGACTCTCGCTGACACGGTGCAGCGCACCGTGACACAGGTGGAGCAGCAGACCCGTCTGATGTGGACGCGGATGATTGATGCACGAGACGCTTTGGCACATTATGCGGAAGAGTTACTGAGCATGGACGCTCAGTGTGGTATTACAGGAGATGCGCATTTTGCGCATCGACAGTTCTTATACGAGCGTATCATGACGATCAGCATGACGATCAGTATGCATGCACCACAGTACCAGTATCCGCCACCACCGCCACAGTAAGGATGCATCAGGGACGCACGGAAGAATCACCAGCTTATGTACATAGTAGCAGCAGTATGGTAGTATAGCACGGGTTATGACACTCGTCTGCATTTTGCCTAGCCGTACGGGTACGACGGCACATGATATGATGTTTTATTTATTTCAAAAACAATGTATTGTATGAGGGATGTATTCCCCATTTTGTTATTATGAACAAGCATTGTACTAGTACTATTGAAATTAATGAAAAATCTTATTATTATGATGGTGAAATATGTTGTTGTCTACGATTACTAATGCTTACTCCATATATTGTGATTGTGTGTTTGTGTGGTGATATTGTGTGGATTACTATTTATTCTGTATGATGTGTTGGTATGTTGTGTGATGACATGGTATTGATTATTGTGTTCATATTCTGGTTTGTTATTTACGCTTTATATTGTATAAATGTTTGCCAAATTAACCTTTGATAATTATTATTGAAGAAAATGGCACCAGCCACCAGAAGCAACAGCGGTGCAGACGGACTGCCCGCAACACCAGCCGAACTTGAGACCATGATTTCGGAGCGCATAGCCCGCGCAATCGCGGAGCACGAAGCTGCTCGCTCCGAACGATCACGTGACTTGACTGGGAGTGACCGACGAGAACCCTCCCCCACTGGTAAGAAGTTGAAAATAATTGATAAAGCGATGGGAGAATATCCTAAAACTCCTATCCCATAATAACATACAACTTTATTAATGCAGAAACGGCCTCGCGAGAGCGTGGCTGCACCTTCAAAGCCTTCCTAGACTGCAAGCCGATCAATTTCAACGGCACAGAAGGATCAGTTGGCCTGGTCAAGTGGTTTGAAAAGACCGAGGCAGTCATCCGTATCAGTGGGTGTACCCCTCGCCAGTCGGTCATGTACTCCACCAACTTGTTCTTGGACCAAGCACTGACGTGGTGGAATGGACAAGTACAGTCATTGGGTGATGACACTGCTTACTCCTTGTCATGGACAGAACTGAAAGAACTCATGATTGCTGAGTACCGTCCGGCAAGCGAGGTACAGAAACTGGAAACTGAATTCTGGAACCTCACCATTATGGGAGCGGACGTGACTGGTTACACGTCTCGATTCCATGATCTTGCCAGACTAGTGCCACGGTTGGTCACCCCTGAAAACAACAAGATTGAGCGTTATTTGTTCGGCTTAGCACCGCAAATACGCAGCATGGTCACTGCTTCCAAACCTACGACCATGCGCGCAGCCATTGATCTTGCGCTAAGCCTCACCGAAGATGCTATACGCATGGGTACACTGATCCGACAAGTTTCGGGATTAAAGATTTCTGAGGCCAGCAGTGTAGAAGCCAAGAATCAGGGAACGAACTCAGCAGTTGTGTCGAACGATCAGGGTAACAAGCCAAGATTTGGGAAAAGGAAACGGGATGAAGGGAAAAGGGACAGAGCGTCGGGTAGCTCAAACAAGAAGGGGAAAGGATATGTTGCCACGGGACGTGGTAACGGTAACAAACAGGGTAATCAGGGAAGGAATAATGGGTTAACTTGTGGAAAGTGCCACCGCACAGGGCACAAGACTGAAGACTGTCGGTCCGGAGCACCGAAGAATGGAGGGGCTAGACCATGCTTCGCATGCGGGTCGTTAGATCATTGGAAAAAGGATTGCCCCAAGATCAACAACCAGGCCCGCGGGCGGGCATTTGTGATTGGAGCCGGTGATGCACGACAAGACCCCAACGTGGTCACTGGTACGTTTCCTCTTAATGGTCATTATGCCTCTGTATTATTTGATACCGGTGCTGACTTTAGCTTCGTATCCATTGAGTTTAAAAGGCTACTTGGATTAAAAACTAGCAAACTAGATACACCCTACTCTATAGAACTGGCTAATGGTAAAACTATTGAAACGAGAGAAGTAGCGAGGGATTGTAAATTAGAACTCTGTGGGCACGAGTTTGGAATTGATCTTTTACCAGTTGTATTGGGAAGTTTCGACATAGTTGTCGGCATGGACTGATTGTCCATGCACCATGCCGTCGTGATTTGCAACGATAAAGTCATTCAAGTTCCCCTCGCAAGCGGTGAAACTCTCTCAATTCAAGGAGAAAGACACGAGATGCCGCTAAGGATTATTTCAAGCATGAAAGCTCGTAAGTGTCTAAGAAAAGGGCTTGTCGCATTCTTGGCACATGTGGTGGACAAGAAGGCCGACGAGCGAAAGTTGGAAGACATTCCAGTAGCTAGAGATTTTCCGGATGTATTCCCAGAAGATTTGCCGGGGTTGCCGCCACCTCGACAAGTCGAGTTCTGCATCGACCTCGTTCCCGGAGCTGCTCCTGTGGCACGATCGCCATACCGCCTAGCTCCATCAGAGATGCAGGAACTGTCCAGCCAACTACAAGAATTATTGGACAAAGGTTTTATAAGACCGAGTTTCTCACCTTGGGGAGCTCCCGTCTTATTCGTAAAGAAGAAGGATGGCACATTTCGCATGTGCATCGACTATCGAGAGCTGAACAAGCTAACCATCAAGAATCGCTATCCTCTCCCCAGGATCGACGATTTATTTGATCAGCTCCAAGGATCTAGCTATTACTCCAAGATCGATCTGAGGTCTGGCTATCATCAGTTGCGTATACAAGAAGAAGATGTACCAAAAACGGCCTTCAGAACCCGGTATGGACACTATGAATTCTTGGTAATGCCGTTCGGCTTAACCAACGCACCAGCGGTTTTCATGGACCTAATGAACCGCGTGTGTAAGCCATACCTGGATAAATTCGTCATTGTCTTCATTGACGATATTTTGATCTATTCACGCACGAAAGAAGACCACGAGAATCACCTTCGGTTAATTCTTGAAGTATTACGCAAAGAGAAGCTCTACGCTAAATTCTCAAAGTGTGACTTTTGGATTCGGGAAGTTCACTTTCTAGGCCACGTGGTAAACGAGAAGGGCATACACGTCGATCCCGCCAAGATCGAGGCAATTAAAAATTGGGAAGCCCCTCGAACTCCTACCGAAGTACGACAATTTCTTGGCCTTGCGGGTTATTACAGAAGGTTCATCGAGAACTTTTCAAAGATAGCACAAGCTTTAACCATGCTAACCCAAAAGGATAAGAAATTCGAGTGGACGGAAAAGCAGGAGGCAGCATTCCAATTACTAAAAGACAAGTTATGTGGCGCTCCGATACTATCACTTCCAGATGGTACGGAAGATTTTGTAGTTTATTGTGATGCCTCACATCAAGGTTTGGGTTGCGTATTGATGCAGCGGGAAAAAGTAATAGCATACGCTTCCAGGCAACTGAAAATCCACGAGAGGAACTACACTACACACGATTTGGAATTAGGTGCAGTGGTGTTCGCTCTCAAGATATGGAGGCACTATTTGTACGGAACCAAGTGCACGATTTTCACTGATCATAAGAGTTTGCAACACATCTTTGATCAGAAGGATTTAAACATGCGACAACGGCGATGGGTCGAATTATTAAACGATTACGATTGTGAGATAAAGTACCATCCCGGTAAGGCGAACGTTGTGGCCGACGCCTTGAGTCGCAAGGAACGGGTTAAACCATTGCGTGTACGAGCTTTGGGTCTGACTATCCACACGAATCTGACCGATCGAATTCGTGAAGCTCAAGTTAACGCCCTCAAACCCGAGAATGTCAAAGGTGAAAGATTACGAAAGATGATTGATTCACTGGAACCAAAGGCAGACCAGACCCTGTATTTCATGAACAGAATTTGGGTCCCAGTATACGGGGGATTGCGTGAGCTAGTATTGGCCGAAGCTCACAGTTCTAGATATTCGGTTCACCCTGGTGCAGACAAGATGTTCCACGATCTGAAGGAACTTTATTGGTGGCCGAATTTCAAAAGAGATATAGCAGCATATGTTGCGCGATGTTTGACTTGCGCAAAGGTCAAGGCTGAGCATCAAAGACCTTCCGGTTTGCTCCAGCAACCGGAAATACCGGAATGGAAATGGGAACGAATTACCATGGATTTCATTACCAAGTTACCTAAGACAACAAGCGGCCATGACACGATCTGGGTAATCGTTGATCGATTGACAAAATCTGCACACTTCCTTCCGATCCGCGAAACGGACAAGTTGGAGAAACTGACCCGTTTGTACATAAAGGAAGTTGTGTCTAAACACGGTGTACCTGTTTCTATCATCTCCGATCGAGATAGTCGTTTCACTTCCAGATTTTGGGAAAGTTTAAATGAAGCCCTCGGTACTCGCCTCGACATGAGTACCGCATATCACCCCCAAACGGATGGTCAAAGTGAACGAACCATCCAGACCTTGGAAGATATGTTACGGGCATGCGCGATTGATTTCGGAGGTAACTGGGATACACACTTGCCATTGGTAGAATTTTCTTGCAACAACAGTTATCATACGAGCATTCAAGCCGCACCGTTTGAAGCTCTATATGGGCGCAAGTGTCGATCGCCATTATGTTGGGCGGAAGTTGGAGAAAAACAACTCACCGGGCCCGAAATTGTTCAAGAGACGACGGATAAGGTCTTTTTGATAAAGGAACGCCTCAAAGCGGCCCGGGACCGCCAGAAAAGCTATGCTGATATGAGGCGAAAGCCTTTAGAGTTTCAAGTCGGAGACAGGGTCCTACTGAAAGTGTCACCTTGGAAAGGTGTCGCGCGCTTTGGAAAGCGCGGAAAGCTGAACCCACGATATATTGGACCATTCGAAGTCTTGTCCAGGGTAGGCACAGTGGCATACAAGCTCAAGTTGCCACAAGAGCTTAGTGGAATACACGACACGTTTCATGTGTCAAATTTGAAAAAGTGCCTATCCGACGAAACTCTCATCATCCCTGCAGACGAAATCCAGATTGACGACAAGTTACATTTTGTTGAGGAACCAATCGAGGTAACTGATTGGAAGGTCCAAAAACTAAGGCGCAGCAAGATCAGATTGGTCAAAGTGCGCTGGAATGCCAAGCGTGGACCGGAGTTCACGTGGGAAAGGCTGGACCGGATGAAGCAAAAATACCCCGCCCTATTCGAGAAGACACCTGTACCGGAGAACTCGAAGTGAATTCCGGGACGGAATTCTCTTAACGGGGGGAGAATGTAACAACCGGCAAAAATAAGGTAATTCCGTACAAATTAATTAATATATGATTAACGTAATTAAATGCAATTATGTGTGATTTAATTATCAAGGCCTTAGGAGATAGAAATTTCCAAATAATGCTTAGGAATGCATACGTTTAATGGTAAAAACATGATTGGATCATGTGCGAATAAACTATCCGGTATGGACGTTGGCAATTACCCGGTAATAATTAAATAAACAAAAAGGATCCCGGACACCCAGGATATAAAATAAAGGGTATTTTCATAAAATATAATGAGTTTTGGAACTCCAAAACCATAAGTGAAAACGTCTTGTACAAATCTCCCGGTAACGAATAAAATGCGCGTACCGCACCCGATACGCGTATAACTCATAATTTCACCCGGCAAAGGCCTAAATAACCAATCAACGCTTAAATTAGACTATATTTAAGGGTTATTAAAGGTATTTTTAATATCCGATTAACGCATGATTAAAACCCGAAAAATACCCGAACGACACCCGAACGACGGGGGATTAAACATAACAAATATTGGGTAAATATTTGAAGTTGTGGACCCCACCTAAACCCACAAAGGGGCCGGCCTAATGGCCACAAAATATCCATACATGTGGTTAATAATAATAACCTACACTTAGATAAAAAGCATGCCTTACATGAGACAAAAGATGTAAGAAACATGGAAGTACAAAGCATGCAAACTTTTGTCCCCCCCTTGTGTAATTTTCGGCCCTTGGCCACAAAAATCCAAGACAAGAGCTAGCCATCATGGCCTAGGTATACACATGCATGCAAGGAGATCTTATATAAAGATTAAGATAGATTACAAGGATTAGCAAGATTTGCAAGCAATCTTCCACTCCTATACATACATACACGGCATCATACACACACACATATCATATCTTTCCAAAAATCCCAAGTACACAACTCAATCCTCCATAAGATTACTTGAATCTTTGGAATGATTACATGTGATAAGGCTATATAAACATGTGTTAGAGACTTGGAAAAACAAAAGCAAAACTCTCCTTTCTTTCCTTCCTTGGCCGTAGGTTTCCCCATCCATACACATATTCCTTTCAAGTTTTTACATCTCCAAATCACTCAAAACAATCCATCATCCAAACCCCTATTGTGTGTTTCAAGCTTGGAGCTTAACCATTAAGGAAGAACACACTAAACCCCTCTCAAAATCAAAGGTTTTGTCTTCCCTAGCCTTGTGCTAGTAGTAAGCTTCTTAACCTTGTTTTTGATTATTATTATTCATGTATGTGTTCTTAGAAGCAAGTTGTACATGAAGGGTTTAAAATGTGGTTTGAACATAATCTTTAATAGGTTTTACTTGTGTAAAATAGATGATTAAAGATATGTAAATAAATCATGGATTTGATGATGATAAAGTAATGATCTTGAAAATGTATGAAATTTACACTTAAACTAAGTAGGATGATGATTTGGTTAAGATTTGTGGAATAAACTTGAATGTATTAAAAAGTAGTGTTAATCATCTTAAAATGATCATACATGGTATAATTTATGGTAGAACATGTTAGAAGTTCAAGAATAAAGAAGATGAAAAATTAAAGTTAACTTACTTAGAAGAATGATATTTTGTTAAAATGGGCAAATACATAAAACACACATACAAGTAGCCTTATACATGGAATATAAGACTAATGAAAGTGTTTTGATACAAAAATAACTTACCAATGAAAAGTTGAATCTTCAAAGTCTACTATTTTGAGTGAAAAATGTTAATTTGGAAGTTAGAGTGGAAAAATGCAACATTTGAAAGTTAAGGGACTAATATTGTAACTTTGAAAGTTAGAGGGCTAAAATGGATATTTTAGAAACTATTAGTCCAAAAATGCAAGGATGAAAAGTTTGGTGTCAAAAGTGTAAGTAATAAATTTCTAAGGATGATTTTGGTAAATACTAGTAGATATACTTGGGTATTTTGGTATAAAAGTATATTTTTGAAAGTTATAAAAATATGGATTGTATTAACATAAGGATTTTTATAAAATAGAGGTTTTATAAAAATATTAAACAAACTTGAGAAACTTAAACAAAAATGAATACTTTTATATAAATGGGAATATAAAAGTATTGGAAACATTTTTGTAGTTAAGTTAGCAAGTTGGGTTAAAAATACATAAGTATTTCAAACCTTCCAAGTAATATGTGTAAAGTAGAAGAAATATGGATAATATTTCTATAAAACACATGTTGGGAAAAACTTGGAGAAATTAACTATTCGAGCTAAGATATCGAACTAAGACGCGTTAACGAACCGTACACGGACAAAACATGAGAAAAATGCCATTGCGGCAAGATAAGAAAATATATATTTTTAAGAAGTAAAATATATATATACATCATGGGTGAAAAATGATAAACACTTTCCTAAGTGTTGAAGGAATTATTCGTGGGAGAAAAATATAACGTAAACAAGTAAGACGTTAAACAAACGTATATACTTAACAAGAAAGATTACACATTTATATATATGTACGCTCGTCTCGGCAAAATTCTAGTATATCTACTTAATGGGAAAGTAGATATGTGGGAAGGAAAGCCGCGACGAGTAGACAAAGATATATATATGTGTATGCCGTGCCGACAAGATCCTAGTATATTTATTTGAATGGGAAAATAAATATACGGTATGGTGAGTCGAATCGGGCGTTAAGAATATACAATCGAACGACAAGATCTTAGTATATTTGTTTAAATGGGAAAACAAATGTACGGCAAAGTGAGTCGGGTCGAGGGTTGAAATATATATTATATCGAGCGATGCGATCTTAAGTATAATTATTTAAATGGGAAAATAATTATATGTTAAGTGAAGTCGAGTCGATGATAATAAGGTACAAGTTAAGGAAATATTAACAAGAGTAATATATAACTTGTAACAACAAAGGGTAATCTAACGCCAACGAAACCTAGGGTACGCGCTTAATTAAACGGGATTTGGAATAACTTGTGGTCGGGAGTTGGGTGTACAACTTGCCAAGGCACATGCACTATAGGAATAGTGACTTACACGTCTAGGACGTTTGTAGGTGCGAGACCCTCTTTGCTATCTGCCTAGTAAGCCAGACAGAGTTTCAGGTGAGTTTCACGGCCCCATTTTAAACTATTTTTACGTTTTCGGGGGAAAGATATGTTAGGGGAAATGTTTGACGGATTTATTACTTGAGGTGTGACCGCCACTCGGGGTTGAGTCCTCGCCTCTATAATCATTTATTCAGGGAAATGAAACCGGAGGAATATTGAATAGTACTATTGGTGCCTGACAAGGCCCACCCCTAATCGATAGCGTCGATTATGCATTAGGTTATGCCTGGGGTGCATATATTCTGAACATAAGTCGTGGGAAACCGAGTAACGACTTGGAGCGGGGCATATTTATTATATACGTCTTGGTTTGATTATAGTCTCAAGTAGAAGTATAGGAATTTGCAACTCCTGTATATTGTCATAACATGGTATTTCCCAAGTATTCAAGTTTTGGAAACTAAAAACCTGTGAACTCACCAATATATTTATATTGACGAAACTTTTAAACATATCTTTCAGGTAATTAGATGAAGACGAACCGGGGCAAGCTGGGTCGCGGAATCCTCCAATGCGGCGTCAAACGTTTTGCGGGGTTTCACCTTTATTTCCCAAGGCTTTGGGATATATTTGAGAAACCTCTATGTTGTCTTAAAAACAATTTACTTTTGTGTAATATTTGAACAATATTTGACGTCATAATAAATGACCCATTTTCTTAAATTACTTGTGTTTAGCAATACCCTTGACTTTATGCTTTGAACCGTCGCGCCACGTGTTTCCGCCATTGTCGTGGTGTGACAGAAAGTGGTATCAGAGACAAGGTTATAGCGAACTAGAGTATTTTCTTTAAAAACTAGACTATAACCGGATTTGGTTCAAAAAGATAAAGTTTTCAAAAGAAAAATATATATAGTTGCTAAAATGCAATAAAGTAATTTTTCAAGAAGCATTGGGCATGAGGAGATTCCGACCAAGCTAGCCATGGGCAACGTTATGCATTAACGTAGTATTAGAGGTTAGGAGGGATACTGATAATGTACGCCTTAACTATCTAATTTTAAATTAATTCATATATATACATGTACGGTTCTTTTGCCAGGATGTCGGACGCTGGTAGCATAGCGCCCAGTTACGATAGCAGTATTCAGATTATCCCAGCGCCGCCACCAGAGCCGATCGAGCTTGTGGTACTCGATCCGGAGGATGACGAGATGGAGATTGACGCCGCCGTGGAGGGCGCAGGAGGAGATAGCTCGGACGAGACTGACCCGAGCGAGGACCCAGAGTGGGCCCTTGCTGAGGGCGACGTGGTCGACCTACCTATGGCCGAGGCACCACAGGCAGACTTGCCTATAGTGCCACTCCAGGCAGCGCCACTGCCAGTACTGCCCCTCCAGGCCATCAGAGACTTCCCAGAGGGCTGTGCAGGTCCATCGAGGCCTGTCCCCGCGCAGTCAGAGACCGTGGAGTCTCCCTATGATCGACACGCACCGATCGATCGTGAGCCCTTACCTACCCCACTTATCCCCGTACCCCCGGGCATGATGCTCGTGCCCGTTCCCCGTGGACACAACGGGTGGATCTCTGATGACTCCGACGATGAGTCGACCGCATCAGTGGAGCACATCGCTGTGCCGATCCCACCAGTAGACCAGGAGGAGCACGTCGCTCCGATGATCGAGCATGCCACTACTGCACCAGCCACTCTACCCACCATACCCGTAGCCCCACCAGCACCACTTGAGCCCGTACCTCAGGATGGGCCAGTTCCTACTGGGCACATCCTAGAGGGGAGCTCTGCCCGCAGCTCGGAACTGCACCGGGCGGGCGTGACGGCATACGCCACTGCGAGCCCTCCTACCCCCACTGTTGTGGTATCCACCCCAGAGTGGGCCACTGTCTCAGAGCCTCTAGTAGCCCCATTAGCCGAGCCTGTACCACCACCCACAGTAGCCATGACATTACCGATCCCTACCCTGCCCAGCATGCCACCTGCACCGTACCCTCTGGGTGCAAGGGACCCTTACATGATGCCACCTCACTTTACCAGACCACAGGGTTTTACCCCGTTACTTCCACACATACCGATACCAGTCCCTTTGGGCCATTCCCATCAGCTCACCCAGATATACCCGGACCATCCCAGCCACCTAGGATGACACCATTATCTGGACCAGCATGGTCCACTGCCATCTCCTTAGAGCGAGACTTTCAGACTCTCGCTGACACGGTGCAGCGCACCGTGACACAGGTGGAGCAGCAGACCCGTCTGATGTGGACGCGGATGATTGATGCACGAGACGCTTTGGCACATTATGCGGAAGAGTTACTGAGCATGGACGCTCAGTGTGGTATTACAGGAGATGCGCATTTTGCGCATCGACAGTTCTTATACGAGCGTATCATGACGATCAGCATGACGATCAGTATGCATGCACCACAGTACCAGTATCCGCCACCACCGCCACAGTAAGGATGCATCAGGGACGCACGGAAGAATCACCAGCTTATGTACATAGTAGCAGCAGTATGGTAGTATAGCACGGGTTATGACACTCGTCTGCATTTTGCCTAGCCGTACGGGTACAACGGCACATGATATGATGTTTTATTTATTTCAAAAACAATGTATTGTATGAGGGATGTATTCCCCATTTTGTTATTATGAACAAGCATTGTACTAGTACTATTGAAATTAATGAAAAATCTTATTATTATGATGGTGAAATATGTTGTTGTCTACGATTACTAATGCTTACTCCATATATTGTGATTGTGTGTTTGTGTGGTGATATTGTGTGGATTACTATTTATTCTGTATGATGTGTTGGTATGTTGTGTGATGACATGGTATTGATTATTGTGTTCATATTCTGGTTTGTTATTTATGCTTTATATTGTATAAATGTTTGCCAAATTAACCTTTGATAATTATTATTGAAGAAAATGGCACCAGCCACCAGAAGCAACAGCGGTGCAGACGGACTGCCCGCAACACCAGCCGAACTTGAGACCATGATTTCGGAGCGCATAGCCCGCGCAATCGCGGAGCACGAAGCTGCTCGCTCCGAACGATCACGTGACTTGACTGGGAGTGACCGACGAGAACCCTCCCCCACTGGTAAGAAGTTGAAAATAATTGATAAAGCGATGGGAGAATATCCTAAAACTCCTATCCCATAATAACATACAACTTTATTAATGCAGAAACGGCCTCGCGAGAGCGTGGCTGCACCTTCAAAGCCTTCCTAGACTGCAAGCCGATCAATTTCAACGGCACAGAAGGATCAGTTGGCCTGGTCAAGTGGTTTGAAAAGACCGAGGCAGTCATCCGTATCAGTGGGTGTACCCCTCGCCAGTCGGTCATGTACTCCACCAACTTGTTCTTGGACCAAGCACTGACGTGGTGGAATGGACAAGTACAGTCATTGGGTGATGACACTGCTTACTCCCTGTCATGGACAGAACTGAAAGAACTCATGATTGCTGAGTACCGTCCGGCAAGCGAGGTACAGAAACTGGAAACTGAATTCTGGAACCTCACCATGATGGGAGCGGACGTGACTGGTTACACGTCTCGATTCCATGATCTTGCCAGACTAGTGCCACGGTTGGTCACCCCTGAAAACAACAAGATTGAGCGTTATTTGTTCGGCTTAGCACCGCAAATACGCAGCATGGTCACTGCTTCCAAACCTACGACCATGCGCGCAGCCATTGATCTTGCGCTAAGCCTCACCGAAGATGCTATACGCATGGGTACACTGATCCGACAAGTTTCGGGATTAAAGATTTCTGAGGCCAGCAGTGTAGAAGCCAAGAATCAGGGAACGAACTCAGCAGTTGTGTCGAACGATCAGGGTAACAAGCCAAGATTTGGGAAAAGGAAACGGGATTAAGGGAAAAGGGACAGAGCGTCGGGTAGCTCAAACAAGAAGGGAAAGGATATGTTGCCACGGGACGTGGTAACGGTAACAAACAGGGTAATCAGGGAAGGAATAATGGGTTAACTTGTGGAAAGTGCCACCGCACAGGGCACAAGACTGAAGACTGTCGGTCCGGAGCACCGAAGAATGGAGGGGCTAGACCATGCTTCGCATGCGGGTCGTTAGATCATTGGAAAAAGGATTGCCCCAAGATCAACAACCAGGCCCGCGGGCGGGCATTTGTGATTGGAGCCGGTGATGCACGACAAGACCCCAACGTGGTCACTGGTACGTTTCCTCTTAATGGTCATTATGCCTCTGTATTATTTGATACCGGTGCTGACTTTAGCTTCGTATCCATTGAGTTTAAAAAGCTACTTGGATTAAAAACTAGCAAACTAGATACACCCTACTCTATAGAACTGGCTAATGTAAAACTATTGAAACGAGAGAAGTAGCGAGGGATTGTAAATTAGAACTCTGTGGGCACGAGTTTGGAATTGATCTTTTACCAGTTGTATTGGGAAGTTTCGACATAGTTGTCGGCATGGACTGGTTGTCCATGCATCATGCCGTCGTGATTTGCAACGATAAAGTCATTCAAGTTCCCCTCGCAAGCGGTGAAACTCTCTCAATTCAAGGAGAAAGACACGGGACGCCGCTAAGGATTATTTCAAGCATGAAAGCTCGTAAGTGTCTAAGAAAAGGGCTTGTCGCATTCTTGGCACACGTTGTGACAACCGGCAACTTCCGATCAACACCGGTATGATTTTTAATATTTGTAGTAATTATTTATTATAAATATTTGTTAATTATTAAATTTCGGAAGTTAACAGATCGTTTTTACAATCGAAACTGCGACCGATTTAATTAACGCGATTTAAACGCATGTTCTGAAAACACGCGTCGAACATCGAAGATATTTATATTTATGCACGGTTTTGTATTTCGAACAAAACCGACTACTTTTTAGAATTAATTATCGGGCCTAGAATAGAAACCGAGACGTTTACGTTTTAAAACGGGTTCGATACGCGGTAGAAGCCCACCTACCTAAACCCTAAGTATAAAAGGGCATTATCCTTCTTCTTCTTCATTAGTTGCAGCCACAAGTCCCTCTCTCTCTACTCTCTCTCTCTAAAAACCGCACACCCCCTCTCTCTCCCGCTCGTCTTTCTCTCTCTGCCTCTACCTCCCTCACTCGCCTGTCTCCCTCCCTCCTCCCTGTACCAGAGCCGGCTGACCACCACCCTTCATGGTGGCGGCGGCGGCGTGAGATGGTTGCAGCCCTTTCGGGCAGAAGAAAGGGTGGCAGCGACGACGGCGTGAGGTGGTTTTGTGTGGTGGTTGCTGGAAACGAAGCAGGTGGTGGCGGCGCGTGGTTTCAGGCCCGGAAGGGCTGTGGTGGGGCGGTTCATGGTTCAGAGGTGGTGGCGGCGTGAAGCTCTTTCCTCCAGAAATGATGCAGTGGCGGCGCAGATCTGTGACCCCAAAAAGAACAAGAAAACAGCAACGATAGTCACGGCACAGGTGGTTTTAGATCGTGGGTTCGAGTACAAAGGTGGTTATGGTTTGTTCGGGTTTTGGTGGCGACGGGTTTGGATTCTGGTCCGATGGCAGCTGGTAAGGGCTCGAGATGGGTTTTTCGGAATGGGTTACAGGGATGTTTGGATCGAGTCGTCGTTCGAGTGGTGGTGCTCCGATTTGGTTTTGGGTCATGGTCGTGGGTTCAAGGCAGGTGGCCGGTGGAGTTATGGTGATTCATACTGGCCCGTTTTTTTTAGTGGTGGCCGTTGTGGATGGTTCGTGGAGGTGGTTGTTGGTGGTTTGGGGTCGGTACACGGCGGTGATGGTCCCGGTGATGGTGGTTTGGTCAGACCCGGTTTCAGTTGCACTGTTGGTGGTTCGAGTCACATATCCCGGGTTCGGGTTGCATTGTAAGCTTCTCACGGGTCAGATTCGTGTTCGTTTTGGTCTTGGTCTGGTTCGGTTCTCAGGTCAAGATGTGTTCGGTTTGGGTTTCAGTCGCGGTTATGGTTGGCTTGGGTCAGATCTGTTCAACCGTCTCGCGGGTCAGATTTCGGGTTACGCGCGTGTGATTCGGTATACTTTAAATTTGTATTTATTACTATTTGTAGATATTATATATATTTATAAATATTGTGTATTTGTAAATATAATATATTTATGAATATTAGATATTTGTAAATATATTGTTATGGATGGAATACGTTTGACTCGCGAACGAACCGGATAATAAACGGAAACTATATATATTAAATATCGAACGATCTGGTAAACGATTAACTTGACGTGACTTATGGTTTCGAACTCGGACTAAATATAATTGGACTATATTGTCGGACTATATTATATATATATATATATATATATTGGTATATATATATATTTATATAATTAAGTGTATTTAGGTGTTGAAACGTATAGTCTCGTGAATCGGAAATGTGAATAAAAGGACTTGATGAATTGTGTTTGAAAGTTGATTTTGGGGAAAATTGTAGACAACGGGTGTTGTCTGGTTTGTACAAAAACAGAGGAAACTCTGCCCAAATTTTTATAAAATCAAAGCGTAACGAACTACCATTTTTATATAAAATTCCCCTAAGTGTTTTGGACAAATGCATTATTATATACAAATCAAAATGCTTTTAAGGACTATTTATTCGTAGCAATAAAGATGATTTCTAAACAATATTTGAGAAAAAGTAACAAATGTTATTACTCGGTTTTTAATAACTAAATTTGTACCTCCTCAAGAAGTATTTCTAAAATAGAATTACACAAAACAAATACATTTACATGATTTACGAGACAAGCTACGATTCAGGATAATTATACGTTTCGGGGTACTAGTCCAACATGGTTTATACACAAATAGTAACAAGTGTGCAACTTGGGTGCTATGTTATATATGGGAATTAAGTTAAGTCATTGTCGGTTCGTCGAGTTGAAACGTATTTAGACCCGTGTTGGTACACACGAGTCTAGACAGTCGGATAGACTATCTTTTAGGCAGTTAATAAGCTAGGCTTATGTGTGATAGACTGTTAAGGTGTCCTTTGTTGGTAATTAGGGCACGAGGAAGTCGGTCGAGGTCTCAGGCTTTGTTTGCTAGCTTAGCACGGAAATTTAGGTGAGTTCATAACCCCACTTTTTACTGTTTTATAAATGTTTCCGGGGTGGAAGACATGCTTCTTTTATGAAAAACTGAGGAACTTAAAACGAAACAAAGTTTCGGAAAATGAAACGGGTTGCGTGAGTTTACGGCCCCTCTTTTAAACTGGTTTCATACTTTCGGGGGAGAAAACATGTGTAAAAACTATTATTTGGTAACTACTGTCATACTATGGGTTTCTATTGTGTACTACACGATCTTTGGAAGTCCCGGGGGGAACCATGAATGTGCGGGTTTGCACAACGGGGAAATGTGAATAGCGCTATTGGGAGTGACCAACCCCGCTCGTCGGCTTGGAGGGCCGGCGAGTGCATATTGTCTCAAACAGGAACAACAGGAACAACTGGTTTACTTTTCGGGCACAACATCTGGTATTCGAGTTAGTAATGGTTTTCCAATCGTGATAGTAACAAAACATACGCCTAGCTAGCGTACTTTGGTTTTCGATTTGTTATAGTATGGACAGGGTGAACATGGTAACACTTTTGGAACTTGGTAATGTTTGATAACATTTTGCAAAACTTATGAACTCACCAGCATTATATGTTGACTTTTAAGTATGTCTTTCAGGTTTAAACTTTGGTAACGGCACGGTTGGAGTAGGTGACAGTTGGGATCGGGAATCCTAGAGGTTTAGAATTGGCGTTCAGGGAACCAGAGTCTTAGATGCATCTTTCCGCTGCGCTGGCAAAGGCACCAAACGTCGCAACCGACGAGGGAAAAGTCGGGGTGTGACAGTTTGGTATCAGAGCCATAGGTTTTTAGCGAATTAGGTGTCTGTATAGATATCTAGGCTTTAACCTGAGTTTGTTTCGAGATAGGGACCAAAATTTCTAAGACACAATATTTATTACGAACGCCTAGGAACTGAAATTCCAACCGTTGCCAAAGCAGTTACATGATAGTGGTGTATTAAACTAGCTCAGCGTACGTTACTTCGTCGTATGGAACATTTACTTTTCTTATGTGAATAGTGAGTATTTTCTATAATGGTATATAGAAAGGATAATAACACGTGGTGGTTAGGCATATCTCACTGGGGACTGGCGAGTCATCGCTTTAGATACCTGAGTGGTTATTCACATAGAGTAGCTGAGTCATTGTTTCTTGGTATGTGAAACAACTTACTTGTTTATATACTGTGTGCATTTACTTAAAGTATATATAGTACGTATCTCCTATGGTTGTCGACTCAAGCTTGGACGTATTGGGAACGCACACACGTGTCACGTTTGTTGGACGAATCGGCAAAGGGATTGTTGCAGCATTTGCGGTCTCGCATCCGGGTTCGGAGTATGCTATGTCGTCAAAGTAGACTTGGGTGAGAAACGTCTTAATGAGGCACCTCGTTTTGCTGATGATGCTGTGAAGCTGGAATTCGGACGGGAAGAGCACTTGAAAAGGGTGGCGCACACGACAAACATTATATTATGTGATATATACGTGTTATTATATGAATGTAACGAGTGCTCGTGATATAACTTATGATGGAGGTTAATAGGATGATCTGGTGAGGTAAATTCTCGATAACGCAGACGTCACGTTATTGCGAATTTACAGGCACTTGATAATTCTAAAGACATCTATCGTGAGGGTATCTATACTATTATGTTGTTTTATATATTTATATATATAAATAATGGATAAGGGTTTTTCATTATTTTGTTGTTACGGACGTGATCGTCGATTCTCCCCTGTTCGTGTCATTTGTGACCTCGCTTTTCTTAAACTAGTTTAAGATCTTGATGATCTTGTTTCTTGAGCTTCTAAGGTTCATGTTGTAGAACCTAGTTATATCTTTTTTGAGTACGATCTACATCTCTCTTCTTTTGTATTCGTGGCCTTCAACATTCAATCATAAAGGAATTTAATTTTTGTTGATTCCTTATTCTTTTCACCAAATTAGACACATATTTTTGTACACGTGTCAACTATTGCATGTTTGAATTCTTTAAACCTGTGAAGGTCCATTGTAGGGCTTCGCATCAAACAATTGTTTCATTAGTGACTTGTTTTATCATTACGTTGCTCGTAATGCTTGTTTCTAATCTTGATGTGTCAGGCCATTGTGGGCAATGAATCCTTTGATACTTCGTCGATGAGTTTCTTTAAAGTCGACAATTCAGTTGAATCGAATTGTTAGAATTGATACAACACCTTGCGGTGAACATTCAATCGACTTGGAATAATGAATGATTTTTATTGACATGTCTCACTTTCATCAACTTGTTTGTTATTACCTTAAATCCAAACACACCCTGTGGTGTATAATGAAAAAGCTGGTGCACTAGTTGCTTCGTTTGGGTGCTCCAATAGTATTTGTTGACAGAGTTGTTGTTTACACTTTGCATTCAGTTGATTCTGAAACTTTATTTAGTGCCATTTGTACCGGCAAGTCCGTTGACTATTTTTGTTGTACTACCATTGGTTCTTGGATGATATCCTACCTCAAATTTTGAGGACAAAATTTCTGTAACATGGGGAGAATGTGACAACCGGCAACTTCCGATCAACACCGGTATGATTTTTAATATTTGTAGTAATTATTTATTATAAATATTTGTTAATTATTAAATTTCGGAAGTTAACAGATCGTTTTTACAATCGAACTGCGACCGATTTAATTAACGCGATTTAAACGCATGTTCTGAAAACACGCGTCGAACATCGAAGATATTTATATTTATGCACGGTTTTGTATTTCGAACAAAACCGACTACTTTTTAGAATTAATTATCGGGCCTAGAATAGAAACCGAGACGTTTACGTTTAAAACGGGTTCGATACGCGGTAGAAGCCCACCTACCTAAACCCTAAGTATAAAAGGGCATTATCCTTCTTCTTCTTCTTCATTAGTTGCAGCCACAAGTCCCTCTCTCTCTACTCTCTCTCTCTAAAAACCGCACACCCCCTCTCTCTCCCGCTCGTCTTTCTCTCTCTGCCTCTACCTCCCTCACTCGCCTGTCTCCCTCCCTCCTCCCTGTACCAGAGCCGCTGACCACCACCCTTCATGGTGGCGGCGGCGGCGTGAGATGGTTGCAGCCTTTTCGGGCAGAAGAAAGGGTGGCAGCGACGACGGCGTGAGGTGGTTTTGTGTGGTGGTTGCTGGAAACGAAGCAGGTGGTGGCGGCGCGTGGTTTCAGGCCCGGAAGGGCTGTGGTGGGGCGGTTCATGGTTCAGAGGTGGTGGCGGCGTGAAGCTCTTTCCTCCAGAAATGATGCAGTGGCGGCGCAGATCTGTGACCCCAAAAAGAACAAGAAAACAGCAACGATAGTCCACGGCACAGGTGGTTTTAGATCGTGGGTTCGAGTACAAAGGTGGTTATGGTTTGTTCGGGTTTTGGTGGCGACGGGTTTGGATTCTGGTCCGATTGCAGCTGGTAAGGGCTCGAGATGGGTTTTTCGGCTGGGTTACAGGGATGTTTGGATCGAGTCGTCGTTCGAGTGGTGGTGCTCCGATTTGGTTTTGGGTCATGGTCGTGGGTTCAAGGCAGGTGGCCGGTGGAGTTATGGTGATTCATACTGGCCCGTTTTTTTTAGTGGTGGCCGTTGTGGATGGTTCGTGGAGGTGGTTGTTGGTGGTTTGGGGTCGGTACACGGCGGTGATGGTCCCGGTGATGGTGGTTTGGTCAGACCCGGTTTCAGTTGCACTGTTGGTGGTTCGAGTCACATATCCCGGGTTCGGGTTGCATTGTAAGCTTCTCACGGGTCAGATTCGTGTTCGTTTTGGTCTTGGTCTGGTCGGTTCTCAGGTCAAGATGTGTTCGGTTTGGGTTTCAGTCGCGGTTATGGTTGGCTTGGGTCAGATCTGTTCAACCGTCTCGCGGGTCAGATTTCGGGTTACGCGCGTGTGATTCGGTATACTTTAAATTTGTATTTATTACTATTTGTAGATATTATATATATTTATAAATATTGTGTATTTGTAAATATTATATATTTATGAATATTAGATATTTGTAAATATATTGTTATGGATGGAATACGTTTGACTCGCGAACGAACCGGATAATAAACGGAAACTATATATATTAAATATCGAACGATCTGGTAAACGATTAACTTGACGTGACTTATGGTTTCGAACTCGGACTAAATATAATTGGACTATATTGTCGGACTATATTATATATATATATATATTGGTATATATATATATTTATATAATTAAGTGTATTTAGGTGTTGAAACGTATAGTCTCGTGAATCGGAAATGTGAATAAAAGGACTTGATGAATTGTGTTTGAAAGTTGATTTTGGGGAAAATTGTAGACAACGGGTGTTGTCTGGTTTGTACAAAAACAGAGGAAACTCTGCCCAAATTTTTATAAAATCAAAGCGTAACGAACTACCATTTTTATAATAAATTCCCCTAAGTGTTTTGGACAAATGCATTATTATATACAAATCAAAATGCTTTTAAGGACTATTTATTCGTAGCAATAAAGATGATTTCTAAACAATATTTGAGAAAAAGTAACAAATGTTATTACTCGGTTTTTAATAACTAAATTTGTACCTCCTCAAGAAGTATTTCTAAAATAGAATTACACAAAACAAATACATTTACATGATTTACGAGACAAGCTACGATTCAGGATAATTATACGTTTCGGGGTACTAGTCCAACATGGTTTATACACAAATAGTAACAAGTGTGCAACTTGGGTGCTATGTTATATATGGGAATTAAGTTAAGTCATTGTCGGTTCGTCGAGTTGAAACGTATTTAGACCCGTGTTGGTACACACGAGTCTAGACAGTCGGATAGACTATCTTTTAGGCAGTTAATAAGCTAGGCTTATGTGTGATAGACTGTTAAGGTGTCCTTTGTTGGTAATTAGGGCACGAGGAAGTCGGTCGAGGTCTCAGGCTTTGTTTGCTAGCTTAGCACGGAAATTAAGGTGAGTTCATAACCTCACTTTTTACTGTTTTATAAATGTTTCCGGGGTGGAAGACATGCTTCTTTTATGAAAAACTGAGGAACTTAAAACGAAACAAAGTTTCGGAAAATGAAACGGGTTGCGTGAGTTTACGGCCCCTCTTTTAAACTGGTTTCATACTTTCGGGGGAGAAAACATGTGTAAAAACTATTATTTGGTAACTACTGTCATACTATGGGTTTCTATTGTGTACTACACGATCTTTGGAAGTCCCGGGGGGAACCATGAATGTGCGGGTTTACACAACGGGGAAATGTGAATAGCGCTATTGGGAGTGACCAACCCCGCTCGTCGGCTTGGAGGGCCGGGCGAGTGCATATTGTCTCAAACAGGAACAACAGGAACAACTGGTTTACTTTTCGGGCACAACATCTGGTATTCGAGTTAGTAATGGTTTTCCAATCGTGATAGTAACAAAACATACGCCTAGCTAGCGTACTTTGGTTTTCGATTTGTTATAGTATGGACAGGGTGAACATGGTAACACTTTTGGAACTTGGTAATGTTTGATAACATTTTGCAAAACTTATGAACTCACCAGCATTATATGTTGACTTTTAAGTATGTCTTTCAGGTTTAAACTTTGGTAACGGCACGGTTGGAGTAGGTGACAGTTGGGATCGGGAATCCTAGAGGTTTAGAATTGGCGTTCAGGGAACCAGAGTCTTAGATGCATCTTTCCGCTGCGCTGGCAAAGGCACCAAACGTCGCAACCGACGAGGGAAAAGTCGGGGTGTGACACACGTGGTGGACAAGAAGGCCGACGAGCGAAAGTTGGAAGACATTCCAGTAGCTAGAGATTTTCCGGATGTATTCCCAGAAGATTTGTCGGGGTTGCCGCCACCTCGACAAGTCGAGTTCTGCATCGACCTCGTTCCCGGAGCTGCTCCTGTGGCACGATCGCCATACCGCCTAGCTCCATCAGAGATGCAGGAACTGTCCAGCCAACTACAAGAATTATTGGACAAAGGTTTTATAAGACCGAGTTTCTCACCTTGGGGAGCTCCCGTCTTATTCGTAAAGAAGAAGGATGGCACATTTCGCATGTGCATCGACTATCGAGAGCTGAACAAGCTAACCATCAAGAATCGCTATCCTCTCCCCAGGATCGACGATTTATTTGATCAGCTCCAAGGATCTAGCTATTACTCCAAGATCGATCTGAGGTCTGGCTATCATCAGTTGCGTATACAAGAAGAAGATGTACCAAAAACGGCCTTCAGAACCGGTATGGACACTATGAATTCTTGGTAATGCCGTTCGGCTTAACCAACGCACCAGCGGTTTTCATGGACCTAATGAACCGCGTGTGTAAGCCATACCTGGATAAATTCGTCATTGTCTTCATTGACGATATTTTGATCTATTCACGCACGAAAGAAGACCACGAGAATCACCTTCGGTTAATTCTTGAAGTATTACGCAAAGAGAAGCTCTACGCTAAATTCTCAAAGTGTGACTTTTGGATTCGGGAAGTTCACTTTCTAGGCCACGTGGTAAACGAGAAGGGCATACACGTCGATCCCGCCAAGATCGAGGCAATTAAAAATTGGGAAGCCCCTCGAACTCCTACCGAAGTACGACAATTTCTTGGCCTTGCGGGTTATTACAGAAGGTTCATCGAGAACTTTTCAAAGATAGCACAAGCTTTAACCATGCTAACCCAAAAGGATAAGAAATTCGAGTGGACGGAAAAGCAGGAGGCAGCATTCCAATTACTAAAAGACAAGTTATGTGGCGCTCCGATACTATCACTTCCAGATGGTACGGAAGATTTTGTAGTTTATTGTGATGCCTCACATCAAGGTTTGGGTTGCGTATTGATGCAGCGGGAAAAAGTAATAGCATACGCTTCCAGGCAACTGAAAATCCACGAGAGGAACTACACTACACACGATTTGGAATTAGGTGCAGTGGTGTTCGCTCTCAAGATATGGAGGCACTATTTGTATGGAACCAAGTGCACGATTTTCACTGATCATAAGAGTTTGCAACACATCTTTGATCAGAAGGATTTAAACATGCGACAACGGCGATGGGTCGAATTATTAAACGATTACGATTGTGAGATAAAGTACCATCCCGGTAAGGCGAACGTTGTGGCCGACGCCTTGAGTCGCAAGGAACGGGTTAAACCATTGCGTGTACGAGCTTTGGGTCTGACTATCCACACGAATCTGACCGATCGAATTCGTGAAGCTCAAGTTAACGCCCTCAAACCCGAGAATGTCAAAGGTGAAAGATTACGAAAGATGATTGATTCACTGGAACCAAAGGCAGACCAGACCCTGTATTTCATGAACAGAATTTGGGTCCCAGTATACGGGGGATTGCGTGAGCTAGTATTGACCGAAGCTCACAGTTCTAGATATTCGGTTCACCCTGGTGCAGACAAGATGTTCCACGATCTGAAGGAACTTTATTGGTGGCCGAATTTCAAAAGAGATATAGCAGCATATGTTGCGCGATGTTTGACTTGCGCAAAGGTCAAGGCTGAGCATCAAAGACCATCCGGTTTGCTCCAGCAACCGGAAATACCGGAATGGAAATGGGAACGAATTACCATGGATTTCATTACCAAGTTACCTAAGACAACAAGCGGCCATGACACGATCTGGGTAATCGTTGATCGATTGACAAAATCTGCACACTTCCTTCCGATCCGCGAAACGGACAAGTTGGAGAAACTGACCCGTTTGTACATAAAGGAAGTTGTGTCTAAACACAGTGTACCTGTTTTTATCATCTCCGATCGAGATAGTCGTTTCACTTCCAGATTTTGGGAAAGTTTAAATGAAGCCCTCGGTACTCGCCTCGACATGAGTACCGCATATCACCCCCAAACGGATGGTCAAAGTGAACGAACCATCCAGACCTTGGAAGATATGTTACGGGCATGCGCGATTGATTTCGGAGGTAACTGGGATACACACTTGCCATTGGTAGAATTTTCTTACAACAACAGTTATCATACGAGCATTCAAGCCGCACCGTTTGAAGCTCTATATGGGCGCAAGTGTCGATCGCCATTATGTTGGGCGGAAGTTGGAGAAAAACAACTCACCGGGCCCGAAATTGTTCAAGAGACGACGGATAAGGTCTTTTTGATAAAGGAACGCCTCAAAGCGGCCCGGGACCGCCAGAAAAGCTATGCTGATATGAGGCGAAAGCCTTTAGAGTTTCAAGTCGGAGACAGGGTCCTACTGAAAGTGTCACCTTGGAAAGGTGTCGCGCGCTTTGGAAAGCGCGGAAAGCTGAACCCACGATCTATTGGACCATTCGAAGTCTTGTCCAGGGTAGGCACAGTGGCATACAAGCTCAAGTTGCCTCAAGAGCTTAGTGGAATACACGACACGTTTCATGTGTCAAATTTGAAAAAGTGCCTATCCGACGAAACTCTCATCATCCCTGCAGACGAAATCCAGATTGACGACAAGTTACATTTTGTTGAGGAACCAATCGAGGTAACTGATTGGAAGGTCCAAAAACTAAGGCGCAGCAAGATCAGATTGGTCAAAGTGCGCTGGAATGCCAAGCGTGGACCGGAGTTCACGTGGGAAAGGCTGGACCGGATGAAGCAAAAATACCCCTCCCTATTCGAGAAGACACCTGTACCGGAGAACTCGAAGTGAATTCCGGGACGGAATTCTCTTAACGGGGGGAGAATGTAACAACCGGCAAAAATAAGGTAATTCCGTACAAATTAATTAATATATGATTAACGTAATTAAATGCAATTATGTGTGATTTAATTATCAAGGCCTTAGGAGATAGAAATTTCCAAATAATGCTTAGGAATGCATACGTTTAATGGTAAAAACATGATTGGATCATGTGCGAATAAACTATCCGGTATGGACGTTGGCAATTACCCGGTAATAATTAAATAAACAAAAAGGATCCCGGACACCCAGGATATAAAATAAAGGGTATTTTCATAAAATATAATGAGTTTTGGAACTCCAAAACCATAAGTGAAAACGTCTTGTACAAATCTCCCGTAACGAATAAAATGCGCGTACCGCACCCGATACGCGTATAACTCATATTTCACCCGGCAAAGGCCTAAATAACCAATCAACGCTTAAATTAGACTATATTTAAGGGTTATTAAAGGTATTTTTAATATCCGATTAACGCATGATTAAAACCCGAAAAATACCCGAACGACACCCGAACGACGGGGGATTAAACATAACAAATATTGGGTAAATATTTGAAGTTGTGGACCCCACCTAAACCCACAAAGGGGCCGGCCTAATGGCCACAAAATATCCATACATGTGGTTAATAATAATAACCTACACTTAGATAAAAAGCATGCCTTACATGAGACAAAAGATGTAAGAAACATGGAAGTACAAAGCATGCAAACTTTTGTCCCCCCCCTTGTGTAATTTTCGACCCTTGGCCACAAAAATCCAAGACCAAGAGCTAGCCATCATGGCCTAGGTATACACATGCATGCAAGGAGATCTTATATAAAGATTAAGATAGATTACAAGGATTAGCAAGATTTGCAAGCAATCTTCCACTCCTATACATACATACACGGCATCATACACACACACATATCATATCTTTCCAAAAATCCCAAGTACACAACTCAATCCTCCATAAGATTACTTGAATCTTTGGAATGATTACATGTGATAAGGCTATATAAACATGTGTTAGAGACTTGGAAAAACAAAAGCAAAACTCTCCTTTCTTTCCTTCCTTGGCCGTAGGTTTCCCCATCCATACACATATTCCTTTCAAGTTTTTACATCTCCAAATCACTCAAAACAATCCATCATCCAAACCCCTATTGTGTGTTTCAAGCTTGGAGCTTAACCATTAAGGAAGAACACACTAAACCCCTCTCAAAATCAAAGGTTTTGTCTTCCCTAGCCTTGTGCTAGTAGTAAGCTTCTTAACCTTGTTTTTGATTATTATTATTCATGTATGTGTTCTTAGAAGCAAGTTGTACATGAAGGGTTTAAAATGTGGTTTGAACATAATCTTTAATAGGTTTTACTTGTGTAAAATAGATGATTAAAGATATGTAAATAAATCATGGATTTGATGATGATAAAGTAATGATCTTGAAAATGTATGAAATTTACACTTAAACTAAGTAGGATGATGATTTGGTTAAGATTTGTGGAATAAACTTGAATGTATTAAAAAGTAGTGTTAATCATCTTAAAATGATCATACATGGTATAATTTATGGTAGAACATGTTAGAAGTTCAAGAATAAAGAAGATGAAAAATTAAAGTTAACTTACTTAGAAGAATGATATTTTGTTAAAATGGGCAAATACATAAAACACACATACAAGTAGCCTTATACATGGAATATAAGACTAATGAAAGTGTTTTGATACAAAAATAACTTACCAATGAAAAGTTGAATCTTCAAAGTCTACTATTTTGAGTGAAAAATGTTAATTTTGGAAGTTAGAGTGGAAAAATGCAACATTTGAAAGTTAAGGGACTAATATTGTAACTTTGAAAGTTAGAGGGCTAAAATGGATATTTTAGAAACTATTAGTCCAAAAATGAAAGGATGGAAAGTTTGGTGTCAAAAGTGTAAGTAATAAATTTCTAAGAATGATTTTGGTAAATACTAGTAGATATACTTGGGTATTTTGGTATAAAAGTATATTTTTGAAAGTTATAAAAATATGGATTGTATTAACATAAGGATTTTTATAAAATAGAGGTTTTATAAAAATATTAAACAAACTTGAGAAACTTAAACAAAAATGAATACTTTTATATAAATGGGAATATAAAAGTATTGGAAACATTTTTGTAGTTAAGTTAGCAAGTTGGGTTAAAAATACATAAGTATTTCAAACCTTCCAAGTAATATGTGTAAAGAGGAAGAAATATGGATAATATTTCTATAAAACACATGTTGGGAAAAACTTGGAGAAATTAACTATTCGAGCTAAGATATCGAACTAAGACGCGTTAACGAACCGTACACGGACAAAACATGAGAAAAATGCCATTGCGGCAAGATAAGAAAATATATATTTTTAAGAAGTAAAATATATATATATACATCATGGGTGAAAAATGATAAACACTTTCCTAAGTGTTGAAGGAATTATTCGTGGGAGAAAAATATAACGTAAACAAGTAAGACGTTAAACAAACGTATATACTTAACAAGAAAGATTACACATTTATATATATGTACGCTCGTCTCGGCAAAATTCTAGTATATCTACTTAATGGGAAAGTAGATATGTGGGAAGGAAAGCCGCGACGAGTAGACAAAGATATATATATGTGTATGCCGTGCCGACAAGATCCTAGTATATTTATTTGAATGGGAAAATAAATATACGGTATGGTGAGTCGAATCGGGCGTTAAGAATATACAATCGAACGACAAGATCTTAGTATATTTGTTTAAATGGGAAAACAAATGTACGGCAAAGTGAGTCGGGTCGAGGGTTGAAATATATATTATATCGAGCGATGCGATCTTAAGTATAATTATTTAAATGGGAAAATAATTATATGTTAAGTGAAGTCGAGTCGATGATAATAAGGTACAAGTTAAGGAAATATTAACAAGAGTAATATATAACTTGTAACAACAAAGGGTAATCTAACGCCAACGAAACCTAGGGTACGCGCTTAATTAAACGGGATTTGGAATAACTTGTGTTCGGGAGTTGGGTGTACAACTTGCCAAGGCACATGCACTATAGGAATAGTGACTTACACGTCTAGGACGTTTGTAGGTGCGAGACCCTCTTTGCTATCTGCCTAGTAAGCCAGACAGAGTTTCAGGTGAGTTTCACGGCCCCATTTTAAACTATTTTTACGTTTTCGGGGGAAAGATATGTTAGGGAAAATGTTTGACGGATTTATTACTTGAGGTGTGACCGCCACTCGGGGTTGAGTCCTCGCCTCTATAATCATTTATTCAGGGAAATGAAACCGGAGGAATATTGAATAGTACTATTGGTGCCTGACAAGGCCCACCCCTAATCGATAGCGTCGATTATGCATTAGGTTATGCCTGGGGTGCATATATTCTGAACATAAGTCGTGGGAAACCGAGTAACGACTTGGAGCGGGGCATATTTATTATATACGTCTTGGTTTGATTATAGTCTCAAGTAGAAGTATAGGAATTTGCAACTCCTATATATTGTCATAACATGGTATTTCCCAAGTATTCAAGTTTTGGAAACTAAAAACCTGTGAACTCACCAATATATTTATATTGACAAAACTTTTAAACATATCTTTCAGGTAATTAGATGAAGACGAACCGGGGCAAGCTGGGTCGCGGAATCCTCCAATGCGGCGTCAAACGTTTTGCGGGGTTTCACCTTTATTTCCCAAGGCTTTGGGATATATTTGAGAAACCTCTATGTTGTCTTAAAAACAATTTACTTTTGTGTAATATTTGAACAAGATTTGACGTCATAATAAATGACCCATTTTCTTAAATTACTTGTGTTTAGCAATAACCTTGACTTTATGCTTTGAACCGTCGCGCCACGTGTTTCCGCCATTGTCGTGGTGTGACATTACAAAACATAAAAGCCTTAAGATATTTTAACATTAACCCCTCTATCTTTTATTAGTTTACATTTATTCCCTAAAATTTGTTTGTTTTTACTTAAAAAGTGTAAATAAGTTTGTATATTTAGACATTTAAGTCCCTCTATCTTTACTAGTTTACATTTGGTACTTAAAGTTATATATTGTATAATGTTTATATACGATACGACGTACCAACTCATAGGGTACACCGTACCGCGTACCGAATTGGCGAACCGAATGAACCTACCCCCCGTCGTACCGAATTTTAGAAATGCACGAACCGCGTACCCGTTTTCGTACCACGAACCGGAGCGTACCGCGATTCATGTGACTATGGTTATGACCTTGAAATTGGCGGTTTTCGTAAAGTTAGCACAATTCCTAGAGCGTGCAGCTCGCCTAACTTGTGCAGCCTTGGCGCTAGTTTCAGACCAACAATAGGAACCCAAATGTTATGCAGGATGTTACATTGCATATGTTTTGTTGATGGTATTTGTAGATTAGTATCATGTGTAGACATCATGTGTCTTTTAGAAGGTGATAGTATTTTTTAAGCTTCATTTTGCTAATCGTCACTTTATTTTTTGTTAGGCGGTTTCTACGGATCGGGTTACAAGAGTTCGATTTGGGTTGCAAAGTGTATCAAGTGGACGAGTCAACATTTTTAGTTGTAAACTTTTTTGTGTTTCATTATGAAAACACACTGTATATGTTTGTGTTTCATTTAGAAAACACGTATGTTTTTGGAAAACTTAATTATTATTAGTTGGCCTTTTTGTTATGTTATTTATAACTTTTGCACATATATATAATATATGTTGGTGGTAAACTGGAGATGCAGTATGTATTGGTGATAAACTAGAAGATTTCCTGGAACTTTTAAATTAAAAATAATACATTTTTTTGGATGGTTCTTTGGTGATGCGGTTTAGGACAGAAATATATTTCATTTGTTGGTGCAGTCCTAAGGTGTTGGTGCTGTTCAAGGATTCATTTGTTGGTGCAGTCCTGAGGTTTTTTGGGATGGTTAAACAGAGCCGCATCATGAGAATTCAATTTTGTTGATGCCCTATATACTGATGCTGTTCAAACATAGCATCTTCAAAGCATTTACACAGCACCTTATAACCAATTATGTACTAGTGGTTCGTGCATCTCCAGTGGTTTGCGGTTGAATGTAGGTTTACCTCCATGCCTCCATGGTTTAGAGTTGAATGAACACGAGGAGATGGTATCATGTACTAATTCCAATAAACAAAATGTATTTACTTCTGCTTGTATCAAAAAATCGTTTTTCTATGTTGATGTACTTGTGGCTCGTAGGTTGTAGTAGTGTTTGGTTATGAGACATGGGTAGTGGGTTATTTGTGACTTGGGCCAAGAAACTTCATCATACGGACCTTAGACACTCCAATGATAATAGGATGCAATAATAAATTCAAGAAAAATGCATATTAAAACCTGTATAACTAGTGTTTTAGTTACCCGCGCTTCACTGCGGGAGCTTCTGTTTTGTTGGGGGTTTGGTGGAAAGTAGAGATTACATTAAGGTGACTGTTATTCTCGCGTGGGTTTCACAAAAATACCCGCGGCCCATTAAGTTCCAGACCAACCTTAAGATTATAACAGTTGAGTTGCCTCTTGTTGCCGTTATTTGAGCCCACGAATATGTGGCCAAAAAAGGAGCCATGAGATGTTGACTAATTTGTTTTCTTCATTGGTGGGCTAATTAACAACATCAATATAGTATATAATATATAGTATTACAGTGGCTTTTGTTTGTACGGTGTAGTCAACTTTTGGCGGCGGCGTATTTTAGACGACACTATAGAAGTGTCGTTTTAATAGATACTATAATGTGGGAGGGACATTTGGCATAGGCCCACCTTCCCTTAATTCACTTATCTCCCTTATTGGTGTTGATTTGTCAAGGTATATTTTGAGTTCTATTTCTCTCTTTTTTATCATTCACATTCATATTCACATTCACATCTACATATTTCTTTCAAAGGGGTGGATATAATACACCAGTGACCACCTTCGACATCTAGTTTTTCATGGATGTGAAACTTATATTATCATTTATTTCGAGGCTTTATTACATGGAAAATATAAAATGCAAGTAGTAGCAATTTTTTTAGGGCATTTTACATATAAAGTAGCATATAGAAACAACTACAAGCTAATGGATATATAGCGAATAACATGGTTACAAATACATTTATGTATCTAAGTCACAAGGATCCATGCTAAGATTGAAGATAACTTCTAATAGCATGCATGGGCCTACCCAATTTATTTATATAATTATATCATGTTATGGATGAAGCTTAAGATGGCAGCACATGTCCAAACATCTTTGATCAAACAAAGAGTTTTTTATCTGATAATCTGTGACACCCGGCAAATTCTGGTTAACAACGTTGTCTAGATGAAAGTCTACCTTAGCGAGTCACGCGTATATTGTACTTAACTGGGTTAGTTAAGTCGGATTATGGTTCGGGAACTATTGGTTTAGTCTAGAGGATCATTGGATGTTGGTCTAGAGGTTCATTAGATGTCGGTCCTTAACCAAGTGTACAAACGGTGACGATCGGTAGGATCGTCAGGGCATACGGAACATACGAGTCTCAAGTCCCGGGAATTGGTGAACGAGTGTGAATATGTGTATTTACTTGTGTTATGTGTTTATAATCATTATGTGACTTGTCGGTACGTTAATATGTGTTAACATATGTTAAAACGGGGTTTAACGCGCAAAACACACGAAACATGCCCATATAGGCGATCAGGATAGCCCAATCGCCTATATGTGGTGCGACTGGGGATCATGTGGTGCGACTGGGGACTGATCGCATGACTGTTCATGCGATTAGGCCCCGATCGCATGAACTTATACGCGATTAGGCTTCCTGATCGCGTGTAAAGCTGCATAATCGCATGTTACGTGCTGGACGACTAAAAACGACTATAAATACCATACTTGACCTCATAAACTTCATTATACAAACCCTAGTCGTCCCATAACCCGCCCCAACACATAAACAACCTCTGGAAGGCGATTTTTGATCAAAACACAAGGTTTCAAGCTTGAATCATCATTCTTTCATAATCCCAAGGTTTGGTTTTCATCAACAAATCTTTACAAACGTTTTTAATCAATCCCTAATGGTCCAGACCTGTTCTTAAACGAAAAAGCTTCTGAAAATCATTAATAAGGGTTGTTAATCGGATTATAACTAATATACATGCGTTATGGGTGTGTATGATTAGAAAGCTAGGATTTTTATGATTCATGATGATGGATTGATATGTTATTTTGTTAGATCAGAATTGATATTGATAGTATGATGATAGAAATCTGATTAATTGATTATTAGGGTTATTGTTATGCATGTTAGTATGATGATTGCATGCTATGTGTATATGTTTGGATTACTTGGTTGCATGCAGGACTGATTATACGAGGTTAAACGAAGGATTTTGGTTGAAACATGTTTAGGATAGTGTTTGGGATGATATTGGGTAGTTACACACGTTCTGGATCTGATTTGGAGCGTTAAACGCGCGAAAAACTGGAACAGCAAGGTTACAGGCGATTAGCATTGCTAATCGCCAGTTTTACATGCAATCAGGGCCAAATCGCATGAGTTTTCATGCGATCAGCCCCAAATCGCATGAGTTTTCATGTAATCAGCCCTGATCACGTGAACTTACATGCAATCAGCCCTGATCACGTGAACTTACATGCAATCAGCCCTGATAACGTGAACTTATATGCAATCAGCCCTAATCACATGAACTTATATGCAATCAGTCCTAATCACGTGAACTTATATGCAATCAGTCCTAATCACATGAACTTATATGCAATCAGCCCTAATGGCTAGTTTACGTTTCCTAATCGCGTGTACTACTGTTGTAAGTGTAAATTAGCATTCCGAGACCCGATTTGACATGTAGTAACATGCTAGGAACCTCGTAACATATATGGTAACTTGGTAACATATGTTTGGATGTAATTCGGTGATACGTGAACTATGTGCTATAACTTGTTGTGCGTTAACGTATGTTAAGTGTGATTGCATGATTGTCTGTTTAAGAGCGTAAACATAACACGGGGAGTCTCGGGTCACCAATGGGATGTCGGGTCTTGTACTTTGGGTCAGTTAAACAGTCACGGTGTTTTCAAACAAACTTGGTTATGGTCTGGACATCTAGGGACTAATTAACCTGCGGGTTATTAGTCTAAGTACTTGTAACTGTCATATGTTAGGTCGCCGCTTACGGGACTAGCATAGCAGCTGGGTTTACTCGGGTTAAGGAGTAACGCAACTTAAGGTGAGTTTACGGCCCCTCTTTTAAACTGGTTTTATACTTTCGGGGGAGAAAACATGTGGTAAAACGATTATTTGGTAACTACTGTCATACTATGGGTTTCTATTGTGTACTACACGATCTTTGGAAGTCCCGGGGGGAACCATGAATGTGCGGGTTTGCACAACGGGGAAATGTGAATAGCGCTATTGGGAGTGACCAACCCCGCTCGTCGGCTTGGAGGGCCGGGCGAGTGCATATTGTCTCAAACAGGAACAACAGGAACAATTGGTACTTTTCGGGCACAACATCTGGTATTCGAGTTAGTAATGGTTTTCCAATCGTGGTAGTAACAAAACGTACGCCTAGCTAGCGTATACTGGTTTTCGATTTATTATAGTATGGACAGGTGGACTTGGTACTTGGATACAAAACCTGTAAACTCACCAGCATTTTTGTGCTGACGTAAACTTTTACATGTTTTCTCAGGTCGCTAAGGTAGCACGACTGGACTAGGGCGCACGCGTCTGCACGGCGTCTAACTAGGGTTGCATGGTCTTTTGAACGTTGAACTATTATTTCATTGTTGAGATACTGTTTTTGAATAAGCTTCCGCTGTAAACGGGATTTTAAACTATGTTTTGAAATTGCATTTATATTCATTTAGACTTGTTTATTGTGATCGTTGGTTTGGATCCTGGTTTGTCATGCGCCTCGCGGTAAAACTCCGCAAGTGGATTTTGAGGGTGTGACAGATTGGTATCAGAGCCAATGGTTATAGTGAACTAGGACTGCATGTAGAGTCTAGTCTATAGCCGAGTCGCACACACTAGACGATCACATGGTACTAAACGTTATAGTGGTTTACGTATGGTCTTGTCGGGGTGTCTCTAAATCATTGGTCTTTCTACGTTACATCATCTGTTCTATCTTAGGTTGGGTTACTTGTTTTCTAGGCAGTGTAGTCTATTGGAGTAACTCGTGTGCTCTTGAGATTTGTCCAAGGCTCGGACATCTCCCTTTCGCACTCCAATAGAAACACTTGTCATAAACTACCGTAGTATTACGGTGTGTAGCTAAGAGTCTATGATCGGTGATTTGAACTTTGAACTAGGAGGACACTTGGAGGACCATGTAGAGCGGTTTATCATTTTGGGTGCACACAAAATCATAAACCGAAATGCATGGAAATCCTGGTGAACTCTGGGTTTGGAGGGATAGTCCCGGATTGGATCTAGCTTTGATCTTGTGAACATTAGTGGTTATCTTTAACTGCGAAACTAAATTTTCTCATTCTTTCTGCCAGAATCATGTCTGGAGTGCGTGGAGGATGTGGAGGTGGTCGCAATGGTGGACGTGGTGGTGGTCGCGGTGGTGCTGGTGGTCGTGGTGGAGGTATTAACCTATCGCAGGCTGATCTGAACAACTTGCTCCAAGCTGCCTTTCAGTTAGGGCACAACGGTGGTGGTAAGTTGATTTATCCATTTTCTTTGCCTCATTGGTGAACCTTGTTTACGTTACTTGTGGTTTCTCATACGTTTCATTTCAGGTGGTCCTGTTGACCCACCCCCACCCATGTGCACCTACAAGATGTTCCGGGACTGTAAGCCCCAGGAATTCTCTGGCACTGAGGGTGCGGTGAGCTTGCTTAGGTGGTTGGAGAAAGTGGAGTCAGTATTTCTGATGTGTAACTGTCTCCCAGAAGATCGGGTAAAGTATTCTGCTGCGTTATTTCAGGACGTGGCATTGACTTGGTGGAATGGCATCACCCAGAATATGGGTATTGGGGAGGCATATGCTATGCCATGGGAGAATTTTGTGCAGTTGCTGAAGCGTGAGTATTGCCCGAGGGAAGAGGTACAGAAGCTGGAGCATGAGGTGTGGAACCTCAAGATGACTGGGTCGGAAATTGAGAAGTATACTGTGAGGTGGAATGAGTTGGCAGTGCTGTGTCCCGATCTGCATGTGCCAGAATATCGTAGGATTGAACACTATGTCTCAGGGTTAGTACCGGAAATTGCAGGGTTAGTGGCTGCGGGAAATCATCCTACGTATGCAGAGGTAGTTCGATCGGCCCATAGGATGACCAACCTAAAAGTGAATGAGGGTATTTTGCCTGCGAAGGGTTCAACTGTTAAGGCCCCAGAGAACAACAAGCGCAAGTGGGAAAATGACGGGAAAGGATCTGGGTCTGCACAGCAGGGTAAAAGGTTTGATAATGGGAGTTCTTCTTCTTCGGGTAACAAGCAGGGGGGTTATGCGGGAAAACTGCCCAAATGCAACAAGTGTGGACGTCACCATCAAGGGAACTGCGACAGTAACCGTTGTCATCGCTGCCAGCGAACAGGGCATTATGCTAAAGATTGTCGGGCTACATTTCCATCGACTCAGGCTCCGACTAACAGCTCAGCTCCGACTACTCAGGGGACTACAGGAAAACAAGGATGCTACAACTGTGGTGACACTGGGCATTACAAGAAGGATTGCCCAAAACTGAAGCAGGGTGGAAACAACAGTAATGGGAACAACGGGGGCGGCGGCAGAAATGCACGTGCCTTCGTCATTGGAGCCGCTGAGGCTAGACAGGACCCTGACACAGTCACCGGTACGTTTCTTCTCAATAATCGTTCTGTTAGCGTGTTATTTGATTCTGGTGCCGACAAGAGTTTTGTATCCATGGATGTTAGTCGACTGCTAGATGTAGTACCCGTACCATTAGAGACCAAGTATATTATTGAGTTAGCTGACGGGAAAACGATTGAAGCTACTAGTGCCCTTCGGGAGTGTCAATTAGAGTTGTCGGGTTTATCGTTCCCCATCGACCTTATGCCGGTACCTTTGGGTAGTTTTGACGTTGTGGTAGGAATGGATTGGTTATCTTTGTATCGCGCGGAGATTGTCTGTTACGATAAGGTTATTCGGATTCCTCTCCCTGATGGAGAATTCCTGTCTGTGTACGGTATCAAGGGTGGTGTTCCGTTAAACATCATCTCTAGCATGAAAGCCCTTAAGTGTCTTCGAAAGGGTTATCCAGCCGTTTTGGCGCTTTTATCTGTTTCCTCTGTTGATGAGAAGAAGATCGACGACATTCCGGTAGTACGCGAGTTTCCTGATGTTTTTCCTGATGATTTATCTGGTCTTCCTCCTCATCGTCAAGTCGAGTTCGGTATTGATCTTGTACCAGGGGCTGCTCCTATTGCTCGGGCCCCCTACCGTCTTGCACCTCCCGAGATGCAGGAATTGTCTAGTCAGTTGCAGGAACTCTTGGACAAGGGTTTCATCCGACCAAGTTCTTCCCCTTGGGGAGCCCCGATCCTATTTGTTAAGAAGAAGGATGGAAGTTTCCGATTGTGTGTAGACTACAGAGAACTGAACAAATTGACCGTCAAGAACCGTTATCCTCTTCCACGTATTGATGATCTATTCGACCAGCTTCAGGGTTCTAGTTATTATTCCAAGATCGACTTGAGGTCCGGTTATCACCAGCTGCGCGTCAGGGAGGCTGACGTTGCAAAGACTGCTTTTCGAACACGTTATGGCCATTTCGAATTCTTGGTCATGCCTTTCGGTCTCACGAACGCACCGGCGGTTTTCATGGACTTGATGAACCGCGTCTGTAAACCATATCTGGACAAATTCGTCATTGTATTTATTGATGACATTCTGATCTACTCCAAGAACGAGACCGAACACGGGGAACATCTGCGGTTAGTTTTGGAACTCTTGCGACGGGAACAACTTTACGCCAAGTTCTCAAAGTGTGACTTTTGGTTACGCGAAGTTCAATTCCTAGGACATGTGGTTAATGAACTAGGAATTCATGTCGATCCAGCTAAGATCGAAGCGATCAAGGACTGGGGAGCGCCAAAGACGCCAACTGAGGTGCGGCAATTCCTAGGCCTTGCGGGCTACTACCGTCGTTTTATTCAGGGGTTCTCGAAGATTGCTCAACCCCTCACCACTCTCACTCAGAAGGATAGGAAATTCGACTGGGGTGAACCACAAGAGTCCGCGTTTGAAGAACTGAAGTCTAAACTGTGTTCTGCTCCTATTTTGTCTTTACCTGAGGGTCCTGATGATTTCGTTGTCTACTGTGATGCTTCTATTCATGGTCTCGGTTGCGTGTTGATGCAACGCGAGAAAGTGATCGCGTATGCTTCTCGTCAACTCAAGGTGCACGAGAAAAACTACACCACCCATGACTTGGAGTTGGGTGCCGTGATATTCGCGTTGAAAATTTGGAGACATTACTTGTACGGTACCAAATGCACCATCTACACCGATCACAAGAGTCTCCAACACATTTTCGACCAACAACACTTGAACATACGGCAGCGTCGTTGGATTGAACTTCTGAACGACTATGATTGTGCCATAAAGTACCATCCTGGCAAGGCGAATGTTGTAGCAGACGCCTTGAGCAGGAAGGAATCAACTAAACCTCGTCGCGTTCGGGCGTTGCAACTCACCATTCATTCATCGTTACCTGATCAACTCCGTTCTGCCCAGTTAGAAGCTTTGAAGGAGGAAAACCTTAAAGCTGAAACGATGCACGGTGCCGACAAGCACCTAGAGCGAAGGCCTGATGGCCTGCACTATTTCGCAGAACGTATATGGGTTCCTTTATTCGGGGCACTACGGGAGCTTGTCCTTGATGAGGCTCATAAGTCCCGGTATTCTATTCATCCTGGTTCGGATAAGATGTACCAAGATCTGAAGGTGCTTTACTGGTGGCCAAACATGAGGTCGGACATAGCCTCATACGTGAGCAAATGCTTGACCTGTGCTACGGTCAAGGTGGAATACCAGAAACCGTCGGGTCTCTTGCAACAACCTGAAATTCCGGAATGGAAATGGGAACGGATTACTATGGATTTTGTCACACAACTTCCTAAATCACCAAGCGGGAATGACAAGATATAGGTGATTGTCGATCGGTTGACGAAATCAGCTCATTTTCTTGCTATTAAGGAGACCGACACCATGGATCGTTTGGCTCGTCTTTACTTGAAGGAAGTTGTTTCTAAGCACGGGGTGCCAGTTTCTATTATCTCGGATCGTGACTCCCATTTTACTTCTCACTTCTGGAAGTCTTTGCACAAGGCTTTGGGTACCCAACTAGACATGAGTACGGCTTACCATCCACAGACTAACGGTCAGAGTGAGCGCACGATTCAAACTTTAGAAGACATGCTGCGGGCGTGTGTGATCGATTTTGGCAAGGGTTGGGAAGCTCATCTACCGTTAGTAGAATTCTCGTACAATAACAGTTATCACACGAGCATCAAGGCTGCTCCGTTCGAAGCACTGTACGAACGGAAATGCCGTTCTCCTCTTTGTTGGGCTGAAGTGGGTGAGAGTCAACTCACTGGGCCTGAACTAGTGTACGAAACTTCGGAAAAGATCGTACAGATTCGTAACCGGTTGGCAGCGGCACGGGACCGGCAAAAGAGTTATGCCGATCAGCGTCGCAAACCATTGGAATTCCAAGTCAATGACAAGGTACTTCTAAAAGTCTCACCGTAGAAGGGCGTCATACGCTTTGGGAAGCGTGGCAAACTCAACCCGCGGTATGTCGGCCCATTTACGATCCTGGAACGGATTGGGCAGGTGGCATATCGTCTTGATTTACCGACGGAGCTCGGTAACGTACATAACGTCTTTCACGTGTCAAACTTGAAGAAGTGTCTGGCTGACGAGTCTCTCATCATTCCACTAGAAGAGATCAAGGTTGATGATCGTCTTCGGATTGTGGAAGAACCTGTGGAGATCCTTGATTACAAGATTCGTAGCCTGCGTCACAGCAAGATTCGTATCGTTAAGGTTCGGTGGAACTCGAACCGGGGACCGGAATATACGTGGGAACGGGAGGATCAGATGAAGTCTAAGTATCCTCATCTTTTTCCTAAGGAAGCGTTCGAGTCGAGACATGTCTCTTCTGCAGCTGAATGAATCTCGGGGCGAGATTCCTTTTAACGTGGGGATGATGTGACAACTCGGGTAAATCTCTCTTTTGGTTTCTATCTTTTGTTTGTTTCCTTCGTTATTTCTTTTGTTCTTTTGGTACTTGTGCAATTTTCGGGACGAAAATTCTTTTAACGTGGGGATGATGTGACACCCGGCAAATTCTGGTTAACAACGTTGTCTAGATGAAAGTCTACCTTAGCGAGTCACGCATATATTGTACTTAACTGGGTTAGTTAAGTCGGATTATGGTTCGGGAACTATTGGTTTAGTCTAGAGGATCATTGGATGTTGGTCTAGAGGTTCATTAGATGTCGGTCCTTAACCAAGTGTACAAACGGTGACGATCGGTAGGATCGTCAGGGCATACGGAACATACGAGTCTCAAGTCCCGGGAATTGGTGAACGAGTGTGAATATGTGTATTTACTTGTGTTATGTGTTTATAATCATTATGTGACTTGTCGGTACGTTAATATGTGTTAACATATGTTAAAACGGGGTTTAACGCGCAAAACACACGAAACAGGCCCATATAGGCGATCAGGATAGCCCAATCGCCTATATGTGGTGCGACTGGGGATCATGTGGTGCGACTGGGGACTGATCGCATGACTGTTCATGCGATTAGGCCCCGATCGCATGAACTTATACGCGATTAGGCTTCCTGATCGCGTGTAAAGCTGCATAATCGCATGTTACGTGCTGGACGACTAAAAACGACTATAAATACCATACTTGACCTCATAAACTTCATTATACAAACCCTAGTCGTCCCATAACCCCCCCCAACACATAAACAACCTCTGGAAGGCGATTTTTGATCAAAACACAAGGTTTCAAGCTTGAATCATCATTCTTTCATAATCCCAAGGTTTGGTTTTCATCCACAAATCTTTACAAACGTTTTTAATCAATCCCTAATGGTCCAGACCTGTTCTTAAACGAAAAAGCTTCTGAAAATCATTAATAAGGGTTGTTAATCGGATTATAACTAATATACATGCGTTATGGGTGTGTATGATTAGAAAGCTAGGATTTTTATGATTCATGATGATGGATTGATATGTTATTTTGTTAGATCAGAATTGATATTGATAGTATGATGATAGAAATCTGATTAATTGATTATTAGGGTTATTGTTATGCATGTTAGTATGATGATTGCATGCTATGTGTATATGTTTGGATTACTTGGTTGCATGCAGGACTGATTATACGAGGTTAAACGAAGGATTTTGGTTGAAACATGTTTAGGATAGTGTTTGGGATGATATTGGGTAGTTACACACGTTCTGGATCTGATTTGGAGCGTTAAACGCGCGAAAAACTGGAACAGCAAGGTTACAGGCGATTAGCATTGCTAATCGCCAGTTTTACATGCAATCAGGGCCAAATCGCATGAGTTTTCATGCGATCAGCCCCAAATCGCATGAGTTTTCATGCAATCAGCCCTGATCACGTGAACTTACATGCAATCAGCCCTGATCACGTGAACTTACATGCAATCAGCCCTGATAACGTGAACTTATATGCAATCAGCCCTAATCACATGAACTTATATGCAATCAGTCCTAATCACGTGAACTTATATGCAATCAGTCCTAATCACATGAACTTATATGCAATCAGCCCTAATGGCTAGTTTACGTTTCCTAATCGCGTGTACTACTGTTGTAAGTGTAAATTAGCATTCCGAGACCCGATTTGACATGTAGTAACATGCTAGGAACCTCGTAACATATATGGTAACTTGGTAACATATGTTTGGATGTAATTCGGTGATACGTGAACTATGTGCTATAACTTGTTGTGCGTTAACGTATGTTAAGTGTGATTGCATGATTGTCTGTTTAAGAGCGTAAACATAACACGGGGAGTCTCGGGTCACCAATGGGATGTCGGGTCTTGTACTTTGGGTCAGTTAAACAGTCACGGTGTTTTCAAACAAACTTGGTTATGGTCTGGACATCTAGGGACTAATTAACCTGCGGGTTATTAGTCTAAGTACTTGTAACTGTCATATGTTAGGTCGCCGCTTACGGGACTAGCATAGCAGCTGGGTTTACTCGGGTTAAGGAGTAACGCAACTTAAGGTGAGTTTACGGCCCCTCTTTTAAACTGGTTTTATACTTTCGGGGGAGAAAACATGTGGTAAAAACGATTATTTGGTAACTACTGTCATACTATGGGTTTCTATTGTGTACTACACGATCTTTGGAAGTCCCGGGGGAACCATGAATGTGCGGGTTTGCACAACGGGGAAATGTGAATAGCGCTATTGGGAGTGACCAACCCCGCTCGTCGGCTTGGAGGGCTGGGCGAGTGCATATTGTCTCAAACAGGAACAACAGGAACAATTGGTACTTTTCGGGCACAACATCTGGTATTCGAGTTAGTAATGGTTTTCCAATCGTGGTAGTAACAAAACGTACGCCTAGCTAGCGTATACTGGTTTTCGATTTATTATAGTATGGACAGGTGGACTTGGTACTTGGATACAAAACCTGTAAACTCACCAGCATTTTTGTGCTGACGTAAACTTTTACATGTTTTCTCAGGTCGCTAAGGTAGCACGACTGGACTAGGGCGCACGCGTCTGCACGGCGTCTAACTAGGGTTGCATGGTCTTTTGAACGTTGAACTATTATTTCATTGTTGAGATACTGTTTTTGAATAAGCTTCCGCTGTAAACGGGATTTTAAACTATGTTTTGAAATTGCATTTATATTCATTTAGACTTGTTTATTGTGATCGTTGGTTTGGATCCTGGTTTGTCATGCGCCTCGCGGTAAAACTCCGCAAGTGGATTTTGAGGGTGTGACATAATCTTTGAGAGGTATAGCTATTAGTGGTTTCTTTTTCTTTGTCACAATTCCAAACTTATCTGAAAGCTCCAAATCTTCATCTTTTGGCAACATCCACTCAAAAGAATGCAAGAGGGATGCTACAATGTACATCGACATCTTCTCCGCCAAGGGGATTCCTGCGCATATTCTTCTCCCTAATCCAAATGGCAGAAATTTCAAGTTATTTCCCTTGTAATCCCAATTACCTTTTAAGAACCTCTCAGGCTTGAACCCCAATGGATTAGCCCAGTTCTTGGGATCACGTTGAATCGCCCAAACGTTCATAAACACGATAGTACCCTTTGGGATGTTGTAGCCGCCCACTATGCAAGATTCATTGGGGCATCTATGGACTAGGAGAGGAAGTGGAGGGTGTAGTCTCAATGTCTCCTTGATCACTGCATCTAAATATCTTAATTTGGGCAAATGAGATTCTTCCACAATATTGTTCATACCAATAACATATGTCAATTCATCCTGAACCTTTCTCATTACGCCTTGATTATTCAAAATCTCCGCCATCACCCATTCTACCACTGTTGAAGTGGTGTCTGTTGCTGCTATTATTAGGTCCTGATTTATAACACCTTTTTTTTATAATATAAGTTGATTAAATAGTAATTATAAATAACAAAAACAAGTATAGAAAGATATACCAATAGAAAGGCCTTGATGTGAATGCCATTAGATTGTGTTGGAGCATCTTTCTGGTCTCTTATAAGCTCTAATAGGATCTACAGAATATCTTTCCTTCCATCTTCTTCAACTGCACTAGAATTAATTTTGATTCTTTTATCAATAATGTTGTCAAAAATCTGATCAACATACTCCACGACCTCCTGCATATCCCGTTGCCTTCTTTGCAGATCAAACCACTTTAACATTGGGAAGTAATCAGAAATGTTTGGTGCTCCTATCAACTCAACAATTTTGAATTCAATTTCTCGAAACCTGTCTCCAAGATAACCAGAATCCTTCCCTTAGGGCGATTTGCTACGACCCCATAACATACTTGTCACCACATTAACTGATGTGTTAAAAGCAATTTCATTCATATTGACCTTTTCCCCCCTTTTAGTATAAACTTCATTAACCATCCTTTTCACTTCATATTTCCGAAAACTGTGACTTGCTTTTAGATTAACGTTGCTTAGCACCTGGCTTGCAAAACCTTGCGCATGTTACGCCAATGTGCGTTGTAGTTGGAAAATACGATATCCAACCCACCATAACTCATGATTAAGGCCGTGAGTGGAGGGCTACGGTTAGCAAAGGTCTGGTCCATGTCATGAGCCACAACTTTTACTAGGTCCATGGAGGTCACCACAACATGAAGCTTGCTTCCAAGCCGCAGGCTGAAGATAGGCCCATATTTTTTAGCCAAGTTGGCGAATCTTTCATGTAAATTAGAGCCGATAAATGGGAGGTAGCCTACAACCGGTAAGCCATAAGGGCCTGGCGGTAGGGAGTTGTGTACTTTCTGGAATATGATTGTGTCCATTGGTAACATACAAGTAGTAGTATCATAACAGAAATGGTGAGAATCGTACGGGCAAGCTCGTCTTGTTCGTTTTGGACTTCCCACCACCATGACCAAAAGGTGATGATTGTGTAATATATCTTATATCCAACTTCAGATATCATATTTGCTACATATGATATTGTTGGCGATTTACGAAAGATAAACGAAAAATCAACAAACTGATAATGAATAATAATGATTGTATTGAATTGATCGATGATCGTAAGATTACAAAGTGTTTCGCTGTTTTGGTTTTGTGATACAGAAAACTTGATAACCGCTAAGTTTACACATACATAACTATATATACATAATGATATTAATCTAAACGACGTGTCTTGATTTGAAGCGTTGTGTCTCTTGTTTGAACCGTCGCGTATTGTTGAACCGGCATGGATATGTGAACCGGTGTGTTATATATATCTAGCTTATAATAATATAACGTCCAATACCCTCCCTTAAGCTAGATTGGTAATACATTTAACATAGTGCGTAGTCTTGTGAAGTCCTTTGGTTGTAGTGCTTTGGTGAAGATATCTGCTATTTGATCTTTTGTGTTGCAGTACTTGATCTCCACGTCTTCAGTCTTGATTATGTCTCTTATGAAGTGATATTTGATCCTAATATGTTTGCTTTTCCCATGATAGACTGGATCCTTTGTGAGATTGATGGTAGATTTATTATCACAATATAAAGTAATTGCTTTATTTGTGTCAATCTCTAAATCTTTTAAGATCCCTTTGAGCCATAGAGCTTGACATCCAGTGAGAGATAAAGCAATATATTCTGCTTCTGTTGATGATAATGCTACCACCTTTTGTTTCTTTGATTGCCATGAAATTGCTCCTGATCCTATATTGAATATATATCCTGATGTGCTTTTGCTATCATCTATATTTCATGCATAGTCACTATCACTAAAGCCCTTCAATTCAAATGAGTTTTGTTGTATACGATTCCATATTCTGAAGTGCCTTTTATATATCTCAATATATGTTTTCCTGCTTCCCAATGTGACTTCTTTGGTTGATCCATGAATCTGCTGATTTTGCTGACTACAAACATTATATCAGGTCTTGTATTTGTTAAATACATGAGGCTTCCAACTAAACTTCGATATATGTCACACCCTCAAAATTCACTTGCGGAGTTTTACCGCGAGGCGTATGACAAACCAGGATCCAAACCAACGATCACAATAAACACGTCTAAATGAACATAATGCAATTTCAAAAACAATGTTTAAAATCCCCAATCACAGCGGAAGCTTATTCAAAACATAATCCAAAATAAACCAAGTGTTCAACGTTTGAAAACCATGCAATCCTAACTAGACGCCCTGCAGACGCGTGCGCCCTAGTTCCATTGTGCTACCTTAGCGACCTGAGAAAACATGTAAAAGTTTACGTCAGCACAAAAATGCTGGTGAGTTTACAGGTTTTGTAATCCAAGTACCAAGTTCAACCTGTCCATACTATAACAAATCGAAAACCAAAGTACGCTAGCTAGGCGTATGTTTTGTTACTATCACGATTGGAAAACCATTACTAACTCGCAAACCAGATGTCGTGCCCGATGTAGTAACCTGTTGTTCCTGTTTGAGACAATATGCACCCGCCGACCCTCCAAGTCGACGAGCGGGGTTGGTCACTCCCAATAGCGCTATTCACATTTCCCCGTTGTGCAAACCCGCACATTCATGGTTCCCCCCGGGACTTCCAAAGATCGTATAGTAAACAATAGAAACCCATAGTATGACAGTAGTTACCAAACATAAGTTTTAACACATGTTTTCTCCCCCGAAAGGTGAAACCAGTTAAAAGAGGGGCCGTAAACTCACCTTAAGTTGCGTTACTCCGTAACACGAATAAACTCAGCAGCTATGCTAGTCCCGTAAAGCGGCGACCTAACATATGACAGTTACAAGTACTTAGACTAATAACCCACAGGTTAGTTAGTCCCTAGATGTCCAGACCATAACCAAGTTCGTTTGAAAACACCGTGACTGTTTTACTGACCCAATGTACAAGACTTGACATCCCATTGGTGACCCGAGACTCCCCGTGTTATGTTTACGCTCCCAAACAAACAATCATGCAATTACACTTAACATACGTTAACGTCCAACAAGTTATAGCACGTAGTTCACATATCACATAATTACATCCAAACATATGTTACCAAGTTATTAGATATGTTACGGGGTTCCTAGCATGTTCCTAGATGTCAAATCGGGTCTCGGAATGCTAATTTACACTTACAGCAGCAGTACACGCGATTAGGAAAAGTCAACTAGCATTTAGATTGGTCAACTGGCATTTAGGAAGGCTAATTGCATGTAATATAGGCATTTAGGGTCATAAGACATGTAAATCTTGAGTTTATAGGCAATTAGGGCTATAAGACATGTATTTCAGGACTTAACTAGCATTTAGGATCACAATTGCATGTAACAGAGGCAATTAGCCCCCAAATGCATGTACTTCATGCGATTGGGGAGTCCATTCTGGCGATTGGCTTCCTAATCGCCCCTAACATAGGCGATTAGGGTTGCTAATCGCCTGTAACCCAGCTGTTCCGGTTTTTCGCGCGTTTAACACTCCAAATCAGATCCGGAACGTGTGTAAACATCAAATATCAATCTAATAACTATACCAAACATGTTTAAACCAAAATCCTTCATTTAGCCTCGTATTATTAGCCCTGCATGCAACCATGTAATCCAAACACAATACACATAGCATGAAACATCACATTAACATGCATAACTATAACCCTAATGAACAATTACTCAGATTTCATTAGCATGATATCATTATTAATCTGAAACTAACCTAATAACATGTTAATCATCCATCTTGAATCATAAAAACCCTAGCTTTTAATCATAAACACACATAACGTTAGAATCCAATTAACACTGATTATTAACGATTTTCAGAAGACTCACAGGTTTTAAAACAGGTCTGGACCGTTAGGGATTTAATAAAAACATTAATAAAGATTTCATAGATGAAAATCACACCTTAGATTGTGATAGTTTGATGAAATAAGCTTGAAACCTTGTGTTTTGATCCAAAATCGCGTTCCAGAGGTTGTGTGTGTGTTGGGGCGGTTTATGGGACGACTAGGGTTGATATTATGAAGTTTAGGAGGTTAAACATTGTATTTATAGTCGTTTTTAGTCGTCCAGCACGTAACACGCGATTGTGCAGCAGTTACATGCGATTAGGGCTGCTAATCGCATGACATTACATGCAATTGGGCCTAATCGCATGTCATTACATGCGAGTAGCCCCCAATCGCATGTAATGATTCCCTAAATGCATGCCCTATAGGCGATTAGCCTCCCTAATCGCCTATAGGGGTTGGTCCGATGTATTTTGCGCGTTAAACCCCGTTTTAACATATGTTAACACATTTTCACATACCGACAAGTCACATAATGATTGTAAACACATAACACTTGCAAACAAACATATTCACCCTCGTTCACCAAATTCCCGGGACTCGAGACTTGTATGTTCCGTATGCCCTGACGATTCTACGAATCGTCACCATTTGTACACTTGGTTAAGGACTGACATCTAATGAACCTCTAGACCAACATCCAATGATCTTCTATACTAAACCGATAGTTCCCGAACCATAACACGACTTAACTAACCCAGTTAAGTATAATTTACGCGTGACTCGCTAAGGTAGACTTTCATCTAGACAACGTTGTTAACCAGAATTTGCTGGGTGTCACATCATCCCCACGTTAAAAGAATTTTCGTCCCGAAAATTGCACAAGTACCAAAAGGAATGACAAAAGAAACAAATAAAAGATAGAAACCAAAAGAGAGATTTACCCGAGTTGTCACAATATAAGCTTGGGTCAATGTTCTCTTCGTTGCTATTCTTGATCAACTTTAATCCATATTCCATTGGAGTTGAGGCTCTAATGCTATCTGCCATTCGAAATCTTTCAAGTATGTCTTTAGCGTATTTAGTTTGAGAAATCTTTATTGCTTCTTGATCATAAGTGACTTCCATTCCTAAGAAATAATGTAGTTTTCCCATGTCTGTCATTTCAAACTCCCTTTGCATGGATTCCTTAAATGAGATTATTTCCTCCATGCAATCACTAGCTATGATTAAATCATCTACGTATAAACACACCACTAGTCTGGAGGTCTTTGTCTTCTTTAAAAATAAGGTATGTTCAAATGTGCATCTTTTGAAGTTATTTTGTTCAAAATATTGATTGATCCGACTATACCACGCTCGTGGAGCTTGCTTCAATCCATACAGTGCTTTCTTAAGAAGACATACCTTATTTTCATTCCCCTTTTCTATAAATCCCAGAGGCTGTTCTATAAATACCTTCTCTTTTAGTTCTCCATTCAAGAATGCAGTTTTCACATCCATTTGGTGTAGATACCATCTATATTGAGCTGCTAGGGCAAGTACTAGTCTTACAGTCTCAAAACAGATTACTGGTGCAAATACTTCCTGATAATCTATCCCATATTTTTGTTTGTAACCCTTGACCACTAGACGAGCTTTGTGTTTATCTATATTTCCATGTTCGTCGTATTTGGTTTTGTATATCCATTTTACTCCTATGGGTTTTTGATCCTTTGGTAAATCAACCAACTCCCAGGTTTCGTTCTTTTGTATAGATTCTATTTCCCTTTTCATTGCTTCCTTCCATTTTTCATCTTTACTTGCTTCATCATAATCAGTTGGGTCTGAGTCAGTGTAAAGTGCAAAGTTTGCAGCTTCTTGATGTCTCTGATATAAATCCCGTACTTCTGGACTACTTAATGGTTGGGTTCTACTAAGAATATCTGCCATTGAACGTATTTTTAAAGGTGGACTTTGACTGGATGTTGTGGCATCTAGATTTTCATCCTCAATTTCGATTCCTTGCTCTTCCTATCTTTCATTTTCAGATGCATTGTGTATGGGTGAGTATTCTTCATTTCTTGATGTCTGATCATGTGTATTGTTCTCATTGTTTTCCGTGTTTTCATCTTGAATCACAATATCTTCATCTTCAATTTCTTTCCAAGTTTTGTCTTTATCAAATATAACATCTCGGCTAACTATAGTCTTTCTTGTAGCCGGATTGTATAATTTATAAGCTTTACTATTCTCACTATATCCAACAAAGATGGCTCTTTCTGTTTTATCATCAAGTTTACCCCGTTTTTGTTCTGGAACATGTGCATAGGCAAGACAGCCAAATATTCGTAGATTTGATACATCAGGTTTGATTCCAGTCCAGGCTTCTTCTGGAGTTTTATTACTGATACTCTTAGAAGTTGTTCGATTTAAGAGATATGTTGTGCAACTTACAGCTTCTCCCCAATATTCATTCGGGAGTTTCTTTGTCTTCAACATGCTCCTACTTAATTCCATTAAGGTTCTATTTTTACGTTCTGCAAATCCATTTTGTTGTGGTGTATAACTTTTGGTCAGTTGATGATGTATTCCATGTTCTTGTAAGTATTCTTGGAAAGCATTTCCACAATATTCTCCACCTCTGTCAGTCCTAAGATATTTTATTCTTTTGTCTGACTGATTTTCTGCTAAGGCTTTAAATATTTTGAAGAAATGTAGTGCTTGTGACTTTTCCTTGAGGAAGTATACCCAGGTTTTTCTTGTAAAATCATCTATGAAAGTAATGAAGTATCTGCATCCTCCTATTGTCTTTGTTCTCATTGGTCCACATATATCTGAGTGAACAAGTTGTAGTGGACTTTCTGCTCTCCATTTTGCTTGTTTGCTAAATGGTTTTCTTGCATGTTTTCCTAAAGCACATCCTTCACATACGTTTTCTGTCTTATATATCTTAGGTAACCCTTTCACTGCATGTTCGTGTTCCATTTCAATTAACGTTTCATAGTTAATGTGACCATATCTTTGATGCCATAAGTCTGAACCGGTCTTTGTGGATGTGTATAGTACTTTTGGCAAGTCTTGATTTGGGTATAAAGGAAACATATTGTTTTGAGTCATAGGTGTTTCTGTGATTGTCTTTCCTTCATGATTTTTTATGGTGCACATTCCTTTACCAAAAACACATCATATCCCTTTTGCAGTAATTGTCCCACACTAAGTAGATTGTGCCTTAATCCTTCCACATAAAATACATTTGGTATTTTGTTTACCTTATCATTTACTCTTATGCATACTTCCCCACTTCCCAATACTTGTAGTCTCTTATCATCACCTGTTCTAACTTCTCGTCTATCTTGATTATTAAATGTGATGAATATATTCTTATTTCCTGTCATATGATTACTACATCCGCTGTCTAAGTACCAACAATTTTTATCCTTATTTTCTTCCATGTTGAATATCATGAACATGGTATCTCGTTCTGATTTATTTCCTTCTTTACACACCATTGCGGATTCTTCTTTCTCACTTTCTTCCTTATTTGGACAATTTCTAGCTATATGACCTAATCCTTGGCAATTATAACATACAATGGGTCCGTATCGCCCTAGTCTGCCTCCTCTTCCTCTTCCTCTTCCTCTTCCTCTGTAGCTGTTACTATATCTATTCCCTCCTTTATTTCTTACTTGAGTCCCGTCTTGTACTTGGAATGCTTGATCAATGACGTGTGTGTCATATTGCTTAAGTCTTAATTCATGGGATTGTAATATTCCCATAAGTTCTTCAATTGATAATTCCTCTAAATCTTTGGACTCTTCTACAGCTACTACCACTGACTCATATTTTCTGGTCATACTCCGCAATATTTTCTCAACTACTCGCTTATCGCTTATATCTTCTTCATTCATTCTTAACTGGTTAACTATTGTTGTAACCCTATCAAAGTATCCTTCTATTGTTTCTGTTTCTGACATTCTTAGGATGTCAAATTCGCATCTAAGGGTTTGTAACTTTACTGTCTTTACGCGACGCTCTCCATGATATGATTTGTATAATATTTCCCATGCTTCCTTAGATGATTTTGCATTTGCAATTCTTTCAAATATTGTATCCGTTGATGCTTGAAATAAGTAGTGAAGTGCCTTCTTATCTTTTTTATTTTGTTCCTTATGTTCCTTTCGTAAGGCATCACTTGCATCGTTGGGTAATTCTCTAACACCATCCTCTACTACATTCCACAAATCTTGGGACTCTAATAGCACTTTCATTTGAATGTGCCAATGGTAATAATTTTGTCCTAAAAATTTTGGAATTTGGGTTTGTACCCCTCCTTGTGTTGTCATGACTCCTTTTCTTCAAAAAACAAACGTATTTGTTTGTTTGTGTAAAAAAAAAATTGACAACTTAAACGATTTTAATAATCGCCTTTGGATGGATTTTTTTTGGTTGACTTTGAATGGTCAACGTTCTTATAATATCTCTGATAAACAAATACAATATGTACGGTTTCCCTCCTTTTCAAAAACAAATAAATCCCGCGCAAACCCGAAGAACACAGAATTAAGATAAACAAGATAATCCTTAATATATGTTGTCTAATCTATATCTTAATTCTTATGGACTAATAGTACGAGATTCTTGTATATAATTATAAACAATATCGGGTAGTAATCAGAGTTTGTGATACTCTGTTTTGAAGAGGCAAATAATCGACAAACTAAATAAAGAGATCAAGGAATTTACAGACTGTTTGATTCGTGATTCGATAAGAGATCTTTGTTATGATAATACGCGTAAATCCTTTCACCGTTTTGTCAAGTCTTTGAATCTTTCAGAATGATTTGAATTTGTTCCCTCTGTTTTGATAGTGCCCGATGATAACTTTGATGAATATATTCGAATGATTCCTTGTCTTCGTGGCTCTGATACCAGATTTGTTGGCGATTTACGAAAGATAAACGCAAAAACAACAAACTGATAATGAATAATAATGATTGTATTGAATTGATCGATGATCGTAAGATTACAAAGTGTTTCGCTGTTTTGGTTTTGTGATACAGAAAACTTGATAACCGCTAAGTTTACACATACATAACTATATATACATAATGATATTAATCTAAACGACGTGTCTTGATTTGAAGCGTTGTGTCTCTTGTTTGAACCGTCGCGTATTGTTTAACCGGCATGGATATGTGAACCGGTGTGTTATATATATCTAGCTTATAATAATATAACGTCCAATAGATACGTTTGTAGTATGTTTCTTATATAGCAGCAATGTCTGATTTTGCATATCAGGGGCTTAATCGTAATCCAATAGTTTTAAAAAGTCAATATAAGCCGCTATATGTAGCTACCCTTTTCATCTATGAATTAACTAGTTTTTATCCCGGGAGCGTCACAGGTTGAAATATCTAATATGACAACATAATTGCCAATATATGATTAATGAATATTATTATTATTATTTATTTTAAACAAATCTCTGTCATAAGTTATCATATTATTAGTTAAAAAATTCATGGGTATCACCTAATCCCAGGCCCGACCCAAACCCATAATTTTTTTTAAACTAATCCTAAACCTGACACAATACCTGTCGGGTTACAAAAAATAGTCGTTTTTTTTCTCCGTTTTTTATATAGAACTATAATACTCGTTGGAAAGATAATAAAACGCTCGTTAATTTGGTGTTATTTTTTTCTTTAAAAAATCTCATATATAAAAGATATTAACGTTTAAAAGTTATGGGAGAAAATATGAGAGAGGAAATAATAAAGGTTTAATATTTACATTTAGTAGATTATGTATTTAATAGATTAGGTTAAACCATATTTATTCTTTTTTTTTTAAATTGGTCTAGAGTTGCCACATCATATCCTATGTGGCATCTCTCAAAGGAGAGATTGCATAAGAGTATGACATGTAAGATTAATCTCTTTGCAATATATATAGACTAGATTATACCCCGAGAGTGTCCCGGGTTGAAAATTTTAATATGATACATCAATTTTACATATGAAATAGACTGATGTATAACTCTAATATTAATATCTAACCTAAAACAAATCAACAATGTACAACTCCAATGCTAACACCTAACCTAAAAGTATGTAGAACTTTAATGTAACTCTAATATTAACACTTATCCTAAAGACTATACAAATGTACAACTCTAACATACTAATATTGATACCTAACTTAAAACAACATATAACTCTATTAACCTATTCGGCTCAGGTTGAAAAAAAATTCATATTAACTGATTTAAACATAATTAGTGACTTGTCTATACATGATTAATGATTTACCTGAACACTTTGTGTTTTTTTTCCTGTATGAACAAAACCCCACAAAAAAATTTCTCCGTTTTTTTATATAGCACTATGGTACTCGTTGGAAAGATAATAAAACGCTCATTAATTTTGTGTAATTTTTTTCTTTAAAAAATCTCGTATATTAAAGATATTAACGTTTAAAAATTATGGGAGGAAACACGAGGGAGAAAAATCTAATTTTGTTTTTAAATTATTTGTTTCCTAAAATTTCTCAATGCTACATGGGATGACACATGGCACACTCAAGGAAGAGAATGCATCTTTATGTGTCATGTCATTAAAATGGCTTTGGTCTATTATATGTACGTTTAAAAATTATGGGAGGAAACACGAGGGAGAAAAATCCAAATTTGTTTTTAAATTATTTGTTTCCTAAAATATCTCAATGCTACATGGGATGACACATGACACACTCAAGGAAGAGAATGCATCTTTAAGTGCCATGTCATTAAAATGGCTTTGATTTATTATATGTATAGATAGATATAGATATAGATATAGATATATTAATTTTAATTATTAGTGTTTTCCATTTGCGACTATAATCGAATTCAAATTAAGTTTGCATGGACATGTTGTAGAATAGGTGGCCATAGAGATGAAATTTTGCGTGTCCCCTCAAATTATGATCTAGTGCTAGCCCCTAATTATTTATCTAGTTGGGTCCATCAATTGTTTTTAATCTTCGTGTTTTGTAGAAGATCGACAGTACCTTTACAAACTCCATTGAAATTAAATACACAATTTACCACTCATATATCTAATTAACCTTAATATCATAAACTTAACAAATGTTATAACAACGAGTTGTTGCCAACCCGTGCATTATTGCGGGATGTTGAGTATAAATGTTGTTAGTATCACTATTTGAGACGTGAAACAAAATTCTTTTTGGTTTGCTTTAACCCAGCCTATAACAACACATTAAAACTTTTTATTTCAAAATACAATAAGTGTTTTAATGATTGTCATAACTTTGCCGGCATGAATTGGTCGTTATTAGTTACTGCACTTGGTATAGTTAAAATTTGTATATTCTTAGGTCATACTATATAGATCATAATCATCCCAGTATTGTTTTTGTTTTAAGTGTCCAAATCTTAAAGAAAAGCTTAAGCATGTTTTTCATTAATAAATGGACGAATTTTACATTAAGATACATGTGTTACTAAAATCGATTATTGTATTTTTTTTTTTTTTTTTTTTTGAACGGCAAATTTTTACTTCTTATGGGACTTGAACCCATAACCGATTAACCTCCTCTTAGGTGTTCCTAGAAGCTTTGCTTCTACCATTGGCCACCAACCCCAATGGCTAAAACTGATTGTATTAGGTTGAGTTAACTTTATTCAATTTACAATTTTTTTTTTGAAAGGTTAATTTCAATTCAATTTACAAATGATTAACATGTTTAATACGATTATACATATTACAAATATGACTTATACCTTTATTTTACGAATAAATTAACATATCACTCAATGTCTTGCTAAATTTCTATATTTGCTTAGTTAATATGTTTTAATAGCAATAGTTGGTTTATTAATAGAAAAAGGTTAACTTCATTTTCAAATTGTTATTTATCATCATTAATTTTGATAAGTTTACATCCTTTACACTTTCACGGTTAAAAGAAACATTATTGTTTCTATTAAACATATAGATTAGTTATAAACAAAAAAAGATAAATCAAGGCTCATTAATCCAAAAGGTAAAAACACATGGAGCCATTTCAACATATCTCATTCCCATTCTCCATATCTCTCTCTCTCTCTCTCTCTCTCTCTCTCTCTCTCTCTCTCTCTCTCTCTCTCTCTCTCTCTCTCTCTCTCTCTCTCTCTCTCTCTCTCTCTACTACAACCATCCGTACACCACCGCCACCATAACACAACCCTTTGGCACCACCTACCTAACCGTCACCACCACAAAGTAACCACCGGCCTCAATCTCCTCTCCATGTTCGTCATCACAAAAACCACCACGTCACTGTGGTCAACGATAGATCTGATAGAGGCACAGATCTGGTTAACATCCATCTTCTTCGCATAATTTTGAAGATTTTCTTGGTCATCATCGCGGATCTCGTTCATATCATATGATTTTCATTTTCTTTTTTGTTTTACTTGATTCCAGCCATAAATTTTAGTGGTGGGATTAGCGGTTGTGGAAAAGAAAGTTTGGACGGAAATAGGTAGTGGAACGGAACGGTGACGGTTAAGATAATGGAAATGATAACGAATCGTTAAGTTGCTATTTGTATTATATATAAATAAGTAATCAATTTTAAATAGTTATTTTTGCTTATAACAACATACTACGAATTTTAATATTTAGGATTGTGTTTGTCGTGGTTAAGATGTGTATTAAGTAGGGGTGTCAATCGTGTCGGGTTTATACGTTGGCAATTTGAAAGGTGCAACCCAAACGAGGCCCGTATTATTATTATTATTATTATTATTATTATTATTATTATTATTATTCGTGTCAAGGATTTCAACTTCTGTCAACCAAAACACGATCCGTTTAACACGTATTTTTAAATAAGTTGTATATGTCGGCAAGTTATAAACGGGCTGTTGGGTTGTAAGTGGGTTATCAATAACATGTTTAATTGTGAGTATAAGTGTGATAAGTAAATAATATGGTATTCCACAACTAACAATATTATCACTAACCATGTAAATAAGAGCATTGTTTTGGTATCGTAGGCTAACTGAGTGTCAGTTCGTGACGGTATCGCAACGCACCTAGGTGATACCAACTGATTTCCTGCCGTGTAGTGTGAGGAGTCGCACTAGTTATGTAACAACCATAAAACTATTATCTCCTCGGGTTATTCAACTACCCACAAAAATTGTGCATTAGCGACTAAAAAAAGTCTTGATATTAGCGACACGTGTATATTTTGTCACAAATTTTTTTGTGATATTCAGCCGCTTGCCATTGAATACGATCTCATTTCGCCACTTCCAGATCACCCAAATAGCCGTTTGGATTACCAAGTAAACTGCCCGCTTCCATTTCCGCAATCCCCGAAGCCTCTTACGTAATCTAGCCAAATCTTTGAGCTCCAACACAAAGAGATTACCCAATCTGCACCACTGAGTAACAAACTCCCAGACTTGATCCACCACCCTACATGAGCCGAACAAGTGTAGAGCCGTTTCATCCACCTCATCACATAATCTACAACGAGTTCACGGTAACGCAACGTTTCATAATGATTTAATTACACGTTTCATAAGAGTTAATTACACGGACGATCCCTATGGCATGCATAGATTCATAAATTCCCCAAATCCCAATTAACGAGGATGATCTCAAGTATACACAATTTTATGAATGACCATTAATTACTCTGTTAAAAAAAAAGTGTGTGTGAAATGTCTAAGTTATCCTATGCTGAAAAGCAAAACAACAAAAAAATTAAAAAAGATATTGAAGAAACAACGAGTCTAGATAACGGGGTAGGATGGGATAATATATGGAGTAACGACTCATGTTCGCTGCAGGGTATAATCCTTGGCTCACAACGATGGTTGGCCTATGGTTATATGCACGAGTGATAAGCAAAGAGACACAATAGGCAAGGGTATAAGTGGTTCAATCTCGTAAGATCTACGTCCACTGGAAAAGATGATCTTTATTGATAAGAGATACAAGTAATTGTACAAGTGGTGAACAAGTGCATTAGTTCTTATTGGCTGATTCCACCTGTGAAGAAAGGAGGCCAAGTCCTCCTTTTATAGGAGAGGCATGGGCCCAAGGCCATCGGGCCCATTCTGATCGTTAATGGGCTTGGGTTAGAGGCCCGGGCCGGCTGCTTTGCAGGCCCCACTAGTTGGATTCCAATCCTTAGTTAGATAAAGTGATCCAAGTTGAGGAGGGCCTCTTTTGATTGGGCCACGTGTCGCCTCGTGGTTGGTTGGCTGGGCGGTGCTTTGTCCTCCATACACGTGGCGTGTTGTAGCTGGGTCTGCAGGGGAGTTAGACGTCAGGCGGCTGACCACTTGTCAGCTGACACCTGACGAGTGGTAGCAAGTTGGGCTCCAAGGGGGATGTTCCCGGGTGTTGCCAACTGGTACCTCCGCGTAGGATAGCAGCTGCGCCTGTGGCGCTGCTGTGCATCTGTGTCTTCAGATGTGTTACTTTATGCGGAGGCTTTGGATAGTGGGTAGGGTGCGCCTGAAAGCGCAGGAGAATAGTACCCTACCCCTTCAAGTCCCCCAAGTCCAGGGTGTCTCCTGTTCTTGCTTAGAGAGCTGGTGGGGCGCTGGACTAATATGTGATTTTCTGATGTACTTCTCCGTTGTGTTGTTTTAAAGAGGGGTAATTGTTGCCTCTCTTGAAAAAGTGTTAATGTGAGCAAAAGAGTGCGCGTTGCGGCTCTGGTGGCATGTGGAAAGATAAAAACGTCCCCTTATCTTTGTACATGGCTCGTTTTATAAAAAACCGGCGCCAAGTGGAGACTTAGCGCGGGTGAGAAATATTATTGCAAAGTCCGGTGACGATGTTTAAATTTTACGTGAACCCAGCGCCAAGTGATGACGTGTCAATGTGGGTGTGAGAGTAAAATTCGACGGAGAACGTGTTTCAGACTTTGCGTCTACCAAGCGCCAAGTGATGACGTGGCAGTTAGGGTAATGGATAGTAAAAAATCCGGCGGAGAACGTCTTTTGGAATTTACGTCAACCCATCGCCAAGTGATGACGTGGCAGTCAGGGTGTTGGATAGTAAAATCCGGCGGAGAACGTCTTTTGGATTTTTCGTCAGCCCTTCGCCAAGTGATGACGTGGCAGTCAGGGTGTATTGAATGTGTCATCCTTGTAATTAATTTGAAATTTGAAAGGTTTCCTTGTACCTAGGAAACGTGTTGGGGAAGCCGAGACGGTTGGTGAACGTGTCAGAGTGCAGAAGGGATGTCTGCACAGTTGTCAGTCACGTCAGCACGTGGGTGGGAGGTTGTCCATCGTGTGTCAGGCGAGTAGCCGTAGACGCGCGCGAGTGGTGCAGGTTGTCAGACTGATTGCTGACGTTCGGCAGGTGAGAAGTCGTCCTTTTGGGCAGACACGTGTCGTCACGTGCTGACTAGTAACTGCTTATCTAGCTGTTATGCCACGTGTAGCGTCCAGATGTCTCCTTTTCTGGCAAGATGAAGAGTCTTCTGCCAGCTGTTCCCATCGCATTAAATGCGATGGGTATAAATACTTCAGGAGGTCATTGGAGTTTCTTCTTATCTTACCTTTTTCAAAAAATCCTTCTATCTTCTCTTCAAAGATCTTCATCTTTTCCGGTCAACATTCAAGTTTTCCGGCGACCTTTTCCAGAAAAAATTTCTTTTTCTTTTTCTTTTTCTTAAAACCCTTGTCATCATGTCTGAGAGCTCCGATGTTGGGGGAATCCCTGGTAAAGCTGCTGAGACGTCGAAGAAGTTGATGCATAACACCACTTGTAAGTGGGGTAAGAAGAGTTTTGCGAAGTTCTTGGAGGCTATGGAGTTTGATCCCTCCTGGGAGGTTGAGTTACCAACTGCCAAGAATACTGCCTTGGCTCCTCCCCCCGGGAAGATGAGCTTGTATGGGGCCCATCTTGCCCTATGTGGGTTCCGTCTGCCTGCTACCAAGTTCCAGGTGGACACCTTGGTGAAGTATGGTGTTCATGTCACCCAGGTCAGTGGATTTGGGATGCTTCGTCTTGTTCACTTCGAAGCCTGCTGCCGTGCTCTGGACATTGAGCCGTCTTTTGAACGGTTCAATGTCTTTTATTTGCTGAACATGGAGGGTTCCTGGTTTAACTTTGTTCCTCATCCCCATGTGCCTCCATGTGGGACAACTGCTCCCAAGTCACTTCATGACTGGAAGGAGAAGTTTTTCTACGTCAAGAGGGGGGTGATACCTGTGGACATGCCATGGAAGGTTGTAGCTGAGCGTCAGAAGGTAGGTGATCACCCTGTTATGGAGGGGTACAGGGACCAAGCCTGGTTCAAGGAGTTGGTGGCTCATGCTTCCCCGTTTCACACGGGTATGTGTTCCGAAGCCATGTTGGCTCTGTTGGGTATGAGCCGGGCTCAGATTGTTGAGGGGAAAGAGCATGTGGTTGTTACACCTGGTAAGTTTTTTTTTCCAAGCTTTTTTATCGTTGTCTTTCTTATTGTGTAACTGACTTGTGTTTTGTTTGACTCAGGGATGTCAAAGTTTGATGCATTTCTGTTGAGAGATAAAGCCCCACTGGAGTGGAGGGATCCTGCGGAAGGTAGGGTGTCCGTTATTGATGAGATGGTTGATAGGTTCTACTTTCCCTATCTGGAGTTCAAGCCAACCGTTCTTCTGTTTTCACGTGAGCATCCTATAAATCCTGATCCTTTATGTTCTGTTCCACATGCGGGGGTAGACCCTTGTTTTGTTGTCTCCTCTGATGAGGAATCCACTGGGTCTTCTGTAGAAATGGTGAATCCATCGCCTCCGCGTGGTCGTAAGAAGAGTGTGCCGCGCTTTCATAAGCATAAGGTGTTATCCCAAGCTAAATCTGCGCGTTTGAGTGCAGGTGGTGAAGGGCCTCTCTTTGGTCAGCGTGATCGGCGTACAGAGTCTTCTTCCTCCGCCCCTGAAGATGATGCGGCTGTGAGTCCGCTGAAGAAGAAGCGGAAGCTGGGTAAAGTCCCCGGCGGGACGTCTGGGTCTTCCAAGTCTGGCGGGGCCGGACCAGCGCCGTTTTCTTTGGAGATTAGTCCTCCGCCAGAGCGTCGTCCTCTCATACAAAAGACGTTGAAAAAAGTGACTAGTAAGTGGTGTTCCGCCTTCCTTCTTTCCTTTTGTTATATTGATATTTTTCTAAGTGTTGTGTCTTGCTTTTGTTGTAGTTGTTTCTCCGCAAGCTCCGGGTTCCTCCTCCGAGCCAAGTGAGGCAGAGGTTTCCAAGAAAAGGCGGGAGGAGGAGGCGGCGAAGGCTCGGGCGGATCAAGAGGCAGCTGAGGCCGAGAAGCGGGCCAATGAAGCTGCTGCCAAGAAGGCGGAAGAGGAGAGGGTAGCAGCTGAGAAGCTATGTCTAGAAGAGGTGGCCAGGAAGGCCGAGGCCGAGAGAGTGGCAGCTGAAAAGCTGCGTGTTGAGAAGGAGAAGGCGGAGGCTGAAGACAAAGCTAGGGCGGAGGAGGAGGCCGCCAGGGCTGCCTTCAATCAGGTGCTTTCCGGCGGTTCTCCTGGAGGTGGTGGTGGTAGCATGCCTTCTGGTGGAAGGTCGAGTGTTGACCGGAGTGGCCCGGGTTACTTCGCGGGTGATGTAATCTGGCGCCCGCACTGGAGTATCCGGGAGAACTCCCATTTTGCAAATCCTCTTATAGCTGAGGAGTTTGTTTCTCAAGTGGTTCCTCCCAAGGAAAGGGAGTATCAGGACAGCTTGTCCCGCTCGCAGCTGATTACCGATATCTGCGTTAGGCAGGCTCTTCAGGTTGCTGCGGTGGAGTCGTTGAAGCGACGGAATGAAGAGTTTGCCCGTGATGTCGCCGAGTTCAATGCTCGGCGGTCAGCTCAGGCGCAGAAGGAGGAGAAGCTGAAGTCTGAGGTTGAGAGGTATAGGGACAGAGCTTACAAGGCTGAGGACAAGGTGAGGTGCTTGAGCGCGATCATGCGCTGGCTCATCAGAGGTGGATCGATGCCTGTCAAGTGACTAACCAAGATACTATGAAACTGAAGGATCAGATCCAGGCGCTGAAGAATGAGAATGCCAGGCTGCAAGAGACTGCGGAGGGTCATGCCAAAGTTTTAGCTGATAAGGACTCGATGGTGGCAGGCCTGCGGTCTGAATTGCGCAACAAGGATAACGAGCTTGTGAGTGCCTCTTCTCAGCTGTCTGAGTTGGTGAGTGAGAAGGAAGCGTGGGTGAAGGAGAAGGCTTCGTTGACAGAGGAGAGGGCTTCTTTAGAGGAATCCTTGACCCTGTCGCAGACGGAGGCGGAAAATGCCAAGTCTCTCTTGGATGAAGCCAACGTTGCGCAGGAGAAGGCCCAGGAGTCTGTTCGTTGGGTGATGACCGAGGGTATCGCCGGGGTAAGTATTTTCCTATCTTTCCATGTCATTGTGTATTCTCCTTCTGATCTTTGTTTTTGTGCAGATTTTCAAGCGGTTCTGGAATGAACCCAATCTTGGCGATCAGGTTGCTGCTATTGCTGCCGCTGCGCGCGTTGCTGGGGAAGCTTAGGGGTTCGACAGTGGGTTTTACCATGCGCTGAATGGAGGGCGTATAACTGAAAGCGCGCATGATGGTAAACCCAGGGAGAAGGAGTATGAAGCTGAACTCCTTAAATTTGAGCAAGTCGAATTCCCCATACTGAAGACAGTGGCGGACTGTAATCAGTATGCTGATCCAGCCGGCGCCCTCCGTTACTTTATTGAAGAATCCGACCGTTTGGGTGCGGAGGCGCAACAGAAAGGGAAGCAGGCAGCAGCTGGTGGGGGGAGACGTCTGGGATAGTTCCGGAGGATACGGAAGAGCAGCTGGTGGACTTTGAGGAGTCCGAAGAAGAATAGGTTGTTTCTGTTAGGATGGTTTATTTTTGTTTTTACTTTGTAAAGCTTGGGGCCGCTTGAACGCCCCTTTTTGATGGGATATTTTGAAGTAATACTATGTTTAACTTTTTGTGTGATGTTTGTTTGGATTTGATTATTGAGTCTGGCGATAGTTATGTTTAATATCTATGCCTTGAAGACCCAAGGTTCCAGTAGTGCACACCCTAAGTTAAACGGTAAAAACTTCTTAGAATCCAAAAGGGACTTAGGCATGTGTAGCCTAAGTGTTTACAAAAATTACATGTAACAGAAACGTAACTGTGCCGCGTTCCAAGAACGTGGGACAGGCGTGCCATCTATTTTTTCTAGCGCATAAGCGCCTTTGCCCAAGATCTGTTGAACTCTGTAGGGCCCCTCCCATGTTGGAGCAAGTTTTCCTTGCTTTTCTGTGTTTGAAGCGCTATTATTTCTTAATATGTAATCTCCAATGTTAAACTTGTGTAGTTTAACTTTTTGGTTGTAGTAGCGCTCCAACTGATTTTTGTATCTGGCCTCTTTGATGGCGGCGAGCTCCCGCCGCTCTTCAAGTAGGTCTAAATTTAATCGTAGCTCTTTGTCGTTTTGCCCTTGTTCCGCCATGAGTACTCTTGCGGAGGGGCATCCGATTTCTGCGGGTATGACGGCCTCGGAACCGTAGGTTAGGCTGAATGGAGTTTCGCCATTGCTGGTTTTGGCGAGTATGCGATTTGCCCATAGGACGTGTGGAACTTCGTCCACCCATCCTGTTCTTTTGGTTCCCAGCCGCTTTTTGATGCCTTCGATGAGGCTTCGATTTGCTCTTTCGACTTGACTGTTCCCTTGGGGATGAGCTACTGATGTGAAGATCTGTTGGACACCCATTTGCGCCAGCCATTGTTGCAAGTGTTGGTCGGTAAATTGGGTTCCGTTGTCGCTTATGATCTGATACGGCAAGCCGAACCTGCATATGATGAACTCCCATATGAATTTCTTGGTGTGTGCGCCGTCTATTCTTGCTAGTGGCTTCGCTTCGATCCACTTTGTGAAGTAGTCGATTGCCACTATTAAGAATTTGACGTTTCCCGGTGCTGTGGGGAATGGGCCAACAAGGTCTATCGCCCATTTCTGGAATGGCCACACCGCCGTGACGGGAACCAAGTCATTTTTGGGGCGCAAGGTGTTTGGCGGGTGGCGCTGGCAAGAATCGCACTTGCGTAACTCTGCTACTGCGTCTGGGTGCATACCTGGCCAATAATAGCCTGCGCTCATTAACTTGGCCACCACCATTCTAGGTCCTGCATGTAGTCCGCAGGTACCCTCGTGAATATCTCTGATGAGGAAGGAGGCGTCCTCCTTGTCGACGCATCGCAGTAGGGGACCCAAGTATGATCGTCGGTAGAGGATTCCATCTGTTAACTGATAGTGCAGGGCTTTGTGTTGAATTTTTTGTGCTTCCGCCTTGTTATCGGGTAACGTTCCGGATGTTAGTACGCTTTAAGTGGTGCCATCCAAGAGGTGGTACCTGTTTGGATGATGTTTACTTGTCTTGTTGGGACGGATGGGCTTTCTTGTAGTTCAACCCAAACGTTTTTGGCCATGTGGTCAAAAACCGTGGAAGCCATTTTGCTTAATGCGTCGGCGGGTTTGTTCTCACTCCGGTTGATGTGGGTGACCGTGCAAGAAATGAATTTGCGCAAAGTAGCTTGGCCTGTTGTAAGTATAGGGCCATTGTGGCGTCCCTTGCGTCATACGTGCCATTGATGTGTCCAGCTACTAGCAGTGAATCAACGTGTGCTTCGAGGTGGGAAGCTCCCATTTGGTGCACAATGCGCAGTCTTGCTAGTAGTGCTTCATATTCCGCTTCATTGTTTGTTGCGGTAAAATCTAACCGAATGGCGTATGTGTATTCTTTCTTGTTTGGGCTGATTAGTCGCAGACCCGCCCCTGCGCCATCTGAATTTGATGCGCCGTCAGTATAGAGTTTCCAGCTTTCATTGTCGGGCGTTGGCTGTGCGGGGTCTTGCTCGGCTAAACATTCAGCAATTTTGTCTGTTGGTATTTCGGTGGCGAAGTCAGCGAGTACTTGTCCCTTGACTGCGGGCCTAGGTTTATAATTGATAGTGTGTTCACCTAGCTCGATTGCCCATTTTGCCAAGCGTCCTGAGGTTTCGGGTTTGCGTAGCACATCGCTGATTCTGTAGTCTGTTAGGACATTTATTGGGTGGCCGTGGAAATACCTGCGCAGTCGGCGCGATGCATGGATGAGAGCTAGTACTAGTTTTTCCATTGTGGAGTACCTAGTCTCTGCGTCTAGCAGGGTTCTGCTAATGTAGTAGATGGGTGTTTGAACGGTTTTCCGGTCTACTAGGAGTACTGCGCCGATTGCCCGCTCTGTTACAGAGAGGTATAGGGTTAACGGCTCTTTGGGTAATGGTGCTGTGAGAGTAGGTAAATTCATAAGACATTCTTTCATTTCTTGAAAAGCCTTTTCCGCCTCAGGGGTCCAGCGGAAATTACTTTTTTTAAGACAATTTTTTAGAGTGTCTACAAATGGAAAAGACTTGGAAGCATAATTTGAAAGGAAGCGATTGAGGGCGACGAGGCGTCCCATTAGGGTTTGGACTTCCTTGATGGATGTTGGTGAAGGCATTCTTTCGATGGCGAGGACCTTGTCTGGGTTTGCGCGGAAGCCATCCCTTGTGACAATAACTCCCAGGAATTTCCCTTCTTCCATGCCGAAGGAACATTTGCTAGGGTTAAGCTTCATGCGCACCTTTTGCAGTTGATTGAATGTCTTTTGGATGTCTTCCAGCATGTTGTCTTCGTCTTTGCTTTTGATGACGAGATCATCAACGTATACCTCCAAGCGTACGCCTATCTCATGGATGAAAGCACTGTCCATGAGTCGCTGATATGTGACTCCCGCATTTTTCAGGCCGAAAGGCATTTTGGTGTAACAGAAGATTCCTGTGTCCGTGCGGAAGGCCGTTTTGTTTTCATCTTCCTTTGCCATTTGGATTTGGTGGTAGCCTTTGTAGGCGTCGAGGAAGCATTTGAAGCGGAATGGCGCGAGGGAGTCCACCTTTAAGTCGATTTCTGGAAGAGGGTAACAATCCTTTGGACAGGCCTTGTTCAAATCTTTGTAGTCGACACACATGCGCCATCCACCCGTCGTTTTCCTACCATGACTGGGTTGGCTACCCAGGTTTGGTAGCGTATTGCACGGATGATGCCTGCGTGGAGCAGTTCATTGACTTGTTCGTTCATCGCCTTTGTTTTCTCTGGCCCCATTTTGCGCATCTTCTGAGCGACTGGCTCCACCGATCTGTAAGTGTTGAGTTTGTGTTCCGCGATTTCTCTTGGAACACCGATCATGTCAGATGGTTGCCAGGCGAATATGTCTATGTTTTTTACTAAGAGTTGTTTGAGGTGCGCTCTTATGGTGTTGGAGATTTCATGGCCGATGATGACCGTTTGGTCCGGGAATTTGGGGTTGAGGATCCAGTTTTCCGGCTCCAATCGGGTTTGTGTTTTTTGTGGTTTTGCCACCTCGATTGCGTGGCACTGTTTGTTTCCGTGGATTATTGCGACGCCGGTTCGGGTCGGGAAGCCTACCATTTGGTGCGGGGTGGAGGCGTTGGCGTTGAACTTTGCCAGGCCTTCCCGCCCTAGTAGGACATCGTGGCGAGATGTTGCTGGTAGGACCATGAAGTCACATATTTCTGTGCGTTCATGGGTACCATCTGTCAAAGTGAATGGAAAGGTGATTATGCCGCGCGGCATGATGACTTCGTCGATAAAGCCTGAGATTAGCGCATTGACTGGAACGAGGCGGGCTTTGTCATCCTCGTCCAGTTGTTGAAAACACTGATCGTAGATGATGTCAGTGCTGCTTCCGCCGTCTAGGAACATGGATTGCGTTCGATAATGTCCTACGACGCCGGTGACGATTAGTGGCGCAGTTGCGGAGGGTCCGCCTCGTACCCGGGGGAGGAGGACGTCTACCTCCTTCCAGGAGTTATCCGTTTCTCTCGGGCGCTTTCCTTTGTTCTGGCGTTTTCCCGCGGCGGAGATCATATTACAATGATGATGCGGGGTATGCCTGATGTAACTTGTTTGTAGATTCCGGATTTGTTTCTTTCCGGATTCTTCATGTTTGTCGTCTTGATGGTTGCGCCCGCCTTTGTTAACGTTTTTGACAAGATGACCGAGCTGGCCCGTCTTTAGTGCCGCCTCTATTTCTAACTTTAGGCTGTAGCAGTTGTCCGTCAGGTGACCATAATCATTATGGTATTCACAATATTTGGTGTGGTCAACATTCTTTCTTTTGCCCAACACCTTGGGCTCTTTGAAAGTGACCTACTCTGTTTTGAGTACTTGTGACGGAGTTTTTGTGAGCGGCGTCCAGTTGGTGTTCTTCTTGGGTTGGCTTCTGTGGTCCCTTGATTGCTTGTTGGTAATTGTCTGTCGAGCGTCGTTGGCGGGTGAGTATTTACCTTCGTCCGTTGGTCCTGAAATGCGTGACCAGACGGATTGCTTGCCTTTGTTCCTGTTAGAGTTGTTTGTTTGGTTGTAGCCGCGCTGCTGTTTGATAGAGCACTCCGAGGAGGCGTATATTTTTGAGGCTTTGATGACTTCTTCCCAATAATCTGGGACCCCAGTTTTTCCGGATAGTGTTTTCATCAGATCCTCGCTGCGTACTCCATGAATGAAGCCCGCGCGCGTCAGCTCTTCTCCGCAACCGATCTGCAGTGCCTCCTTGTTGTAGCGTACAATGTAGTCATCTATTGATTCGCTGTCTGTACGCTGACATAGGAGGATATGGGCCTTGTCCCGTTTATGTCGCATGAGATGGGAGAAGTGATCTTTGAACTTCTGGACGAGGTCATCGAAGTCTAGGATGCCTCCTACCGGAAGGTTGTCAAACCAAACTCTGGCTGCGCCTGTAAGGGTTTGTGCGAACAGGTGACACCAGACTTGTACAGGCCAAAGGACTGTGGTTCCCGCACACTCGAAGTCGTGCAAGTGGTCAGTTGGGTCTCGCAGGCCATCGTACCTGCCGATGCTGCTGGGGAGTTTAGCATGTTTTTCTATAGGTGCGGTAGCTATTCGTTGACAAAATTTCGAGCTTAGAGCGAACGACTTAGGCCTGTATGGCCTGTTTAAGTCATCGTCTTCCTTCTTGTGTGATGACGCCGATTGAGTTTTTGTCAGCTTCCGCCTTTTGGCTTTTGAGGTTGTTGTTGCGTCTGAATCACTGGTTGGTTGGTAGCCGTCAGATTCTGACGCGGAGTCTACTAGGTCCTGGTCGCGTGTGTTCTTACTGCGACCTCCACCATGAGACTTTGGATGCGTCGTTTGCTTTTCTTTCCCCTTTCGACTGTGTTTGGCGGAAGGGGAGGCCTTGCTTTTAGACTTGTTGGTTTGGAGTTTTGCCAACATATTTTGGTAGATCTTGGTGTTTTTAAGCTGTTTGCGAAAAAGCCACTCGTCGGGATCCATTGGTGTGGTAGGTGCGTCGGATTTAGACGAGTCTGAGCCAGAGACCGCCCGGGGCGGTGTTTCTTCCCTTTTGGTTGCTTGTGGCGTGCCCTTATCTGGAGTTTGGAGCGTTCCCGCTCTGGCAGTCTGAACGACTGTAGAGGGGGTTGCTCCTTTGGTTCCAACAGGGGTTAGATCAGCCATTTTGTGAGTTTAAAGGATGTAGGTTTGAAAGTTTTTTGGGTCTTTCAGCCGGTACGGATGGCGCCAATGAAGAAACAACGAGTCTAGATAACGGGGTAGGATGGGATAATATATGGAGTAACGACTCGTGTTCGCTGCAGGGTATAATCCTTGGCTCACAACGATGGTTGGCCTATGGTTATATGCACGAGTGATAAGCAAAGAGACACAATAGGCAAGGGTATAAGTGGTTCAATCTCGTAAGATCTACGTCCACTGGAAAAGATGATCTTTATTGATAAGAGATACAAGTAATTGTACAAGTGGTGAACAAGTGCATTAGTTCTTATTGGCTGATTCCACCTGTGAAGAAAGGAGGCCAAGTCCTCCTTTTATAGGAGAGGCATGGGCCCAAGGCCATCGGGCCCATTCTGATCGTTAATGGGCTTGGGTTAGAGGCCCGGGCCGGCTGCTTTGCAGGCCCCACTAGTTGGATTCCAATCCTTAGTTAGATAAAGTGATCCAAGTTGAGGAGGGCCTCTTTTGATTGGGCCACGTGTCGCCTCGTGGTTGGTCGGCTGGGCGGTGCTTTGTCCTCCATACACGTGGCGTGTTGTAGCTGGGTCTGCAGGGGATTCAGACGTCAGGCGGCTGACCACTTGTCAGCTGACACCTGACGAGTGGTAGCAAGTTGGGCTCCAAGGGGGATGTTCCCGGGTGTTGCCAACTGGTACCTCCGCGTAGGATAGCAGCTGCGCCTGTGGCGCTGCTGTGCATCTGTGTCTTCAGATGTGTTACTTTATGCGGAGGCTTTGGATAGTGGGTAGGGTGCGCCTGAAAGCGCAAGAGAATAGTACCCTACCCCTTCAGATATATAAACATAATTAATAAATATAAGTGGCTTATGAAACTCCTGTTGGGATGGTGTCTGTGATCGGTGGGTGAAGAACCGCTACAACTTCAGTAGAAACACTTTATCACTTCATCTTCTACGTCACCCTTCGTCAAATCTCAAACACAATTTACGTCGAGTTCTTGCGAGTTCTCATAACTCGTTCTCAACGGATCCTAACCCTATATATATATATATATATGTATGTATATATATATATATATAGTGTAAGTATATAGAGAAAACCCATTTTAGAGTGAAAACTGTGGAAACTCTAACTTCCCGATGTTTTTTTTTTTATGAAAATTTTAGGGCATGTAATACATGATTCTAAGCATTTTGAGCCAAAAAAAACAAAAAAGCGCTGAGCGGTTTTTTTTTTTTTAAAAAAAAAAAAACCGTTTCTGGGTAACACATGTTATAGAAATAACATGTTAATTTTCGTGTAACATGTGTTACCTGAAAACTTTATTTTTTTTTTTTAAAGAAAACCGCTCGGCGCTTTTTTGGTTTTTTTTTGGCTCAAAATGCTTAGAATTATGTATACTACATGCCATAAAATTTTCAGGCCCTAAAAAGCTTGGGAAGTTAGAGTTTCCACAGTTTTCACTTTAAGAGTGGGTTTTCATAATATCCTTCCCCTATATATATATAGGGGAAGGATAGAATAAAACCCACTCAAAATGAAGAAACCCAGTAAACTTAATCTAGGCCATTGATCTAAAGTGATCAATGGCCTAGATTGATTTTACATTATTTTAATACATTTATTTAGGTAGATGACAAAAAAAGGGCACAATGGTCAGATGCCATTTTTCTGAAAAAGCACATAAGACAAGTTGACCCGACACATGTCACATCATATTTCTCTTACTTTTTTCACATTCTTATATAAGCTGTCAGACGCCCCGTGTTACATATGTAACATGTGTTGTGTTACATAGGTTAAAACTAAGTTGCCAGTTTATATTATTTAAAAAATGCTGATTTATTATTTTTTTTATTAGACCATATTTTTTTCGTTTTATTGTACCAACACCAGAATTGTTGCATACGTAACGAGAATTGATATGGTTATAGACATTTTGTTACGTGTGTTATGTACATACCAAGGTCCTTGTGATTTTACTTTTTAAAATTCACTACTTTTTAATTACAAAACAAAATGTATAAATTTATAAAAAAAATCAATTACAAAACAACATATAAACGTAACAAAAATGATCCATAAAACGGTCATTATAATTAACAAATCCTAAAAAAACTATCATAAATAAAAAAAAACTGTCTACACTCAATTCTTGATGATCATCTTCATCTTTAATGCAAAAAGAAAACAAAATCATCAATTTACATGACCCCCCCCCCCCCCGTCTTAACGTATGTTAACCATCTCGATTAAAAAAAAACATTCGAAACATATACAAAACATACAGCCACAAAACATACATCCCAAAATACCATGAAAAGTCAAAAAAATCAAACCTTTGTATCTGGTAAAAAAAATCAGAAACTAATTTATACCAACTTAGTTCTATTGTTACATACGAAACAGACACAACATAGATTTGATCCCACGTGTAACTCATGAAAGTAAAAAAAAATCAAACCTTTGTATTTGGTAAAAAAAATCAGAAACTAATTTATACCAACTTAGTTCTGCTGTTACATACGAAACAGACGCAACATAGATTTAATCCCATGTGTAACTTATGAAAGTCAAAAAATCAAAACTTTGTATCTGGCAAAAAAAAATTTGAAACTAATTGAAGGGATAGGGAGCCTGATCCAGAGGGAGGCGGCGTCCCTATCCCCATAAGCCGGAATCCTGGCGCCATGTTACCTCCGCAGCGCTGGCGAGGCAGAAAGTAAGCCAGCGCGCAAGGTCGCCAAATGATAAGTAACACACAGCAGTTGATACGCGCGTGTGCCCACGCGCGGAATCTTCCCTTACTACTTTCGGTACGAGGTACAGATCACAAAAGGAAGATTCAGCAAGGTTCCTGACATAGTACGCGCCAATGGCAATATGACAAGTGGCAGAGCTGGTACAACTACTACTGACAGGAACAGCGACATGACTGTGCCCACGCACCCACCATGCTGTCGTCAACAGTAACCAGCAGACATCCCCTACCACTGTCAGACGTCAAATCAGGTGGTAAAGGCAGGGTCAACAACTGTAGCCAGGGTAAGGCCGTTGTTCACCAGTCAGAGGCTGCCACGTGTCCGCCTCGAGCAACGATCATGCTGCAGCCTAACGTCATCCACAGTGATCCGCCTTTTCCCGCCATTTTACTGAAGAGTCTGGACTTGGGCGTTGGTCAGGCCCAAGTAAAGATAACTTCTCATGGGCCTCTCAACCAAGCCCACGAGCTCGCCTATAAATAAGGATAGTCATCTCCCTGAAGAAGGATCCGAAATTACTCATTGTAACCTAATACTAGTCTCTTGTAATATTCGATCATTAATAATATTCCGGCTAGTTACAGTGGACGTAGGTCATTCCCGACCGAACCACTTACATCTTGTGTTATTACTTATTTAGCTCACACACATACACTTACTCATTATTCTCACACGGGTTAAACCTAGAGGTTTGGGTAAAGGATTATACCTGACGTTACGTAAGTATAGACCACACGGGGATTAGTGATAATCACTGTGATACTTATTGTTTCTTCATTGGCTCCATCCAATGGTTAGAACAACTCTTTCCTTCATCTTTTAAACCCACCCATGGCTGAACCCAACCCTAACACTTCTGTCATTAACCAAGCCGGGGAAGGTGACACTCAATCCCCTGAGAACCAAACCACTCCACACACTGTAGTCAAACAACCCACCTCACGACTCAAGCAGCCAGTCCTTGAAGTCTGTGACTTGGACTCTGACGACAATAGTGGTGCCAGTTCAGAGGAGGATCCAGACCAGTGGCTCCTCCGTCAGAATGCTAAGAGTGTTGCGATCTACCAGCGAAAACTCTTACAACAAGCTAAAAAGAAGGGCAAAGCCTCACTTATGATACCCCGTCAAAAAAGGGGTATGGAAAGAAAGACTCGGTCGCTCACGGTGATGGTTGTAGCGGGGAGCTCGGCGGAGACGCCAGAGCTCGGGCTACGCAAAATCACGCGACGAATCACATGGCTATGAGTCGTCTAGCAGCGACTCCAGCTACAAAGGAAAGAAGCACAGTCACCGTTCACGTCACAACGACGAGGACGATGACTTGGTCAAGTCATTTAGGCCAAAATCCTTCACCGAAAAATCAAAGTTCGTCGCTCGCATAGCGACAGCCAAAATCCCAAGGAAGGCTAAGCTTCCTAGCAGCATCGGTAGATACGATGGCCTGTGTGACCCTGATGACCATGTGCATGATTTTGAATGCGCGGGAATGTCGGTCGACTGGCCCGTCCAGGTCTGGTGCCACTTACTTGCCCAAACCTTGATGGGTGCAGCCAGGGTCTGGTTCGATAACCTCCCCGCGGGGAGCGTTAAGGACTTCGATGACCTCACCGAAAAATTCAGCAGTCATTTCTCACACTTGCGCAAACACAAAAAAGATAAGGCGCATATTCTGTTATGCCGCCGGTATGATCACGAGTCAATCGAAGATTTTATCGTCCGATTCAACAAAGAGGCCTTGCAAATAGGTTGTGGAGAGGAACTCACGCGGGCAGCGTTCATACATAATGTGCGCAGCCCGGAGCTCATGAAGTGCCTTACAGGCAAGGATGGCATTCCGGAGTCCTGGGACGAACTCATCCACTCCGCAAAAATATATGCCTCCTCCGAGAAATCCTTCAACCAGATGCATGGCTTCCAACCGCAACACCATAATAATAATAATAATAATAATAATAATAATAATAATAATAATAATAAGCACAAAAACAAATCTGTTTGGAGCCGCATCTCATGCACCGCTGACGAGGGAAAGTACTCCCCCGCTGGCGATGCCCGCCAACTCATCAGTCCAAAACAATCGCGGGACCAACGTGGACACTCCAAGAAAAACCCACGATTGGACCCCGCTAACGAAGACACCATCCCAGGTCCTAAAAACTGAGCAAGTCACGTTGAAGGAGCCCAATCCCCTTGGGAAAAGAAGAAATGTAGACAGAAGCAAGTTCTGTGAGTACCACAACGACTTTGGTCATCTCACAGATAACTGTTACAGCTTGAAGATGGAGATCGAGACCGCGCTGAAGTCTGGTCAGCTCGGTCATTTAGTAATGAACGTTCACCGTGCTGGCAAAGGTCAGACAGGTGACGAAAACCAAGGTGAGGGGTCAGGAAAGAAAATCCGGGACCTCAACACTCATGCCGTCACGCTCATCCCTCGTCATCACTGCAACATGACAAAGCGTGGAAAAAACAGCCAGCACGGGAAGCGCACCCGTGTACAGCCACTTGACGACTCGTGGAAAGAGGCTGACGTCCTCATGCCAAAAGTCAGAGGTGGGGCCTCCTGCACCGCCCCACTTGTCATAACCGCAATCTTCAGACACTACCGCACGCGGTACATGTTCCTGGACGACGACAGCCGCACTGACATCATGTATGAGCAGTGTTTTCAACAGCTGGATGAGGAAGACAAAGCAAAGCTTGTACCAGTTAATGAACCCATCTCTGGTTTCATCCACGAGACCATCATGCCGCGGGGCATGCTCTCCATGCCAGTCACATGGTCTGATGGCACCCATGAGCGCACGGAGATATGCGACTTCATGGTCTTGCCAGCCACCTCCAATCATGATATACTCTTGGGTCGGGAAGGCATCGCTCGTTTTAACGCCAACGCTTCCACGGCGCACGCGATGGTGGGCTTCCCAACCAGGACAGGCATTGCCTTTATTCGAGGTAACAAAGACTGCCATGTGGCAGAAACTGCCAAACCCCCAAAAATGGTCAAGACAAACGCCCGCACTGAGCCTGAAAAATGGGTATTCAACCCTAAATTTCCGGAGCAAACGGTGGTCATTGGCCATGAAATCTCCGAGACCATACGCAATCATTTGAAGCAGCTCCTAATCAGCAACATGGATGTCTTCGCATGGCAACCGGCAGACATGGTCGGTGTCCCCCGCGAAATAGCGGAACACAGACTCAACGTCTACCGCTCCGTAGAGCAAATAGTACAAAAGAAGCGCAGTATGGGCCCGGAGAAAACAAAGGCCATGAACGAACAGGTCACCGAGCTGCTCAACGCGGGCATTCTCCTCCCCATCAGATACCAGACTTAGGTGGCCAACCCCGTCATGGTCGCAAAAGCTAATGGAGGGTGGCGCATGTGCGTCGATTATAAGGATATCAACAAGGCGTGTCCTAAGGACTGTTATCCTTTGCCGGAAATTGATCTAAAAGTGGATTCTCTCGCCCCTTATCGGTTTAAGTGTTTCTTGGACGCATATAAAGGGTACCACCAGATTCAAATGGCTAAAGAAGACGAAGACAAAACAGCGTTCCACACCGACGCGGGTATCTTCTGTTACACTAAGATGCCCTTCGGCTTGAAGAATGCGGGAGCTACATACCAGCGCCTAATGGACACGGCCTTTATCAATGAAATCGGCATACGGCTTGAAGTGTACGTCGATGACCTTGTAATCAAAAGCAAGGAGGAAGGTGACATGCTCCGGGATATTCAACAAACGTTCGATCAGCTGCGTAAAGTGCGCATGAAACTGAACCCGAGCAAATGTTCATTCGGGATGGAAGAAGGCAAGTTCCTGGGCGTCATAGTGACACGGGATGGTTTCCGCGCCAACCCGGAAAAAGTGCAAGCCATCGAAAGAATGTCGTCACCCGCCTCCATCAAAGAAGTACAAACACTGATGGGCCGCCTCGTTGCCCTCAACCAATTCCTGTCCAACTATACTTCAAAGTCATTCCCGTTCGTGGACACTTTGAAAAATTGTCTGAAAAAGAGCAGCTTCCGCTGGACCCCAGAGGCGGAATCAACATTCCAAGCAATGAAGCAGTGCCTAATGAATCTTCCGATGCTAACAACACCTCTCCCCAAAGAACCGCTCACGCTCTACTTGTCTGTCACCGAGCGGGCAATAGGCACGGTCCTAATGGTTGATCGCAAGGGCGTGCAAACACCAATCTACTACATCAGCCGCACGTTGTTAGATGCGGAAACAAGGTACAGAATCATGGAAAAGCTGGTCCTCGCTCTCATCTATGCATTTCGAAGACTGCGCAGGTATTTCCAAGGCCATCCGATAAATGTTCTCATAGACTATCGGATAAACGACATACTCGCCAAACCCGAGCTATCGGGCCGCCTGGCGAAGTGAGCCATTGAGCTGGGGGAACATACAATCAATTACAAGCCCCGGCCCGCAATCAAAGGACAAGTCCTCGCGGACTTTAGCCACAGAAATACCCAAGGATAAAGTCAAAGAATGCCAAACAGCAGAATCACCCGCGCCGGTACATGACTCGTCGCAAACGTGGTCCCTCTACACAGACGGGGCCTCCAACGACGACGGCGCGGGCGCAGGGTTGCGCCTCATCAGCCCAGATAAACACGAGTTCACATACGCCATCCGCCTTGACTTCAAAAGCACAAATAATGAAGCGGAATATGAAGCGTTGCTGGCAGGCCTCCGCATTGCGGAAAAAATGGGGGCCAGGCACGTAGAGGCACACGTGGACTCACTACTTGTCGCGCGGTAGATTAATGGATCATACGATGCAAAAGACAACACCATGGCTTTGTACCTGGAACAAGCCAAACAACTCATGAGCCGATTTGACTCCTGCACGGTCAAATATATCCGGCGCAGCGAAAACAAACCGGCTGACGCACTAAGCAAAATGGCATCCACGGTCTTCGAACACATGGCCAAGGAAGTCCGAGTTAAAGTTCTGAATAAACCATCTGTCCCACCCCGACAAGTGAACGTCATCCAAACAGGCAACGCGTCCTGGATTACCCCAATCAAGACTTTCCTATCCTCCTGCAACTTGCCCGATGACAAATCCGAAGCCCGGAAGATTAAACACAAGGCTCTACACTATCAACTTGTAGACGATACCTTGTATCGCCGTTCCTACCTAGGGCCACTGCTGCGTTGCGTAGACTCCGCAGACGCCTCCTTCCTGATCAAAGATATACACGAGGGAACATGCGGGTTGCACGCAGGCCCAAGGATGGTAGTGGCAAAGTTGATGAACGCAGGGTATTATTGGCCGGGCATGCACGTGGACGCGGTCAATGAATTGCGCAAATGTGACAGTTGCCAACGTCATGCCCCAAACACCCTGCGCCCCAAAAACAACCTGGTACCTGTCATGGCGGCATGGCCATTCCAGAAATGGGCCATCGATCTAGTAGGCCCATTCTCAACAGCACCAGGCAACGTAAAGTATTTAATCGTCGCCATCGATTATTTTACAAAATGGGTCGAAGCAAAACCTCTGGCTAAGATCGACGGCGCACATGTCAAGAAATTCATCTGGGAGTTCATTATCTGTAGATTTGGCCTGCAAATGCAACTGGTAAGCGACAATGGCACACAATTTGAAGACCAATCCCTACAAGAATGGTTGGCCCAAATGGGCGTTCATCAAATATTCGCGTCGGTTGCACACCCGCAAGGCAACGGTCAAGTTGAAAGGGCCAATCGCACGATCGTCGAAGGCATCAAAGCACGCCTTGGAACCAAGAGAACAGGGTGGGTAGACGAACTGCCCCATGTATTATGGGCTTACCGCACCCTCACCAAAACTAGCAACGGCGAAACGCCGTTTAGCCTAACATATAGTTCCGAAGCGGTCATTCCCGTAGAAATTGCTTGCCCATCCGCGAGAGTATTGATGGCCGAAACAAGGGACAACGATAAAGAACTCCGCTTGAACCTCGATCTACTAGAAGAACGCCGCGATTTGTCAGCCATCAAAGAGGCCAATTACAAGACACAACTAGAGCGCTATTACAACAAGCGCATCAAAGAATCCGCATTCAAGGTCGGGGACTACGTTTTCCGAAGCAATGAAGCTTCCAACGCCGAAAAGGCTGGAAAACTAGCTCCTACTTGGGAAGGTCCATACAAAATAGAAGAAGTATTGGGCAAAGGCGCTTACGCGCTAGAAAGACTGGATGGCACACCTATCCCCACGATCTTGGAACGGCGCGCAACTGCGGCGCTGCTATTTGTAATATACTTGTAATACGGCTACACATGTCGTCCTACTTATCAATGAAAAATGGTTTCCTATATATGTATTTCTACTTGTTTTTTCCGCGCCAGGGTCTTCAAGACTTGGACAAAACCTATGTCGGACCAACACTGCTGACTATCAAAGCAATGCAAGTCTTCAAGACGCGCCTTGAGCGCGTCGGACTTGCACAAACTTGCACACAGCACAACATACTATGGTCTTCAAGACAGGTTTACTTGCCGGACCTAACTGACGCGCAAAACAAGTATATGTGGAAAACTCTTGTCTTCTAGACTTGTTAAACACAAGTCGGACAAGAGGAACACACACTACACAAAAGCGAAGTCAATGGTCTTCTAGGCAAGGCTCTTACGCGCCCAACTCGGACTCTATGGCACAAGTCGCGCCTCGCTACAGTCTTCAAGGAAAAAGTATATTTACACTTAGACGCCGGACTGTCTAGCCAAGCGTGCGCCCTAACTTCTACTTACACACCGGGTGACGACTTGGTTAAATAAGTACACAGAAGTTAGAGTGAGAAAGTCACATGATGTAACAAACCACAAATCTTTCATTAATCTACGGGAATTAAAAACCCTTTCATATTTACAAGTAGTTACAAGTCATCAAAAATAAAGGCGCCTATTCATCATGCAAGGTAGAGGTACCCTCGCCGGAAGCTTTCTGGCGCACCTCTTCTTGACGCTTCCGCTCCGCTTCCCACGCCAGCTCATCAAATTTTTCTATAAAGTACTTAAGGGCAGCAGGAGGGCCCGCATTACGATTGCAGTCAGCAATCACTTGAAGGATGGGGAAGTTAACCTTCTCAAACTTGACTAGCTCCGCTTCATACTCCTCCTTCAAGGGCTTCCCATAATGTTCCGCGAGGTCAAGGAGCCCATCATTCTGAGCCGCCAAGAAACCATCCTCATAACCCTCCCCGTACCCATAAGCTTGGGCGCTGGCAGCTATGGCAGCAACTTGGTCGCCCAACTTGGGCTCCTGCCAGAAGAGCTTAAATATCTGAAGGAAGACAAACAATTAGTAATGAATGACAAACAAAAGACAAGGCAAACAAGAAGGAAACTAAGGATGCTTACCCCCTCAATCCCAGCAGTCATCAGCCAGCGAATAGAGTCCTGCATTTGACTCTGAACAGCCACCGCCTCCTCTAAAAGCCGCCTTGTGGCTTCACATTCTTTGACGGCGGCGGCACGGGCCTGCTCAGAGGAGCCAAGATCTTGCTCCAGATCCTCCTTTGCATTCAGGACCTGTGTAACACCCCAACCGATGGCGGAAACATCGGGATGTCACGTAGTGATGATTGTTCAATAGCTCATGGTGAATAATAATTTCATTAAATGATTTAAATAATTTACATACAATGATTCTACAAGAATTCGTACATCAAATTTAATAAAACTATGCACATATCTTCAAGCAAATCTTCAAGCAAGTAGAACCTGAAACATGTTAAGTTGAAAATATTTTGGGTCAACAATTGTTGGTGAGTGTTACATAGGTTTACGAAAAATAATTGATAACAATAGTTTGTACAACACTCAGAGTTGTATAATGATAGAGTATGATACCGACATATAACAATGCGTCTTTGTACAACCAAACCTTGTGTCGACTGTTGACTAACTCGCAAGTTAGTTAGATGTTGTTACTGTTATCGATCATCCCTGAATTTATGCGGGGGATGGGTTTGTCAGACCTATAGCGCTATAATCTAAACAGGCGGCTTGATCATTGTTAATGATTGTACTGTGTCTTTTTGTTACAGTCAAATGATAGAATGATGATGTAATTGAATCACAAGTAAATATGAGTAAATGATAGTATAAAATGTTTAAACATGTTTCACCCCGAAAATAGTGAAAATAGAGTAAAGGGGCTATGTAAACTCACCTTGGTATAGTATTAGGTATTGAGAATTTGTATGAGTGTAGCCTAATAGCTTGCCAAGTATTACCCTATGTATAAGGCAACAAATAAGTCTAGGTCTCTCTAGTCTACAAGTATATTCTAGGGTTTCGATTTGGGGATATCCAATTGTTGAATTTATAATAAAATGTTAATTAAATAAAGGAAAATTTGATAATTAAATAATTGAAAGTCTTTTTATAAAATTTGAATTTAAGATGTTCACAATAATGTGTTTGAAGTATAAAAATAATTTTTATAAAATTATTTTCTTTAAAATAGATTATTAAATCTATTTATTACAAATTGCCAAAATTAAACTTTAATATTTTAAAAATACTAAAATTAAAGAATTATTATTTTAAAAATTATATTTCTGTTCTAAATATTCAGAAATAAATTGTATAAAATTTTGGTGCAAAAATAATAAAAATTGAATTTATTATGATTTAATTATGATTAAAACTAACAAAAATTGATTAAAAATATAAAATAAATGATTTTTCAGAATTAAAAATCATTTCAGTAAAGTTTATCATTGTACAAACTCAGGATAATTTTTGTGGAAATTTATAAAATTGTTTTGATATTTTAATGGATTTTTATAAATATAATAGCATAAAATTGATTTAATTATTATAAATATTAAATAAATGAATTTCAGAAAACTAAAAATTGTAGATAAAACTTTTACATCAGATTTGTGTGTGTGTGTGTGTGTGTGTGTGAATAATTATCTTTGTATTAAGGGTTTAAAATATCACCAAAAATAATAATAATGAAACTTGTCGTAACGCACAACAATTTAATGTGAAATGTTACAGTCTCCCCTACTTTTAGGAACTTCGTCCCGAAGTTAAAAGGGAAAAATACCAGGTTAACAATCAGTCAACCCACCAGGAACCTTGATAAAATTCCACACTACCTTAATGTACCTGTAAATTCATGATTACGTTCCGGACCGTAATTACCAATTTACCTTGCATTAAGGTTTTGCGTCCTTTTATGACTTTACCGATTGTTGAGCAGGTTCGATAGTTTCCACCAGTCGTTGAGCAGGTGGTAGGGCCTCTCCCGACTGTTGGAAAGACATGATGACCTCTACCAATCGTTAAATAGGTTGTTTGGTAGTCAACTAATTGTTGTACAAGTAAGCACGTATGATTATAGATATAGCAATTAGTTCACATTCAAACAAGCACGCACACAGCTATTATGATAATACTTGAATTTATTACTTGAATCCAAAAAGTGTTAATACATAGAATTAAAGAGGAAATAGACATCATTCAAATGGTAGAGTTTGTTGTTAAGTAGCTGGAGGGTCTTGATCTCGATTTAGTTTAGGGCATCGGTTACGGAAGTGATTTGGGTCTCCACATTCATAACACTGACCATAGTTGTATCGATTAGGATTAGTAGCCTGAGCAGGGTTGGTGGGTTGGTTGGCATTAGGATTTTTGGTCTCGCGACATGTATTAACTAGATGGCCATACCTACCACAATTGGTGCACAAGCGACACGCTGAAGTAGTGGGATGATGTCGGTTGCATGTGTTACACAATGGATGGTTTCATGTATAAGGTTTCTTGTTAGAAGCTTGTGTAGTGAGGTTGACATCAGGATCCTTGGCCTTACGCTTCTGATTCTCAGTAGTTACCGCGGCTACAATACTTGTCTTATTGCCTTTCCGAATTAAGGTCTCGTTCTTTACATGATTATCAGTTAAGGTAGCTGCTAAGAGTTTGGCTTCCTCCAAGGTGGCAGGATTCCTTCCCCACACCGTGTCCTGGATTTGCATGGGCAGACCACCGATGTACTTCTCGATGGCTACCGGCAGGGGAGTTACTTTGTGGGGTAACAATAAGCTAAGCTCGTGAAAGCGGGTATTGTAGGCAAGGTTCTCCCCACTATCCTGAGCAAGGGTGTGGAACTCGTCTTCTAATTTCTTGACCTCGTTACGTGGGCAAAATTCATCTTTCATTATCTCCTTGACTTGATCCCACGTCATAGTAAGTGCAACTTCAGCTCCTCGGTACGTTTTTCCTCATTCCACCAAGTGAGTGCTCGTTTGTGAAGGACACTCATAGCATAACGGACCTTAAAGTTATCGGGACACTCACTGTTGATGAAAGTATTTTCAATACCCTCAAACCATTGTAGGAGTCCTGTAGCTCCTTCTTCACCACTAAACTTTGGGGGATTACAAGAATTAAAGTGCTTGAGAGTGCAGGCTGGAAGACCATTCCCATTCCCGTTGTGGTTTCCATTTCCATTCCCGTTGTCGTTACCGTTCCCGCTGCCGTTACCGTTCCCGTTGTCGTTCAACTGGATGACTTGAGCTAGTAAGTTAGGAACCAGAGTCGCGATTTGTTGTGCCATTTGTTGGGAAATGATCGCAGCCAGTTGGGCATCAACACCATTGTTGTTGTTGTTGTTATTGTTGTTGTTGTTATGGTTAGTGTTGCTATTTCCTTCCTCATGATTACCACCATTGTTATTGCGAGTTCTGCGACGTGGAGGCATGATCTGTAAGAGACACAATGAAATGAATGAGGTAATATAAGGAATGTAATCATTTATTCATTAATTAAAACGAATAAACGAAAACGTTGACTTATCAAAGATTCTAAATTCTAATAACATATGAAGACATGCTTTAGCCTATAAGTGAACACTCATCCCGAGAATTCCCAGGTAGGCATCCGGGTCCCTCGTCTGATTGGGATATATGCGCAATGCCAGCCTAGACAGAAGACTCAGAATACAGGCGTTCACCCTTCCAGATTGCACGTGTTCGTTATTAAAATCTAGAACTTCGACGAGATCTCAAGGTGGTTCGGGTTAAACCTGAGGATTTTGTCCTATTAGTCTAAGTGTAGATCCACTAATGGAGAGCAGCCTTCTTGTAAGGATGAAAGTAGAGATAAGAAGTAGGAGGGAGATAGAAAATAACAAGTAAAAGAAGCAAGTACTGGTTAAATCCTATGGTTATAGACTAGATTATTTTTCTAATAACCTAATTCCCTATAACCATGGCTCTGATACCAATCTGTAACACCCTAACCGATGGCGGAAACATCGGGATGTCACGTAGTGATGATTGTTCAATAGCTCATGGTGAATAATAATTTCATTAAATGATTTAAATAATTTACATACAATGATTCTACAAGAATTCGTACATCAAATTTAATAAAACTATGCACATATCTTCAAGCAAATCTTCAAGCAAGTAGAACCTGAAACATGTTAAGTTGAAAATATTTTGGGTCAACAATTGTTGGTGAGTGTTACATAGGTTTACGAAAAATAATTGATAACAATAGTTTGTACAACACTCAGAGTTGTATAATGATAGAGTATGATACCGACATATAACAATGCGTCTTTGTACAACCAAACCTTGTGTCGACTGTTGACTAACTCGCAAGTTAGTTAGATGTTGTTACTGTTATCGATCATCCCTGAATTTATGCGGGGGATGGGTTTGTCAGACCTATAGCGCTATAATCTAAACAGGCGGCTTGATCATTGTTAATGATTGTACTGTGTCTTTTTGTTACAGTCAAATGATAGAATGATGATGTAATTGAATCACAAGTAAATATGAGTAAATGATAGTATAAAATGTTTAAACATGTTTCACCCCGAAAATAGTGAAAATAGAGTAAAGGGGTTATGTAACTCACCTTGGTATAGTATTAGGTATTGAGAATTTGTATGAGTGTAGCCTAATAGCTTGCCAAGTATTACCCTATGTATAAGGCAACAAATAAGTCTAGGTCTCTCTAGTCTACAAGTATATTCTAGGGTTTCGATTTGGGGATATCTAATTGTTGAATTTATAATAAAATGTTAATTAAATAAAGGGAAATTTGATAATTAAATAATTGAAAGTCTTTTTATAAAATTTGAATTTAAGATGTTCACAATAATGTGTTTGAAGTATAAAAATAATTTTTATAAAATTATTTTCTTTAAAATAGATTATTAAATCTATTTATTACAAATTGCCAAAATTAAACTTTAATATTTTAAAAATACTAAAATTAAAGAATTATTATTTTAAAAATTATATTTATGTTCTAAATATTCAGAAACAAATTGTATAAAATTTTGGTGCAAAAATAATAAAAATTGAATTTATTATGATTTAATTATGATTAAAACTAACAAAAATTGATTAAAAATATAAAATAAATGATTTTTCAGAATTAAAAATCATTTCAGTAAAGTTTATCATTGTACAAACTCAGGATAATTTTTGTGGAAATTTATAAAATTGTTTTGATATTTTAATGGATTTTTATAAATATAATAGCATAAAATTGATTTAATTATTATAAATATTAAATAAATGAATTTTAGAAAACTAAAAATTGTAGATAAAACTTTTACATCAGATTTGTTAAAAATAATTTTTTTAGAATTTATAAAAAGGTTTTAATAATTAAAAATGAATTTACAAGATTACATGTAATATATATATATATATAATTTGTTTTGTTTAAAAAGATGAAAATAATGCAAAAAGGGGAGCCATAGCCGGGACTCGAACCCGGGCGGCTAAGGTTATAGGCATCAGTCACAACCACTTGGCCTAGGCCAGTGGTTGTGATTTATTCTGTGTTGATTAATATAAATAAACGATACAGAATGAGTTTATCCCCAAATTAACATCCACGAACCCTAGTTTTTCCAATCAAGCAATTCACACATCAATAACCTGATTAATCTTAGGGATTTTGGTGTGTGAATGCCGATGATCAAAACCCACAGAAATTATTAGACTTACAATGTTGTTTTGATCTCGATTGCTCGGTCAAGCTCAAAAGTCAAACAACGATCGTGAAATGATAAACAGAGTGAAATAAAGAAGATTGGAGGTTGAGAAAGGATAAATGGCGAGTTGTGAAGGCTCGCAGAACATCAATTTATAGTGTGGATGTCCAGATTGTTTAATTGGAAAGTTTGACCCGTTGTTAATGTTTGACGCGTTTAATAGTTAAATTTGGTATGAGTTAATGATAATTGGACGTAGGTTTGATGTGTAATGGACCGAAGATTGTGATACCAAGTCAATTTGGATCAATTGTACGTTGATTGTGCCAATTAGATTAGTCAAATGAGGGTACTTTCCTGTTTTGGCTGCTGTTCGTCGAAGGGGAAAAGAAGAAGGAGGGAAGTGATTTGTTTATTTATATAAAAGGATCTGGAATTAAAACAACAAACATGTGTGGCTCGGGTGGTTAGTGTGCTTGTTTGGTGTGTGGTTGGCTCGGGTTCGATACCCGGCGGAGACAATTCCCCCTTTTTTTTAAAATAAGGCAGGTAAGGGTGTGGGCCTGGCCATTAATGGGCCGTTTTCTGTGTGGGCTGGATGAATCTGGGCCTGGGTGACTGGACTTGGAGTCTGGGCCTGGGTTTAATTAACAAATCAGTTATGGATCTAGGTTATTATTACCATTATTATTATTATTATTATTATTATTATTATTTATATATATATATATATGTGTGTGTGTGTGTGAATAATTATCTTTGTATTAAGGGTTTAAAATATCACCAAAAATAATAATAATGAAACTTGTCGTAACGCACAACAATTTAATGTGAAATGTTACAACCTGGACCCTCTCCTATTCCAAAAAGGAGATACGCTCAGTAGCCGCAACAAGTTGGGCATCTTTAGATTCCAGCTCCAAGCGCTTCTCCACATACTTAGCAGTTCTTTCAGAAAGGGCCTTGGACTTCTCCTCAAGCTTCCGAGTCTCTGCCCGCCTTTCCTCTTGAGCCTCAGCCAGGAGTTCCTTCAAGCGCATAGTATCTTCATTACTACGCTTCCAGGACTCCGACCACCGCCGCCTCTCCGCCACCGCATCCCCTTCAAGTTTGGCTACCTTATCTTCAGCTTCATGGGCGCGACGACGATACTTGGAGATTTCTGCCTTGAAGGCAGCCTCCCTTTCAGCGAGGCCCGCCTTCTCTGACTCCAAGCGCTCAATGTCTCGCTGCACCGCCGCATCACGACGGCGCAACGAGTCCATCATGGACAGTTGAGTCGCCTGATTCACACACATAGCGGAGATCAAGTCAGGACGACTCAACATATCCTGGTGAGTTCGCTTATAGGGAGGCACCACCTCAATAAACGAACTCTTCGGCAGCCAGAGAGTTGGAAAATAATGTATTCTCCCTGACTGCCCAGCGAGGACGCCAAATGGCGTCACCGCCTGTCCAGCAAGAACCATCATAAGCTGGTTCCCTGCCACCAGCCCCAGAAGACTCACGCCTAGTCTGGCGTGAGCTCTGCCCAGCACTCCCGCCACCCGTCTCCAAGAGCGCCCTCTCGAAGCCATCATCTTCATGAGCCACCCCTTGAGCCTCAACATCCGAGCGCTCTTTGGCCTCCCTCTCCTTCAAGAGGCGGGATTTTCCTCCAAGAATTGTTGCTCTTGGAGACGTAGGCGCTCCGCCTCAGCCTGTTTCTCCGCCTCAGCCTTTTTCTTAGCTTCATTGGCGGCATCAATCTTCTCAGCCTCGGCCCTCTGAAGGGCTTCATTGGCTGCCTCCTATTTTTGCACCTCCTCCTTCTCCCTCTAGAGCCTATCCTCTTCAATCCTAGTCACCTCAGCAGACGGAGACACAGGAGGAGGAGTAGGGACAATCTTCGGCGCAACTGCAACAAGGGAAAATAAACATACTGAAGGCAGAACAAAGGAAAAAAACTTGAAAAATAATGAAACAAAACCTACCAGGCGCTTTCTTCTTAATCAGCTTCTGGAACAGAGGCTGACGAGTAGGGGCAGCGCCAATGCCCACAGAGAACACCGGCGCTACCCCCCCCCCTTGTGCTCCACCACCGGGGAAGTGGACTTCTCCTTTGCGGTTGAATGAATCGTAAACAAAGTTCAGTTAGTGCATGTTCAACTTCCATGGAAGTCCTTAAGTATGATCATGGCATTAGCCTAAGTCTCCAGAGTCGGAGAACCACCATAAGAGCATCCACAATGCACTTGAAACGGACGGTCCAGAAATTTGAAGGGGTAGGAAACTAGACGGGTCCACGTTGGAGGCGGTCGCCCAGTGTGGCGTGGTTTGGTTAACTACATGCATCTGGATTTATTACGGTGGGCCTACTTTTTGTTTGAACTGTTAATAAAATAAAAATAAAAAAAGAAAATTTCAAATTTAAAAAGGCCCCGTCTATTTAAACCAATGTTTTGGAGACCGGATCGGTTCGACCGGTTGAACCGGGGTTCGCAAAGTCATCCAATCCGGTCACCGCAGTTCGTTGAGTTTACAAAAAATCAGACGGTTCGATTATTTTTCTGATTCGGTGGCTAGTTGATCCGGTCGGTCGGACCGGTAAGTGTGGGTTTTGCTTCCTTTTTCTCCCATAAAACAGCGACCAACCCTAAAACACCATCGCGCCTGAGTTAAATGCATTGAAAACCAGATCTTGATAGAGAAGAAGAGTAGAAGACGGATCTGAGTTGATAAAAACGACAAGAAAAATGGGAACTGACACGAAATCAGACCTTGATTTACCTTTCGCATGAGTGAGGGTCCTTCGTCTTCATCGTTTGGTGGTCTAGGGGAGAGCAGATGGAAGTGAGCAACAAAAAGTGAAGCTCAATAACAGTGAAAGTGTGAAAGACTGAAAGTAAATAGTGAAGAAAGCGGACTTCAAATGTTTATAAACTAAATTTAATAAAAAGAAAAATTAAAATATAAAATGGAGGCGGGCAAAACAACATATTTTTTATGGAATTATTACGTATATCCCCTTATTTTCAACTCTAATTACACATATTCCCAACCCAAAATTTAAATTACATATATCCCCTTATTCTAAGAAAATGACAATAATACCCTCCAAAACTTTCAAATATTATTGACTTTTCATTCCTCTTCTCCCACGAATCTGATTCCTTTCCGACTATAAACCCAAAACGGAGACGAGCATACAGGGCCGGACCTACTGTGTTAGCAACCTAGGCTAATGCCTAGGGCCTCTAAAAACTAAGGGCCCCGAAAGTTTAAGTTTTTTTTTTCGTGTATTACATTTGTATTGGCCCAAGTAAAAAACAAACAGGTATTGAATGGTTGAATCTCTAAAATTTGTGACTTTCATTTGCTATTGCCGATTGTCATTGATAGTATTTTTTTATCAAGGATTGAAGTCTTACAAGAGGGATTGGACGATATAAAGTTAATCTACTTTCTCAGCCAAAGTAGATGCTGAGAAAACCATTAAATCAAGCCCAAAAGAAATGCATAGTAAATTGTAGATCCACAAAATGGGTTCAAAATTTAAATGGGAAAATGTCTTTAATCTATCTATATATATAAAGAATTGAACATTGCTGACGTGGCGTACAATGGTGCCTTCAACCTCTCCGTGAAACTGTCACGTGGCATCATAATTGAAAGATTTTAGTGTTTTTGAATTATTTCCTTTTTTAATTAAAAAAGATAAATATAAAACCCTAAATTTATCTCTCTATCTATCAATTCTCAATTACTAAAATTAAATTGAGTTATTTTAGGGGAAAAAAATTAAAAACAAATTTAAAATTTTCTCTCTTATGTTTCCTCCTATAATTTTTAAACGTTAATATTTTTTATATTCGACATTTTTTAAATAAAAAAATTACACCAAATTAACGAGCGTTTTATTATCTTTCCAACGAGTACCATAGTGCTATATAAAAAACGGAGAAAAAAACCGACTATTTTTTGTGGGGTTTTGTTCATACAGGAAAAAAACACAAAGTGTTCAGGTTATTCATTAATCATATTTTTTCTTTTAAACCAGGTTCTTATCTACGATGTTGAAATTCAGCCCAATCGCCATGCTTTCATTGGAATTTTACTCTTCTAAAGATGCATAGGTATACATCATCAAGAGAAGCTAGGAGAAAGAATCGTGCAACACTGCAACACATGGTGTCACCTTATAGCAAAGTTATTTTTTATTTATTTAATTACAAGAGTAATAATTATTACTATTAGTATTAGTATTATTAGAATTGTTATATTTTTCAACCCCGGGACACTCCCGGGATAAAAGCTAGTTTGCAATATACTTAATGCGAGTAAGTAGATAAAATAAATACGGAATACTTTAATTGATTAATAGTTATCAGAAAGGAGATTGTAATGTCCATCTAGTGTAAGGTGTTTTTTTTGTGAACTATAAAAATTTAAAGGGCCTCTGAGTTGTATTTTGCTTAGGGCCTCCAAAAACGTTGGATCGGCTCTGGAGCATACAGGTGCGTTTGTTTGATTGTGATACGGATTCCGGTGCGATTCTAATTTTTTTCTCCTCCCTCCCGACGATCAGCGTTCATAACTAACCGACGAGGAAACCTTAATGAAGGACCGACCCTAACCGGTGACGAGCAATAACAACGAGTACATATGCGATTGTTTGGTTGTGTTTCTAATTCCGTCTGATTGTGTTTCTGATCCCGGTGCGTTGCATGCTTGCTTATGGTGTCGACGACCATCCAAAAATACAGACCATTGTTCGATTGTGTTTCATGAATATTCAATTCCTTGGGGTTTCTGCTTATTAAGTAGATAATTGATAGAATTATTCGAGACTATAATGATAACATGATACACATTAAAATGCTCATGATACACATTAAAATGCTCCAAAAAGATGCTTGGCATTCTAAGGGGCTGTTTGTTTACCTCTGAATCATCCCATTCAGAGGCAACCTCTGATTCGGTCAGAGGTGGGTGGTGTTTGGTTGCAAAAATTTGCCCCTCTGAACTGAACCATTAAGTCTTAATGGTTCAGCATTGGTAAGATGCTGAATGAAAAACAAGACGGATATATCCTCTCCTGCTTCCCTTCTTTGTTCTCTGACGATTGATGAAGCCATCACCATTTCTCTTTTCTGTCGAGCTCCACCACCGCCGGCCAAACTGTCCTTCCTCTCATTCCTCTCGTCGCCGTCCTCCTCCTCCCTCTCATCCTTCTCTCGCCGCCACTCTCCTTCCTCTCGCCGCCGCCCTCATCTCCTTCTGCTCCAACCACCAGCTCCCCCCACCCTTCCTCCTCTCTTGCGACCTCCAAGTGTGTGTGAGTTAAGAAAAAGACAGAAGATGAGAAGAGGAAACAAAGATGATAAGAAAAATACAGAAGATGAGAAAAGAAAACAAAGAGGAAACAGAGAAAGAGAGCATGTGTGTGTTGTTTGTGTGTGTTAAAGTAAAGAAGTGGGAAAAAGGAAAAGATTCTATCAAGTGTCGTGAGAATATGTTGGGTTTGATTTTTTTGTTGATTTTTATATGTTTTTATTTTTAAAAATAAGGTAGGGGTAAAATAGTAATTTCATACAGTTATTCAGAAGTCTAACCAAACAACATTTTACTGGTTCAGCACTTACCAGTTCAGAGCCTCTTTCCCATTCAGACCTCTTATTGGTTCAGCACTTTTCCATTCAGATGTTGCCAAACAGCCCCTAATTCAGTAGTGGGTTTCTTGAAATGGAGGCATACTTTGCAGTGCAATTGTGCTTGTTAGATATTGTTTCAAAACCAACAGTTAAAACGTATGCAGTATTATGCCTACTAGATTTATGACAGATCTCTCATTTGATGGCATAGTTGAGTATGAGCCAAACAGTGTGAAGAAACAAATGTTCACCTTATGATTGATATGAACGATCTGCTCCTACAAGGAAGATCCTTCGCAAGGATGGATGACTTCTTTACGATGGGAACCTGCAAAAGACAATATTCCGGTGTGGGGCGACCGCCTCGAATCCAGAGGATTCTACTTAGCAGACACAAAAACGTGGTCGGTCGTGGTGTGTTCTCCAGGGGTTTTCTGAATGGCCTATTCAAGGAGACGAAGTCCTCCTTAAATAGGTTCCACACGGACCTTGACATTCACCCTTAACTTACCCAGTGGGCCGAAGCCCAGTTAAGGGTTTGCCTCCACACCGGCCCATAGTTAGGCCCAACAAGAGACATTATGTGGCCGATAGGAAATCACAGAGGGTGGTCGTACCTGTCTTGGTGACGTGTCGTCATATGGTTAGTTGCAGGCCTGGGTCGATATGATTGGTCCTCATATGTACTGCTGTCCCCTCTGCAGGCTTTCGTTAGTGGAGATCTTCACTGAGGTGGTCCCGTGTATTCTGATTGGCTAATCAGTGCATGAGGTGTGCTGCTTGTCTCCCGCGGGTTTGATATTGGACACGTGTGCGTCCCCTGTTGGTCGATCGTGCAACATGCTCCTTGTCTCACGTCGCTGGGCCTTCATTGGATCGTGCTTTATTGTACGATCAAGTGTGCAGCTGCCACGTGTCCGCTCAGGGTATTAACCCGCGGGGCTTAACGAGTTATCCCCGCTGATTAGCCGTTTAGTCCGCGTACGCGTCCCGCGAGTTTACCTGCCCCTAGTTGGGCTTACTTGGGCTTAGAGCCCTTGTTCTTATGTCCTGGCCTTTTTAGTTTTGGGTAGGGGCCCGAGTGAATTTGGGTCCCTACCCCTTCAAGTCCCCCTAGTCCAGCGGGGCTCTCGGTTGTGTGCAGCACGAGCGTGAGGGTCGTTGGACTGATTAAAAAGAGGGTGCGAGCTTCTATGCCATGTTTTTTGATATTTTGCGGGTTGTTGCAATTTGCGGGCTATGTATATTGGCGGGTTGTTACGGTTTACGTCAGGCGGTATACATATTTTGTATCGCGAGCGGGTGATTGTCCGCCTTTAGTATGATGTTTGATGTTGGTTTCGGAGATCATTTTCTTTTGGGGGGAAATTCGAAAAGTTGTCCTTATGGCAGTTGCTTTGACGGCTGAAGTGACAGGCTCTCTGTCTGCCGCGACTGTTTTGCTGTCCCGTCAGTTACTTGTAGGTGACTTTTGGGATAACTGTGTCAGACGCGTGTGCTTTACGCGCGGCGCGTGGCTCGATTTCCGGCGTAGTGGGCCACGTGTCGTGTAGATGGTGGGCTTGGCAGTGTTTCCCTGGCCCACCGTAATTAATGCTTAGGGTATAAATAGTGCTCTTAGCCTCATTTGTCCGTTTTTCTTCCATTGTTTTCCCTGAGTTTCTTCCTAATCCCCTTGTGTCAACCGTCACTGTTTGTGAGTTCTGTGAGATTCCGTTTCAATTTATTGTAGTCGAAGATGGCCGAAGCTGACGTTAGGGGGAAGAAGGAGGCCGTTTGTATGTCTGATGCTCCTATCAAGTGGAAGAGAGAGTCATTCGAGCAATTTCTTGAACTTTATGAAATTCCGGCCAGTTGGGGTCCGGTTTTGCCGTCGGACGGAGAAACAGTTCTCGATGCTGGGCCTGGCAGGATGGCTTTGTATGCTGCCCATTTTGAGTTGGCTGGCTTCCGATTACCAGCGACTCGTTTTGTGTGTGACTTGCTTCTCCGGTACGGTATGTATTTGACTCAACTGACCCCTCTGGGTATGACCCGGATGGTTCACTTTGAGTTTGTCTGCCGTTCTCAGGGGGTAGATGTCACACCCTCAAAATCCACTTGCGGAGTTTTACCGCGAGGCGCATGACAAACCAGGATCCAAACCAACGATCACAATAAACAAGTCTAAATGTAATTAATGCAATACCAAAACATAGTTTTAAAATCCCGTTTACAGCGGAAGCTTATTCAAAATAAAGTTCAACATAAATAAACCAAGTTCAATGTTTGTGAAATCATGCAACTCTATCTAGACGCCGTGCAGACGCGTGCGCCCTAGTTCCCCTGTGCTACCTTAGCGACCTGAGAAAACATGTAAAAGTTTACGTCAGCACAAAAATGCTGGTGAGTTTACAGGTTTGCAGTTCAAGTACCAAGTTCACCTGTCCATACTATAACAAATAGAAAACCAGTATACGCTAGCTAGGCGTACGTTTTGCTACTACCACGATTGGAAAACCATTACTAACACGTATACCAGTTTTGTGCCCGAATAGTTCCAAATGTTCCTGTTGTTCCTGTTTGAGACAATATGCACTCGCCCGGCCCTCCAAGCCGACGAGCGGGGTTGGTCACTCCCAATAGCGCTATTCACATTTCCCCGTTGTGCAAACCCGCACATTCATGGTTCCCCCCGGGACTTCCAAAGATCGTGTAGTATACGTTAGAACCCATAGTATGACAGAATTTACCAAACAACCGTTTTAACACATGTTTTCTCCCCCGAAAGTATAAAACCAGTTTAAAAGAGGGGCCGTAAACTCACCTTAAGTTCCTTTACTCCTAATCCCGAGTAGAATCAGCTGCTATGTTAGTCCCGTACAGTGGCGACCTAACATATGACAGTTACAAGTACTTAGACTAATAACCCGCAGGTTAACTAGTCCCTAGATGTCCAGACCATAACCAAGTTCGTTTGAAAACACCGTGACTGTTTAACTGACCCAATTGACAAGACTCGACATCCCATTGGTGACCCGAGACTCCCGTGTTATGTTTACGCTCCAAAACATACATTAACGCATCCATACTTAACATACGTTAACACACTCAACAAATTATAGCACATAGTTCACGTATCACCGAATTACATCCAAATATATGTTACCAAGTTATTAGACATGTTACTGGGTTCCTAGCATGTTTCTACATGTGAAATCGGGTCTCGGAATGCTAATTTATACTTACAGCAGCAGTACACGCGATTAGGAAAAGTCAACTAGCATTTAGGTTGGTCAACTAGCAATTAGGAATCCTAATCGCCTCTATTATAGGCGATTGGGGCTATACCATATGTTATTATTAGCAATTAGGGCTAATCACGTGAACTTACATGCAATTGGGGCTAATCACGTGACATTATATGCGATTGGGGCTAATCACGTGACATTATATGCGATTGGGGCTAATCACATGACATTATATGCGATTGGGGCTAATCACATGCCATTATTGGCGATTAGCTCCCCAATCTCATGAATTATAGGCGATTAGCCTTGCTAATCGCCTGTAACCATGCTGTTCCGGTTTTTCGCGCGTTTAACACCCCAGATCAGATCCAGAACGTGTGTAACTACCCAATATCATCCCAAACACTATCCTAAACATGTTTAACCCAAAACCCTTCGTTCAACCTCGTATTATCAGTCCCGCATGCAACCAAATCAATCCAAACACTATACACATAGCATGCAACATCAATTAACGCATGTAAGCATAACCCTATTATCCGATTACTGAGGTTCCTATCATCATACTAACAATATTACCTCTGACCTAGCATGATAACACATCAAAACATCATCAAGATCCATAAAAATCCTATCTTTATAATCATACATACCCATAACGCATGTTAATTAGTTATAATCCGATTAACAACCTTTATTGACGATTTTCAGAAAGCCTTTTCGTTTATGAACAGGTCTGGACCATTAGGGATTGATTAAAAACATTTACAAAGTGTTATGGATAAGAATCAAACCTTAGAATTGTAAAAGATTGATGGTTAGACCTTGAAACCTTGTGTTTTTGATCAAAATCGCCTTCCAGAGGTTGTTTAGGTGTGTGGGGCGGTTATGGGACGACTAGGGTTGATATTAGGGAGTTTAGGAGGTTAAGTGTTCTATTTATAGGCGTTTCTAGTCGTTCCAGCACGTTACACGCGATTGTGCAGCAGTTCATGCGATTAGGGCTGCTAATCGCATGAAGTACATGTGATTGGGCCTAATCGCCCAAACTAACACACGATTGGGGGCCTAATCGCCCCTAATGATGCCCACTCGCCTCCCTTATAGGCGATTAGGCCTCCCTAATCGCCTATAGGGGCTGGTTTGGTGCGTTTTGCGCGTTAAACCCCGTTTTAACGTATGTTAACACATATTAACATACCGACAAGTCATATAATGATTGTAAACACATAACACAAGTAAATACACATATTTACACTCGTTCACCAATTCCCGGACTCGAGACTCGTACGTTCCGTATGCTCTGACGATCCTACAAATCGTCACCGTTTGGACACTTGGTTAAGGACTGACATCTAACGAACCTCTAGACCAACATCCAATGATCTTCTAGACTAACCAGTAGTTCCCGAACCATAACCCGACCTAACTAACCCAGTTAAGTACCGTATACGCGTGACTCGCTAAGGTAGACTTTCATCTAGACCATGTTGTTAACCCGAATTTGCCGGGTGTCACATCATCCCCACGTTAAAAGAATTTTCGTCCCGAAAATTGCGTAAGTACCAAAAGAAACAACGAAGGGAATAAACAAACAGATAGGAATCAAAGAGTAGAGATCAAAAGAGAGATTTACCCGAGGTGTCACATCATCCCCACGTTAAAAGGAATCTCGCCCCGAGATTCATTCATCTGTCGAGGAGACATATCTTGACTCGAACGCTTCCTTAGGAAATAGGTGAGGATACTTAGACTTCATCTGATCCTCTCGTTCCCAAGTGTATTCCGGTCCCCGGTTCGAATTCCATCGAACCTTCACGATGCGAATCTTGCTGTGTCGTAAGCTACGAATCTTGTAGTCGAGTATCTCCACAGGTTCTTCCACAATCCGAAGACGATCGTCAACCTTGATCTCTTCTAGTGGAACGATGAGAGACTCGTCAGTAAGGCACTTCTTCAAGTTTGACACGTGGAAGACGTTATGTACGTTACCGAGCTCCGTCGGTAAATCAAGACGATATGCCACCGGCCCAATCCGTTCCAGGATCGTAAATGGTCCGACATACCGTGGGTTGAGTTTGCCACGCTTCCCGAAGCGTATGACGCCCTTCCACGGAGAAACCTTCAGAAGCACTTTGTCGTTAACTTGGAATTCCAGTGGTTTGCGACGCTGATCGGCATAACTCTTTTGCCGGTCCCGTGCCGCCGCCAACCGATTACGAATCTGCACGATCTTTTCCGAAGTTTCGTACACTAGTTCGGGCCCAGTGAGTTGACTCTCACCCACCTCCGCCCAACAAAGAGGAGAGCGGCATTTCCGTCCGTACAGTGCCTCGAACGGAGCAGCCTTGATGCTCGTGTGATAACTGTTGTTGTACGAGAATTCTACCAACGGCAGATGAGCTTCCCAACCCTTGCCAAAATCGATCACACATGCCCGCAGCATGTCTTCTAAAGTTTGAATCGTACGCTCACTCTGCCCGTCAGTCTGTGGATGGTAAGCCGTACTCATGTCTAGTTGGGTACCCAAAGCCTTGTGCAAAGACTTCCAGAAGTGAGACGTAAAATGGGAGTCACGATCCGAGATAATAGAAACAGGTACCCCGTGCTTAGAAACAACTTCTTTCAAGTAGAGACGAGCCAAACGATCCATAGTGTCGGTCTCCTTAATAGCAAGAAAATGGGCTGATTTCGTTAACCGATCGACAATCACCCATATCTTGTCGTTCCCGCTTGGTGACTTAGGAAGTTGTGTGACAAAATCCATAGTAATCCGTTCCCATTTCCATTCCGGAATTTCAGGTTGTTGCAGGAGACCCGACGGTTTCTGGTATTCCACCTTGACCTTAGCACAGGTCAAGCATTTGCTCACGTATGAGGCTATGTCCGACCTCATGTTTGGCCACCAGTAAAGTACCTTCAGATCTTGGTACATCTTATCCGATCCAGGATGAATAGAATACCGGGACTTATGAGCCTCATCAAGAACAAGCTCCCGTAGTCCCCCGAATAAAGGAACCCATATGCGTTCTGCGAAATAGTGCAGGCCATCAGGCCTTCGCTCTAGGTGCTTGTCGGCACCGTGCATAGTTTCAGCTTTAAGGTTTTCCTCCTTCAAAGCTTCCAATTGAGCAGAACGGAGTTGATCAGGTAACGACGAATGGATAGTGAGCTGCAATGCCCGAACGCGACGAGGTTTAGAGGATTCCTTCCTGCTCAAGGCGTCTGCTACAACATTCGCCTTGCCAGGATGGTACTTAATAGCACAATCATAATCGTTCAAAAGTTCAATCCAGCGACGCTGCCGTATGTTCAAGTGTTGTTGGTCGAAAATGTGTTGGAGACTCTTGTGATCGGTGTAGATGGTGCATTTGGTACCGTACAAGTAATGTCTCCAAATTTTCAACGCGAATACCACGGCACCCAACTCCAAATCATGAGTTGTGTAGTTCTTCTCGTGCACTTTGAGTTGACGAGAAGCATACGCAATCACTTTCTCGCGCTGCATCAACACGCAACCGAGTCCATGAATGGAAGCATCACAGTAAACGACAAAATCATCAGGGCCCTCAGGTAAAGACAGAATAGGAGCAGAACACAGTTTAGACTTCAGTTCTTCAAACGCGGACTCTTGTGATTCACCCCAGTCGAACTTCCTATCCTTCTGAGTGAGAGTGGTGAGGGGTTGAGCAATCTTCGAGAACCCCTGAATGAAACGACGGTAATAGCCCGCAAGGCCTAGGAATTGCCGCACCTCAGTTGGCGTCTTAGGTGCTCCCCAGTCCTTGATCGCTTCGATTTTAGCAGGATCGACATGAATCCCTAGTTCATTAACCACATGTCCTAGAAATTGGACTTCGCGTAACCAAAAGTCACACTTTGAGAACTTGGCGTAAAGTTGTTCCCTTCGCAAGAGTTCCAAAACTAACCGCAGATGTTCCCCGTGTTCGGTCTCGTTCTTGGAGTAGATCAGAATGTCATCAATAAATACAATGACGAACTTGTCCAAATATGGTTTACAGACGCGGTTCATCAAGTCCATGAAAACCGCCGGTGCGTTCGTGAGACCGAAAGGCATGACCAAGAATTCAAAATGGCCATAACGTGTTCGAAAAGCAGTCTTTGCAACGTCAGCCTCCCTGACGCGCAGCTGGTGATAACCGGACCTCAAGTCGATCTTGGAATAATAACTAGAACCCTGAAGCTGGTCGAATAGATCATCGATACGTGGAAGAGGATAACGGTTCTTGATGGTCAACTTGTTCAGCTCTCTGTAGTCTACACACAAACGGAAACTCCCATCCTTCTTCTTGACAAATAAAATCGGGGCTCCCCAAGGGGAAGAACTTGGCCGGATGAAACCCTTGTCCAAGAGTTCCTGTAACTGACTAGACAGCTCCTGCATCTCGGGAGGTGCAAGACGGTAGGGGGCCCGAGCAATAGGAGCAGCCCCTGGTACAAGATCAATACCGAACTCGACTTGACGATGAGGAGGAAGACCAGATAAATCTTCGGGAAAAACATCAGAAAACTCGCGTACCACCGGAATGTCGTCAATCTTCTTTTCATCACTAGTGGAAACAGATAAGAGCGCCAAAACGGCTGGATAACCCTTTCGAAGACACTTAAGGGCTTTCATGCTAGAGATGATGTTTAGCGAAACACCACCCTTGATACCGTATACAGAAAGAAATTCTCCATCAGGGAGAGGAATCCGAATAACCTTATCGTAACAGACAATCTCCGCGCGATACAAGGATAACCAATCCATTCCTACCACTACGTCAAAACTACCCAATGGTACCGGCATAAGGTCGATGGGAAACGATAAACCCGACAACTCTAACTGACACTCCCGAAGAACACTAGTAGCTTCAATCGTTTTACCGTCAGCCAACTCAATAATATACTTGGTCTCTAATGGTACAGATACAACATCTAGCAGTAGACTAACCCCCATGGATACAAAACTCTTGTCGGCACCAGAATCAAATAACACGCTAACAGAATGATTATTGAGAAGAAACGTACCGGTGACTGTATCAGGGTCCTGCCTAGCCTCAGCAGCTCCAATGACGAAGGCACGTGCATTTCTGCCGCCGCCCCCGTTGTTACCATTCCCGTTGTTTCCACCCTGTTTCAGCTTTGGGCAATCCTTCTTGTAATGCCCAGTGTCACCACAGTTGTAGCATCCCTGTTTCCCTGCAGTCCCCTGAATAGTCGGAGCTGAACTGTTAGTCGGAGCCTGAGTCGATGGAAGTGTAACCCGACAATCTTTAGCATAGTGGCCTGTCCGTTGGCAGCGGTGACAACAGTTACTGTCGCAGTTCCCTTGGTGATGGCGTCCACACTTGTTGCATTTGGGCAGTTTTCCTGCATAACCACCCTGCTTATTACCTGAAGACGATGAACCCCCATTATCAAACTTTTTACCCTGCTGTGCAGACCCAGACCCTTTCCCGTCGTTTTCCCACTTGCGCTTATTGTTCTCTGGAGTCTTAGCAGTCGAACCTTTTGCCGGCAAAATCCCCTCGTTCACCTTTAAATTTGTCATCCTATGTGCAGATCGAACTACCTCCGCATAAGTAGGATGATTCCCAGCAGCCACTAACCCTGCAATTTCCGGCACCAACCCTGAGACATAATGTTCAATCTTACGATACTCCGGCACGTGCAAATCGGGACATAGCACTGCCAACTCATTCCTCCTAACCGTATACTTCTCGATTTCCGACCCAGTCATCTTGAGGTTCCACACCTCATGTTCCAGCTTCTGTACCTCTTCCCTCGGGCAATACTCCCGCTTCAGCAACTGCACAAAGTTCTCCCATGGCATAGCATATGCCTCCCCAATACCCATATTCTGGGTAATACCATTCCACCAAGTCAATGCCACGTCTTGAAATAACGCAGCCGAATACTTCACCCGATCTTCTGGGAGACAGTTACACATCAAGAATACCGACTCCACTTTCTCTAACCACCTAAGCAAACTGACCGCACCCTCGGTGCCAGAGAATTCCTGGGGCTTGCAGTCCCGGAACATCTTATAGGTGCACATGGGTGGGGGTGGGTCAACAGGACCACCTGAAATGAAACGTATGAGAAATCACGAATAACGTACACAAGACTCACCAATGAGGCAAAGAAAATGGATAAAACAACTTACCACCACCGTTGTGCCCTAACTGAAAGGCAGCCTGGAGCAAGTTGTTCAGATCAGCCTGTGACAGGTTAATACCTCCACCACGACCACCAGCACCACCACGACCACCACCGCGTCCACCACCGCGTCCACCTCCTCGTCCTCCACGCACTCCAGACATGATTCTGGCAGAAAGAACGAGAAAATTTAGTTTCGCAGTTAAAGATAACCACAAATGTTCACAAGATCAAAGCCAGATCTAATCCAGGACTATCCCTTCAAACTCAGAGCTCACTAGTGCTTCCATGCATTTCGTTTTATGATTTTGTGTGCACCCAAAATGATAAAACGCTCTACATGGTCCTCCAAGTGTTCTCCTAGTTCAAAGTTCAAATCACCGAACATAGACTCTTAGCTACACACCGTAATACTACGGTAGTTCATGACAAGTGCTTCTATTGGAGTGCGAAAGGGGAGATGTCCGAGCCTTGGACAAATCTCAAGAGCACACGAGTTACCCCAATAGACCACACTGCCTAGGAAACAAGTAACCCAACCTAAGATAGAACGGATGATGTAACATAGAAAGACCAACGATTTAGAGACACCCCGACAAGACCATACGTAAACCACTATAACGTTTAGTACCATGTGATCGTCTAGTGTGTGCGACTCGGCTATAGACTAGACTCTACATGCAGTCCTAGTTCACTATAACCATTGTCTCTGATACCAATCTGTCACACCCTCAAAATCCACTTGCGGAGTTTTACCGCGAGGCGCATGACAAACCAGGATCCAAACCAACGATCACAATAAACAAGTCTAAATGTAATTAATGCAATACCAAAACATAGTTTTAAAATCCCGTTTACAGCGGAAGCTTATTCAAAATAAAGTTCAACATAAATAAACCAAGTTCAATGTTTGTGAAATCATGCAACTCTATCTAGACGCCGTGCAGACGCGTGCGCCCTAGTTCCCCTGTGCTACCTTAGCGACCTGAGAAAACATGTAAAAGTTTACGTCAGCACAAAAATGCTGGTGAGTTTACAGGTTTGCAGTTCAAGTACCAAGTTCACCTGTCCATACTATAACAAATAGAAAACCAGTATACGCTAGCTAGGCGTACGTTTTGCTACTACCACGATTGGAAAACCATTACTAACACGTATACCAGTTTTGTGCCCGAATAGTTCCAAATGTTCCTGTTGTTCCTGTTTGAGACAATATGCACTCGCCCGGCCCTCCAAGCCGACGAGCGGGGTTGGTCACTCCCAATAGCGCTATTCACATTTCCCCGTTGTGCAAACCCGCACATTCATGGTTCCCCCCGGGACTTCCAAAGATCGTGTAGTATACGTTAGAACCCATAGTATGACAGAATTTACCAAACAACCGTTTTAACACATGTTTTCTCCCCCGAAAGTATAAAACCAGTTTAAAAGAGGGGCCGTAAACTCACCTTAAGTTCCTTTACTCCTAATCCCGAGTAGAATCAGCTGCTATGTTAGTCCCGTACAGTGGCGACCTAACATATGACAGTTACAAGTACTTAGACTAATAACCCGCAGGTTAACTAGTCCCTAGATGTCCAGACCATAACCAAGTTCGTTTGAAAACACCGTGACTGTTTAACTGACCCAATTGACAAGACTCGACATCCCATTGGTGACCCGAGACTCCCGTGTTATGTTTACGCTCCAAAACATACATTAACGCATCCATACTTAACATACGTTAACACACTCAACAAATTATAGCACATAGTTCACGTATCACCGAATTACATCCAAATATATGTTACCAAGTTATTAGACATGTTACTGGGTTCCTAGCATGTTTCTACATGTGAAATCGGGTCTCGGAATGCTAATTTATACTTACAGCAGCAGTACACGCGATTAGGAAAAGTCAACTAGCATTTAGGTTGGTCAACTAGCAATTAGGAATCCTAATCGCCTCTATTATAGGCGATTGGGGCTATACCATATGTTATTATTAGCAATTAGGGCTAATCACGTGAACTTACATGCAATTGGGGCTAATCACGTGACATTATATGCGATTGGGGCTAATCACGTGACATTATATGCGATTGGGGCTAATCACATGACATTATATGCGATTGGGGCTAATCACATGCCATTATTGGCGATTAGCTCCCCAATCTCATGAATTATAGGCGATTAGCCTTGCTAATCGCCTGTAACCATGCTGTTCCGGTTTTTCGCGCGTTTAACACCCCAGATCAGATCCAGAACGTGTGTAACTACCCAATATCATCCCAAACACTATCCTAAACATGTTTAACCCAAAACCCTTCGTTCAACCTCGTATTATCAGTCCCGCATGCAACCAAATCAATCCAAACACTATACACATAGCATGCAACATCAATTAACGCATGTAAGCATAACCCTATTATCCGATTACTGAGGTTCCTATCATCATACTAACAATATTACCTCTGACCTAGCATGATAACACATCAAAACATCATCAAGATCCATAAAAATCCTATCTTTATAATCATACATACCCATAACGCATGTTAATTAGTTATAATCCGATTAACAACCTTTATTGACGATTTTCAGAAAGCCTTTTCGTTTATGAACAGGTCTGGACCATTAGGGATTGATTAAAAACATTTACAAAGTGTTATGGATAAGAATCAAACCTTAGAATTGTAAAAGATTGATGGTTAGACCTTGAAACCTTGTGTTTTTGATCAAAATCGCCTTCCAGAGGTTGTTTAGGTGTGTGGGGCGGTTATGGGACGACTAGGGTTGATATTAGGGAGTTTAGGAGGTTAAGTGTTCTATTTATAGGCGTTTCTAGTCGTTCCAGCACGTTACACGCGATTGTGCAGCAGTTCATGCGATTAGGGCTGCTAATCGCATGAAGTACATGTGATTGGGCCTAATCGCCCAAACTAACACACGATTGGGGGCCTAATCGCCCCTAATGATGCCCACTCGCCTCCCTTATAGGCGATTAGGCCTCCCTAATCGCCTATAGGGGCTGGTTTGGTGCGTTTTGCGCGTTAAACCCCGTTTTAACGTATGTTAACACATATTAACATACCGACAAGTCATATAATGATTGTAAACACATAACACAAGTAAATACACATATTTACACTCGTTCACCAATTCCCGGGACTCGAGACTCGTACGTTCCGTATGCTCTGACGATCCTACAAATCGTCACCGTTTGGACACTTGGTTAAGGACTGACATCTAACGAACCTCTAGACCAACATCCAATGATCTTCTAGACTAACCAGTAGTTCCCGAACCATAACCCGACCTAACTAACCCAGTTAAGTACCGTATACGCGTGACTCGCTAAGGTAGACTTTCATCTAGACCATGTTGTTAACCCGAATTTGCCGGGTGTCACAGTAGAGCCGACTTTCGAGATGTTCAATGCCTTTTATCGGCTCACCCGTGGGGGTCCGCAGTGGTTCTCGTTTGCCCAACGGAGCCGGATTAAGCCCGTTGGTAACGAACCACCGCGCAGCATGCATGATTGGAAAACCAAGTTCTTTTTCATCCGGCAAGGGGTTGTGCCGGTGTCGTTGCAGTGGTTGGCCGTGTCTGCCAAGGCCAAGTTGAAAGATTTCCCGGTTATCAATTATGTTGATTTTGACTGGTATGACAAAATTACCGAGCAAGTTACATCCATTGATATGGCCAATGTAAGGCCGGAGGCCCTGTTGATGGCGGGTGTCAGCCGCGTGGGTGGTAGGGCTGACCAGAACCCGCACTTCTATGTGGGCGGTAAAGGTATGGCTGTTCTTGCCCTTTGCGTTGTTCTATTGCTTGTTGACCTTGTGCATTTGACTTATCTATTCTTTTACAGAAACAAGCTGTTTTTATTCCATTGTGGCGGGTGTTGAGGGTGAATTTCGTTGGGAGCCGCTCCGTGCGGATGAGGAGCCGCTCGTGGAACTAACTCTTAAAAATTTCATGGCGGTGAATGTGAGAGATTTTCCTGGGCATGCCCTTATTCCAGGTGATGTTCCCGTCAATCCTCGTCCCCGGAAAGCGGTTTCCGCTGCCGGGGCTAATATTACATCTGTCTCTGATGACGAGGTTGAGGATGAGTCTTTCTCGTTGTCTCACCGGAGTCGGGCTCGTGCAGGTATTAGCCATGGTAGTGGTGCTTCTCGGCAGCCGCCCGCATCTGGCGTCGCCAAAGAGGGTGTGGACTATGTTGAAGTGTCCGACACACCACCTCAGACGAGTCGACCTGGTGCGGATGCGGGTAGTGGTGGTTATGGTGCTGGGAAACGGCTGCGGGATGTCGTTCACATGATGGACTCTAGTAAGCGGAAAGTGCCTGAGGGGGATTCTTCCGCGTCGGGATTGAAAATTCGGTTGGGTGCGTCCCATAAGCGGCCACGTCTGGCCTCAAAAATCGTGAAGGAGGTCAATCCAGGTATAGCCTCGTGCTTGACTCTGTTTTTGTTTTGTGGCTTCTTTATCTGACATGTTTGTCCTTGTAGGGGTATCTCGGCTTTTCCCTGGGGGGCCTAAATTATCTGACGTGTCTGGCCCCCGATCTTCCATTCCCGTTAGTCCTCCGGTCACAACGCAGGGCGGGATTGACGAGCAGCCTAGTGGGGCTGAGGTTAGGCAGCAGCCTCCCCCACAGGAGGACGCTCGGGCCCCGGACGACAAGGAGGCTGCAACAGCTCGGGAGGTTAGGCGGAGGGAACAAGAGAAGGGCAAGGGCGTTGAGATTGGAGATGATAGCGGCGTTGGTTTGCATTCGAAGTCACCCGGCGGTGGGCTAAATCCGCGTGAAACCATGTTTTCGAGCGGTGTTGCTGAGGATGCTGGGTATGTTGATTTATCATCGGGCGGTGGGTCGGCGGGTGGTAGTGATGGTGGTGGGTCAGTCAAGGGAACTGCGTCCGCGGGAGGTAGCAATCCCAAAAAGTCATATGCTACGGGGGTTGCATCTGGCGGGTTTAGGCTGGATACCGCGACGGCCCGGTGTACCGTCCTGACTGGTCTGTCCGTGAGGATGGCCGCTTCTTCCAGATGGATACTTGTGAAGAGTGGTTGTTGGGCTCTATCCCTCCGGCGGAGCGGGCATACACTGCCTCACGAGATCGACTGGCCCTTCTTCAAGATGGTGCCGCTGGTCTGGCCATGGCTGCGGCTACGTTAAGTGAAGTTCACCGCGGGTTTCAGGGGTTGAGGCAAGCTGAGGAAGAGCTGGCAGCGCGGAAAGCGGCGTTCAAGAATGTGCTTGACAAGCACAACAAAGATTGTGTTGCTCAGTCCAAGGCCTTATCTGATGCTTTGGCCCAGGCTAAATCCTTCGAGGAACGTCATGCCAAATCCTTCCAGGAATGGAAAGCCTCGTGCGAAACCACCAATGCGCTTATAGCTAAAGAGCGCGATCGCGCACGGGGGTTGGAAAACGAGGTGGACCGCCTTAAGGGGGCCTTGGAAACGCGAAAGTCTGAGCTGGAGAAGGAAAAATCTGAAACTGCGGCTGCGCGTGCTGCCTTGGCACAGAAGGAGGAAGCAGAGTTGGTCCAGGCAACCCAGGTGTCGGCCTTGGAAAATGAGGTTACTCTGTTGAAGCAGGAAGTTGATGTTCTTCGTGATGAGAAGAAAACTTTAGGCATTGACATCCAAGGTCTCACTACTTCCCGCGACAACGCCCGGGAATCCTGCGTGTTGCTCGGGCGAGCTATGAAGAGGCATTAGGAGATGTGAACTGGCTGATGACTGTTGGGCTACAAGGGGTATGTTTTACTTGCCGTTTCCTTCCACCTTGTGTTGTTTCCTCTTCTTCCTTTTTTACTTTTATGTGTGTATCCTTTCTGGCTGTAGGTGTTTACCCGCGTGTGGGAAGAGCCAGCCCTTGTCCAGGCTGTTGCCCGTTTGTTGGAGAAATCAAAGCAGTTTGGTGCGGTTCTTGGCTTCAAGAAAGGTTTTGATTTCTGTCTTAGCGGGCGTCCATTGGAGGATAATCCTTATCGTGAAGTTGACGCGGAAGCGGAGTATGACGCGCAGGTCGCCACGTATGACGAGCTCTCATTCCCAGTGATGGATGTGATAGCTGAATGCGTGAAGTCGCCGGATGGGGTGCGGCTGCTCCGGGCCGCTTTTGAGGAGGCGGATAGGGAATTACAAACTGAGAAAGAGAAGGACGTCCAGGAAGAGGCTGCTCGTGCCGCGGCGGCACTTCGCGGTGAGGGTACCTCGTCCGCTTCTACAGATGTGACCACTTCATCCATTCCGCCTAACGATGATGCGGAAGACGACTTTATTGACCGTGTTGACTTTGGGGAGGATTGAGCGTTATAAATTTTATTACTTTATTTGCATGTGTTTGTATTAAACAATGTTATTTTGTCTTAACACTCGTGTGATGGAAATCGTTTCGTTGTATGCGTCCTTTCATCCTCCCTGTCATGATTGTTTTAGGGATTTTAGGCGTCAGCCGTCAGTCATTAATGACTCTTGACGGCGTGATGGACGGCTGCAGGTGACACTTGTCACCTCCTATCGATTGATGTGACTCGCTGTATTAATGGCGACTCATGAGTACTCCCCCTTGGTAGTATATAAATAGGTTTAGTGCTTGATTTGTGTTCACTAATCTCATTCTTCTCCTCTCTGTTTCTATCTTCTTCTTCGTCAAAATGTCAAGTCTTCCTTCTCGTGCAAGAAGTTCCGATGATGAAGTTGAAGATAAGTTGGTTGTGGAGTGTTTGCTGAACCTTCACAACGGTGTTCCTCCGGTCAGCCAGGCTCAGGTGAGACCCTCTTTGGTGGATCCAGAGAGCAAGATGAAAGCCTTGGCTGAAGTGTGTGCTCAGGCTGCTGCCGGAGTCGTGGCTTCAGTCACCTGTGAGAGTTCTGCTGCCGGGGCTCGACGGATACAGGTGGTGGCTGGGGCACATGTGCCGCCTGCTGCCGCCGACGGTGGTTCCTCCGTCGGTTCTAATGGGCTGCCGGCGGGAGTGCCGGCCCCTCCTGCTGTGCTTCCGCCCATCCCGAAGCTTCGGTTCCGGCGTACTGACAGTGGGTGGGCCCACGTTATTGTTCTAGATTAGGTTTGCCTCCTTGTTGTTTTGGTAATGTATGTATTGGCTAGGGTTTTTCGAGCATCTGTGTTGCGCTCTTGTAGTGCATGGTTGTTTTTTGCTTGAATCCGGATGCTCGATGTTTTTGTCGATATTTTGTAATGTAGAATGGACTTTGATATTATGACTTTGATGTTAGCCTCTTGTTTACATTGCTTCTGTGTCATTTCATTTTCATTTTCACTCATTTTTTTTTTGTGATTCTTTCTGTCGATGAGTTGCTCGCGAAAGTAATCATGCGGATCGAAGCAGCTATGTCACATGCAAACGTCGACATGCCTTTTGATCTGCTTAGTCCGCGATCCATTGCTTGTAAAAGCAAGTTCGCGGACCAAGGCGGCTGTGTTACGTGAAAACGTCAACGTGCCTTTTGGACTGCTTAGTCCGCGCTCGATTGCTTGTGAAAGCAAGTTCGCGGGCCAAGGCGGCTATGCCACATGGAAGCGTAAACATGCCTTTTTGACCTGCTTGGTCCGCAATTGATTGCTTATGCGAGCAAGTTCGCGGACCAAGGTGGCTATGTTACGTGAGAACGTCAACATGCCTTTTGATCTGCTTAGTCCACAATCGATTGCTTTGAAAGCAAGTTCGCGGACCAAGGCGGCTATGTTACGTGAAAACATCAACATGCCTTTTGATCTGCTTAGTCCGCAATCGATTGCTTGTGAAAGCAAGTTCGCGGACCAAGGTGGCTATGTTACGTGAAAACGTCAACATGCCTCTTGATCTGCTTAGTCCGCAATCAATTGCTTGTGAAAGCAAGTTCGCGGACCAAGGCGGCTATGTTGCGTGAAAACATCAACATGCCTTTTGATCTGCTTAGTCCACAATCGATTGCTTTGAAAGCAAGTTCGCGGACCAAGGCGGCTATGTTACGTGAAAACATCAACATGCCTTTTGATCTGCTTAGTCCGCAATCGATTGCTTGTGAAAGCAAGTTCGCGGACCAAGGTGGCTATGTTACGTGAAAACGTCAACATGCCTCTTGATCTGCTTAGTCCGCAATCAATTGCTTGTGAAAGCAAGTTCGCGGACCAAGGCGGCTATGTTGCGTGAAAACATCAACATGCCTTTTGATCTGCTTAGTCCGCAATCGATTGCTTGTGAAAGCAAGTTCGCGGACCAAGGTGGCTATGTTACGTGAAAACGTCAACATACCTCTTGATCTGCTTAGTCCGCAATCAATTGCTTGTGAAAGCAAGTTCGCGGACAAAGGCGGCTATGTTGCGTGAAAACATCAACATGCCTTTTGATCTGCTTAGTCCGCAATCAATTGCTTGTGACAGCAAGTTCGCGGACCAAGGCGGCTATGTTGCGTGAAAACATCAACATGCCTCTGAGGTATTGCTATTCACTGGTATTAACATATTCACACGATTTAAATTCAACAGTTGGAATATTCATTAATTGTGGGGCCCGAAACCCACTAGATGGTTACATGACATCGATTCATGTAACAGATTCGTAGCTGGGCAGCATTCCATGATCTCGGGACCGCGGTCCCATCCAGGCGCTCTAATGCGTACGCGCCCTTTCCCAGTACTTCTTGGACCCTGTACGGGCCTTCCCAGGTCGGCGCGAGCTTTCCCAGTGCTTCGGCTGTGGATGCCTCGTTGAGCCGGAATACGAAGTCACCGACTTGGAATTCTGTCTTTTTGACCCGGGCATTGTAGTACTGTTCCAGCTGTCTTTTATACTTGGCTTCTTTGAGTGCTGCTAACCCTCTTCGCTCTTCCAGCAGGTCCAAATTGAGGCGCAGCTCCTGATCGTTGTCGGTTTTTGAGGCTAATAGGACACGCGCGGATGGGCAACCAATTTCTGCGGGGATCATGGCCTCAGTGCCGTATGTTAGGCTAAAAGGTGTCTCCCCGTTGCTGGTCTTGGTTAACGTGCGATGTGCCCATAGGACATTCGGTATCTCGTCTACCCATCCTGACCGCCTGGTGTTCAAGCGGGCTTTGATCCCGTCAACAATGCTGCGGTTTGCGCGTTCGACTTGTCCATTGGCTTGCGGGTGGGCGACGGATGTGAACGTTTGCTCTACCCCCATGCCAGCTAGCCACTCTTGGAGTCCGGCATCCGTGAACTGTAAGCCATTATCGCTGACAATGTTCATTGGTAGACCGAAGCGGCAGATGATGAACTCCCAGATAAAGCGCTTGACTGCGCGGGCGTCAATAGATACTAGTGGTTTGGCCTCGACCCACTTCGTGAAGTAGTCGATTGCTACGATTAGGTATCTAACATTTCCCGGTGCTGTCGGGAACGGACCCACTATGTCAATTGCCCACTTTTGGAAGGGCCATGCAGAGGTGACTGGTACTAAGTCGTTCTTGGGACGTAACGTGCTTGGAGCATGGCGTTGACAGGCATAGCACTTGCGGAGTATTTTGACGGCATCAACATGCATGCCTGGCCAATAATATCCCGCATTCATTAGTTTCGCGACAACCATTCTTGGTCCTGCGTGTAGGCCGCAGATCCCTTCATGCACCTCCTTGATGAGGAACATAGCCTTTTCGGGATCGACACACCTCAATAGTGAGCCCAAGTACGACCTCCTGTATAGGGTACCGTCCAACACTTGATAATGCATGGCCTTGAGTTGTACTTTCCGCGCTTCGGACTTGTCCTCTGGTAGGGATCCGTTTGTTAGGTAGGCGGTTATCGGTGCCATCCATGATGGGGTGCCTACTTGTACAACATTGACTTGGTGTGCGGGTACAGAGGGTGCGCTCAAGATTTCGACTCTAACGTCTTTTGCCATGTGTTCGTAAACGGAGGCTGCCATCTTGCTCAGTGCGTCAGCGGGCTTGTTTTCACTCCGGTTGATGTGGAGGACTTTGCAATACGTGAACCGCTGCATGAGCTGTTTAGTTTGCTCTAAGTATAGGGCCATTTTGGCATCCCTCGCCTCGTATTGTCCGTTCACTTGTGCGGCGACGAGCATTGAGTCTACATGCGCGTCGAGGAAACGGGCGCCCATCTTGTCCGCAATTCTGAGGCCCGCCAGCAGGGCTTCATATTCCGCTTCGTTGTTTGTGCTCTCAAAGTTTAGGCGGATTGCGTATGTGAATTCTGCGCCTTCTGGGTTGACGAGCCGCAAGCCGGCTCCCGCACCGTCGTCACTCTTCGCGCCGTCAGTGTAGAGTGACCATTTGTCGGTCTGAGCCGTTGGTGGCGGTGGATCTTGCTCCAGCAGGCACTCCGCTACCTTATTGGTGGGTACCTCTGTTGTGAAGTCCGCCAAAATTTGCCCCTTGATGGCTGGACGTGGCTTGTAGAAGATTTCGTGCTCTCCTAGTTCGATTGCCCATTTTGCTAATCTACCCGAAAGTTCTGGTTTCTTCAAGACGTCGCTAATCCGGTAGTCTGTGAGTACATTAATAGGATGGCCTTGGAAGTATCGCCGTAGGCGTCTTGATGCATGCACTAGAGCTAAAACCAGTTTCTCCATGGTCGAGTAGCGTGTTTCCGCGTCCAACAGTGTTCGACTGACGTAGTACACGGGGGTTTGTACGCCTTTCCGGTCGACCACTAGGGCCGCGCCAACCGCTTTGTCCGCTACCGCTAGGTATAGTGTCAGTGGCTCTTTAGGTCGCGGGGCTGTTAGCGTGGGCAGGTTCATGAGGCATTGCTTCATGTCCTGGAACGCGGTTTCCGCCTCTGGTGTCCATCTGAAATTGGTTTTCTTCAAGCAGTTGCGTAGCGTGCTCACGAATGGGAATGACCTTGAAGCGTAGTTTGACAGGAAGCGGTTCAGAGCTACAAGACGCCCCATTAGGGTCTGCACTTCCTTCACTGAGGCTGGTGAGGGCATGCGCTCTATGGCCTGTACCTTTTCAGGATTCGCGCGGAAACCTTCCTTCGTGACGACAACTCCCAGGAACTTGCCTTCCTCCATGCCGAAAGAGCATTTACTGGGATTGAGCTTCATGCGGACTTGGCGTAACTGGTCAAAAGTCTTTTGTATGTCTGTTAACATTCGATCCTCCTCCGTACTTTTGATTACGAGGTCATCTACGTATACCTCCAAGTTCACTCCGATCTGTGCGGCGAAGACTGAGTCCATTAGTCGCTGATATGTTGCTCCCGCGTTCTTGAGCCCGAACGGCATCTTGGTGTAGCAGAAAGTGCCCATGTCCGTTCGGAAAGCGGTTTTGTCCTCGTCGCCTTTTGCCATTTGAATCTGGTGATACCCCTTGTAGGCATCAAGAAAGCATTTGAAACGAAAAGGAGCCAGAGAATCAACCTTCAGGTCTATCTCAGGTAACGGATAGCAATCTTTCGGGCACGCTTTGTTCAAGTCTTTGTAATCTACACACATACGCCACCCTCCATTGGCTTTGGCAACCATTACTGGGTTGGCGACCCATGTTTGGTATTTTACCGGGCGAAGTATGCCTGCGTTCAGCAACTCTGTGACTTGTTCGTTCATTGCCTTCGTTTTTTCCGGCCCCATGCTTCGTTTCTTTTGTACCACTGGTTCCACTGACTTGTACGTGGCGAGCCTGTGTTCGGCTATTTCTCGAGGGACTCCTACCATGTCCGCCGGTGTCCACGCAAAAATGTCTTTGTTTTTGATTAACAATTGCTTCAAGTGAGTTCGGACCGCGTCTGACAGTGCGGGCCCAATGTTTACGGTTTGCTCGGGGAAGCTGGGATTGAGTATCCACTTCTCTGGCTCGGTCGAGTTTGGTTTTTTGGCGGATTTAGCTGGCTTTGGGGTCTCTGCTGTGTGACATTGGCGATTGCCTCGGATAAACGCCACCCCCTTTCGGGTTGGAAAGCCGACTACCTGGTGCGGAGCGGATGCGTTGCTATTGAATTTGGCAAGTCCCTCTCTTCCTATTAGTAGGTCGTGTGCTGAGTTCACTGGGAGTACCATGAATTCGCATTCCTCCGTCCGCGACAAATTACCATCCGACCAAGTAACTGGGAACGTGATGACCCCCCGGGGTAATATTGACTCATGAATGAATCCCGATATCGGTTCGCTTACCGGTACCAAACGCTTCTTGTCCGCCTCATCGAGCTGGTTAAAACACTGGTCGTACATGATGTCCGCGCTGCTTCCCGGGTCCAGAAACATGTATGGTGTGCGATAATGACCGAATACCCCCGTGATGATGAGCGGGGATGTAGACGACGCTCCCCCTTTGGGGACGGGCAAAACGACTGGTTGTTCTTTCCATGCATCTTCACTCGTCTCTGTCAATTGATGCTTGTTTCGTTTCTGTCCGCTTGTTCGTTTACCGGTCATGTTGCAGCTGTATCTTGAGGGGCGTTCTATGAGATGCGTTTGCAAATTGCGTATCCGCTTGTTCGGTCCTTCTCCGCGATCGTCATTCTCACGGCCGCGGCCATTACGCTGTACGTTTTTGACTAGGTGACCCAATTGCCCCGACTTCAAGGCGGATTCAATCTCCATCTTTAAGCTGTAACAATTATCAGTGTTGTGTCCAAAGTCGTTGTGGTAGTCGCATCGCTTGCTAGTGTCCACATTCCTCCGCTTGCCCAGTGGGCGAGGTTCCTTGAAGTTATGTTGTTCGGTGGCGAGTACTTGGGACGGTGTTTTCGTCAGCGGTGTCCACTCTGTATTTTTCTTAGATCCTCCCCGCCCGTCGCGGGTGTGTTTGTTGTTGATGATCTGGCGGGCGTCTTGTTGCGCGGAGTACTTGCCTTCTTCTGTGGATCCGGTGATGCGGGACCAAACTGATTGTTTCCCTTTATCCCTTCGGGCCCCTTGACTGTTGGGATACTGGTGATGACGAGCATGGCGGAAAGATTTCTCAGATGCTGCGTAAATTTTGGCTGCTTTGATAACCTCATCCCAAGACTCTGGGATTCCGTCTTTTCCTGTGAGGCATTTCATGAGGTCGTCGTGATGAACCCCATGAATGAAAGCTGCTCGCGTGAGTTCTTCTCCGCATCCTATTTGCATTGCTTCCCGCGTATAGCGGGTGATGTAATCTTCGAGTGCCTCGTTGTCTCTTCTCGCGCAAAGTAAGATGTGGGCCTTATCTTTTTTATGTTTCCTCTGATGTGAGAAGTGCAATGAGAATTTTGACAACAAGTCGTCGAAGTCCATGATGCTGCCTGCTGGTAGGTTGTCAAACCAAACTCTGGCCGCACCCTGAAGCGTTTGGGCAAATAGGTGGCACCAGACTTGCATTGGCCAATTTTGGCTGTGAGCTGCGGTGCGGAAGTCGTGCACGTGATCATCCGGGTCACGTATCCCGTCGTACTTTCCGATGCTATTCGGTAGCTTGGCTTTTGCCGGTATTGGTGCCAGTGCAACGCGGGCACAGAATTTAGATTTTTCTGCCAGATCTTTAGGTCTGTAGGGCTTAACTAGGTCGTCATCACCCTCAGCCTACGAACTTGACTCGTAGCCGTCTTCTTCCTCTGTGGGAGCGTTGCCCTGGCTGCGGGAACCCTTCCCGCGACCTCCGCTACGACTCCCGACTGTGTTTTCTTTTTGGGAACGGCTTGGCGTTTTGTTTTTATTTGTTGCCCCTGTAGCCTTGTTGGTGGTGTCGAAGTTGAGTGTCTTTTGGACTCGTTGTTGTGCCTGCTGTAATACCCGTTTTTGGTATCCTGCAGTAAGTTCTACTTGCTTTTTGAAGAGCCAGTCGTCTGGGTCTTCTTCTTCCCAATGCTCATCACCGTCCAAGTCGACAGTGTTGTGAGCTGCAGCTTGACTGACACCTAGCCTCCTTACTGGCTTATGGGCTGCCTTTGTGACTGTGGCCGGTGGGGTTTCCTCCGACCCTTCCTCGTGGTCATCCTCGATGACCGGTGGTTCTTGGTTCTTTGTCGAAGTTCCTTCAGTTGCCATATCCTTGGTCGAAAGATTGTGAAAATTGTTGCTCTAGCCGATACGGATGGCGCCAATGAAGAAACAAATGTTCACCTTATGATTGATATGAACGATCTGCTCCTACAAGGAAGATCCTTCGCAAGGATGGATGACTTCTTTACGATGGGAACCTGCAAAAGACAATATTCCGGTGTGGGGCGACCGCCTCGAATCCAGAGGATTCTACTTAGCAGACACAAAAACATGGTCGGTCGTGGTGTGTTCTCCAGGGGTTTTCTGAATGGCCTATTCAAGGAGACGAAGTCCTCCTTAAATAGGTTCCACACGGACCTTGACATTCACCCTTAACTTACCCAGTGGGCCGAAGCCCAGTTAAGGGTTTGCCTCCACACCGCCCATAGTTAGGCCCAACAAGAGACATTATGTGGCCGATAGGAAATCACAGAGGGTGGTCGTACCTGTCTTGGTGACGTGTCGTCATATGGTTAGTTGCAGGCCTGGGTCGATATGATTGGTCCTCATATGTACTGCTGTCCCCTCTGCAGGCTTTCGTTAGTGGAGATCTTCACTAAGGTGGTCCCGTGTATTCTGATTGGCTAATCAGTGCATGAGGTGTGCTGCTTGTCTCCCGCGGGTTTGATATTGGACACGTGTGCGTCCCCTGTTGGTCGATCGTGCAACATGCTCCTTGTCTCACGTCGCTGGGCCTTCATTGGATCGTGCTTTATTGTACGATCAAGTGTGCAGCTGCCACGTGTCCGCTCAGGGTATTAACCCGTGCGGCTTAACGAGTTATCCCCGCTGATTAGCCGTTTAGTCCGCGTATGCGTCCCGCGAGTTTACCTGCCCCTAGTTGGGCTTACTTGGGCTTAGAGCCCTTGTTCTTATGTCCTGGCCTTTTTAGTTTTGGGTAGGGGCCCGAGTGAATTTGGGTCCCTACCCCTTCACAGTGATTTACTTAGGGTATGTGTAGTGGTAGGGGGTTATGTGGGGGGTTATAGGATTAAAATATTAAAAAGTAATAGAAAGGGGGTTATGTGGGGGTTATGGAAAAAGAGGGTGTAGTGGGAAGGGGGTTATGTGGGGGTTATAAATGATTGATAATGATTGGTTAATTATTGTTTTTTTATTTAAATAAGAATATTTAATACTTAATAATATTTCATTAAAAATAAAAAAAATTACAAATACTAAAACAAAAAAATACAAATACTAAAAAAAAAAATTACAAACCCTAAATAAAAGATAAAAATACTCAAAGGTTATATTTTTTTTCGATTGTGGCCTTTCGGTTCAAAGCCATTTCCAACGCTTTGCCCTCTAGGTGGTCGTGATTTGCCGTGTAAAAAGCAAAGTCACGTTCAAACCCGAAACCTCGACCGAAAGGATTCATGATATGCTCAAGTGTGTGTGTGTGGTGCTATGCTCTCAAATGTTGTGTGTGTGTTTGTATAGTGCTATGCTCTCAAGTGTGTGTATGTATATTTATAAAACAAAAATTCAGTTTTTTTTTTTATTTAATCTCGATCCCAAAGCCCCGGTCAAAGCATTCAACCCACCTCTCTTCCCAATGCATGCAAAACGCCTGTTATGGCAATAACTTTAGCCAACCAAAACGTCCTATAGCGCCTGGGGGGGCGGTGTTCCCCGGCGCTATAGGAGCTAAAACGCTCCATAACGTTTGCCACTACACATGCTCTTAGATCAACAATTTATGCTTATAGGAAAATGGTTTAAAAGTTATTTAAATTTTGGTGATTGCAAAAAGTAAAACACTGATAATGGACGACATTAAAAAAAGGGCGTTAAAGTGGGAAAAAGAGATAAAAAATGAAAAATGATATATAGGGTAAAATAGTAATTCTTTAATCTATTTTTAGAAAATTGGGTATATTTGATATTTTAAGTTTTTTAGAAGATGATATATGTAATTTAAATTTTAGGGTGGGTATATATGTAATTAATGAAGTTATAGGGGGATATATGTAATTGCCCCTTTTTATAACCAATATTTTGTAGTTCAATCATCATATATATAGTAATTAAGATGTAGTATTTTATAACACTTTAGGTTTATAGAACGTAAAATAATTTCATATTTTTTAGACTATAGATTTTTATATTATGACGTTATCCGGTTCTTAAATCCGGTTTGACGTCCGATCCGGTTTTAAAAACATTGATTTAAACATACCCTTTGTCTATTTTCATACCCCGTGAGTGAAACACCCATAACGTGGCATATAGGTATGAGGTCAAACAACAAATGTCTTATGACCAATATAAAACGTTGTGTTATGGTCATAACACATCGTTTTAGTTCTAGTAGGGTTTTTTTTTTGTTAAAAATAAGAGAATTTGGGTGTGTTTAGAGTGTATTTGGTGGGTTCTTTTTGGTTCAATAGTACTTTTACAAAGTTTCTTTTTAGTTTATTTATTGTTGAAAATATACGTTTTTAAAAAAGTGACTTTTTGGTTTTTTAAAACTTCAAATTTTAAAACGTATTTTGAAATTATTTTATGCTATTTTTATAAATTTTAACCGGTTTTAACATTTTATAATACTTTAATTTTTATTAAATAACACAAACATTTTTTATTAAAGGCTACATCGTACAAGATATTGCGAAACAAGCATTCAAAAAGATTACAAACATTTGAAATAAACATCGTATAAACAAAAGATCAACTGCATAAATTTATAATCAGTTTATGCATATAAAACCAAAATACACTTGAATGTAAACTAAAAGATCAACTGCATAAATAAAAACAACACCAACTAACATACGCTACTGCTCCTCCTCTGGCAGTGGTGACGGTGGTAGTGTAATTCAACTAATCCCGCCTGCTGTCGTAACTCTTGTAGCGTCTAAATCATCCACTGCTGATAGCGCTCGGCATGCCAAAGGCGACGATCGAAGTCCCGAGCAACCAATCGTGCAGCAGGAGGCAAGTCTCATAGACGTGATGTGGGTACTGATGCTCGGGCTGTGGCGGCGGCGGTGGAGGAGGTGGTGGGGGATCATTATCGGTGGTTGCGGCTTGTGCTGCTTAGAGAGCTTAGCAAGCGTTGGTACTCTCGTCTCCTACTCAAGATAAACTGGGATATCAGCCGGCAACGACAACAGCTCTGGGACAAATAAATGGCGGTCCTGCGTTTGAAACCGATGACGGAGAACACACGCCAATGTAGTCGATACGATGGTCGGGGACAGGTGTACGTGGGTCTTCCTCAAGAACGAGGCCTAGTGAAGGCGCTATCATGGTGACGTAGACAATACAATATGAAAAGGTCACCCTAGTTGACCTTATCTTGGCTAAAGTGGCATGGAACAATTGATGAGACTATGATACGGTGTAGGCAGGTGTGTAAGTGGTTTATTATGGCCCTACCCTTCGCCCAAGATTTCTCAAAAGGCAACCTAACAATAAACCTCCAAAAACTAACGAGGGTCTACCTAACCAACTCCATGATCCCCTCTGTGTAAACAACTATACCAATCTCAGCCTCAATATACAACCCCGAATCCACCGCAAACGTGTCAGTAATCATCTCAAAATGCTGACCGACTAAACGAAAAGATATCTCATGACAATCTCAGCCTCAGTATAACAAGATATAATATCTATTTTCAACAGAATAGACATGACCCAAAGATACTAGTACAAAAATGGTTTAATGGTGCGATCAATTCTTTTTTTTTTTTTGGTGCAATTGTATAATACATCGCACCAAATAATAACATTAACGTATATTAATTAATCACAGTACTATAAAATAGATCACATGGCATCATTAAATAACTTTTAATGCTAATGAAATATATTGCACCATAAAATTGATTTTATGATGCTGTACGCATCAAAATACTTGATTATCTCTTTATTATTATAACTAGTACGAAACCCGCGCGATGCGGCGGAGGCGACGATACAATTGGGACTGAGAGGTCTCAGGTTAGATTCTTAATCCCACCCGGACATAATGTGTTGTGTTGGCCGTTCCAAAAAAAGATAAAAAAAACCGTGCAACATCAGTGCGGTCCATCTGTGTTATAAACTCGTGTAACATGGAATTACATAATATATGAAAAAAAAGTATTTTGAAAAAGGAAAATTATAATACATGGTTAGGTTGGAGTGGGTTAAAATAAGGTGACCATCCTAAATTTAGCATACTTTTTCCCGTTCCTATCCAACTCGTTCTCTGTCAAATACCTGTCCATTTGAACCAAAATACAAAAAAAAAAAAAAACGTGCCTATTTCAACACGTTTTTCCTTCGTCGGGTTAAGATGCCAACTATAAATTGAACGTATTTTATTTACAAGAAGGTTTACTTTTTTCTCTACTTTTTGGATATCATGGACGGTGGGAGGGTGGATTAACGTGCCTAATATCACATCATGCTCATAGGTGAAGGAGGTAATGAAGGTCGCATACAAGTTCAAGCTCTTAAAACGTAAGAATCAGACACAGGTCAAATATAAGTAAAGCAAAGATGATATAACACATACATTATCTCATATCTTTTTGTTAACAGGTGCTTAGTAAACCGTAATATGCAATCATTTGTCACCAGTTTCAGAGCTTGTTGCTCGCCTATCTAGAAAGAGGTAGCGGCGTAACTTGTTGCTCGCCTACCTGCTATCGTTATGTAATTTGCCGGTTTATTCAGTGGAAAGTGTTATTATAAAAAAAAATCACCTCGTATTTTTGTCTACAAATGGCTACATTACTTAAATGTGTCGATGTATTAAACTTAAACATGGATGTTTCACAGCTATGTTATTAACAAAACAAGTAATGAATAATGACTAAAAGAAATAGTAAGTAATGGGGATGAAAGTACAGTAACAACATAATCCCATAATCATTCAGGTCTATAGTTAAAACACTAAAATTACACTACTTTATCATATGGCATTTAGTATGTCGAGTTAGTAAATGGGTAAATATATAAGATGTCAAAATAAAAATGAACAAAATAAAAGCAAAAATAATGCAAGACCTCTCTTTCATTATAACATAGGAGCAAATTGTCAAGTGGTGGCTTGTCGGGTCAAAACGGATACCTTATTGTACAAAATCACCCAAGATGATACATGTAAGGCAAGTCAAGTAAAGTCACTTGTTCCCATATCTCGATTATTGATGAAATTATCTCCCCAGCCTAATGATGAATACTCTGTTTCTCCTGACCAGAAAGTTAATCCGCTGATCAAAGGCATGGAGGGAACATCATCTTCTGAAGAATAACATACTACAAATGATAAGGCCTGCATATAACAAATCTGATACATTGAGCATAGCAACTAAATGACATAGAACCTTGTCATCCACTTAAATATCAATGTTGTCAATTAATGCTAAATCTAAGCAGGCATACATCTAGTATAATTTGAAGTGATGATATTTGAGGCGCATGTAGTGCCAATATAGTATAAGTAAACTTTAAAAAACAAATAAATATGCAACTGAAAGAGCAAGATGTATACATATTTCAAAACATATATCAAATGTACTCTTGTAAATAACTACTTAATTAATTTGATATTGTCTCGTTGGCATTATAAGGCTTTCTCACAACCCAATATCCTGTCCCATTCCACGCCATTAAATTTACATACAACTACACAGGGGCATGCAAATGAGTTGGAAACTGAAAGTGGCAAGCAATATATCTAAGATAAAATGATTCCTTGCTTTAATCATAGGGATTTTGCATTTGAACTGTCCACATTCTGGTTCATTATAAAGATTTAACTTTCATTGCCAACAGGTCAAATTTTAAATTCGATGGCCAGGTCAATTTGCATTAACCAAAAATACTTCAACTGACAATGTTGTTGACTTTTGACCCGCTTTGTGGAGGGACTTATGAGGTTTGAATAGATATAATCTTATTCACAATTCTTAAATGAACTATAAAAGTACAAAAACTTACATTAGCTTAGAAAAGATTATGTATGCTTGAATTAACAGTTCTTTCCTCTAAAGCTGCAACTTTAGCCTCTAAATCCTGCAAATTGAGCTATTAGGGAAGTTTATGAATATAAAGTATTTATGCTTTAAGTAATACACACACATCTATATATTCTATTTATGGGACCTGAAGCCGAATGTTTAGCGATCTCTCTGCTTCAACCCAAGCTTCTGCTTTTATAGAAGTTGCTTCCTATTAATATTATAGAAATATTAGTGTACAAACCAGGATCAATGTACAATGGGTCTAATGATTGAATACTTGTATTGCCTCAATGTGCCTCAAAAGAGGCCTAGTACATTCAGGAACTTGCATAACCAGCTCTTCATATCTACATTCGCTCGCCTGAGGATAAATGATAATGGTAATTTACATTAAATGTTATAAGAGAAAAAAACAACTATGCTTCAGAAACAAAACATAAAATGAACAAATCAAATAGTCGCATTACTAAAAAATGCCCATGGTAAATTTTAGGGTGTAAATTGTAGGACCCACATATTTACCATCGGTTATTGATACATAACTTCTTATAAAGTGTTTACGGGTCAGATTTACCTATTTCGACTTGTACTGAAAAGCTGTTTGTTTTGACCCAAATTGTAGCGATGCAACAAAAATAAGAACTCAATGTGTACTTAATGCCCTCTTTTTGGAAACAAAACTACAAAAATTGAGTGCTCTAAAAGCTCAAACACGAGTCTTGTGTAATGCTTGAGCCATGCTTGAAGCACACATGCAATTACCTTCTTTTGTTTACGCCATCTTATTCTTGTGATTTTGAAGCTGATTATCAAGTGAACTTCTTGAACACTCTTTTCTTGAAGAAATCAAGTAAATAAATTGGACACATATAATCACAAAATATATAGATTACTACAAAAAAATTGCGTTGACTATGAAGGATACATATTACGGTTGTTGGCACCCTATTTATCGACAACGTTAGATAAATAGACCTTTTTAGGGTTTTTGTTTCTCGGTCATGTCAATGCCATCTTCATCCATATAAAACAATGCAAAAACTAAAAAATCTAAAAGCCAATTAGCGAAAACAATAATATTAAGCGACAAAAGTGTTTATCAACTAAGTGGATTCAAACCTAACAAAGTATCCTAACTTCAAACGTCTATTTTGAACTAACTAACAGATACTATTCCCCAATTTTTAACCTGGATTCAGTTAAGGACACAAAGTATAAGCTTCGGCCATAATTAAAGGCGAACGTGCAAAAAAATAGCCATTGATTAGAGAAAGCAAAGAAAAAAACTAAAACTAACAAAGAAAGTGAAAAACATGGCCCTTAGGGCTAAATCCTATTAAAATTTATTTAAATCCTTTTAGAATTTATTTATAAACAGCTTTTCCCTAAAAGTCGTCAGTTTGACTCTTAGATCCAAGATTATTTGTTTAGCATTTTGAATTTGATGTCAAAAGGAAATTGAATATCAACTTGACTAATAGTTAAAAATAGACTCCAAATGAAAAATTGCAATCCGGTCACTAATATAGTAATACTAAAAACATATCTTCAAAATCAGAAAAAAAAAAAAACAGTAGATAGATCTCAGACCTTTTGTTCAAACTCTCAAGTCTCAACTTCTTCGTTAGTAACCTTTGTGATTCCATCTGAAGGCTGCAGATCAATTCATGAAACAAACTAAACATTAAACACAACTTGATGAAAAATGATGAAGAAAATTTTCATAGGTAAAATTTAAACTCAGATTAACGGAAAATGATGAAAAAACATGGTTAATTGAAATTTAAACACAGATTAACGAAAAATGATAGAAGAAAAACATCTATAAGTGATGAAGCAGATGAACGTAAATAAAATGAAGAAGAACAAGAATCACATTCAGACCATAACAAATACAACATACAAGCAGAAATATTGGGCAACCAAAGAAATATCAAAAGCCATAGTCAGGTGCTTACCTATGTGTCATCGAACTGCCGTTTTTATCAATGGTTGTTGGTAGAGGACGGTTCTTTGTGATACTGCCCTTATTGATCTGGACTTACGACCCACCATTTCCACCAGAATCGGTCGTTCCATGGTCTCCAAAGTTCACCTAACATTTGGATTAAAAAGTTTCAATGGGTTAGGGTTTGTTAACCGTTCATTTAAAGCCAAACAATTAGTAGATGAAGTTTTTTATCTATAGAAACCATAATATGAAACCAGTCAAACAATCTGAGCTTTTTGATGTAGGTGAGAGAAAGAGCGGAGAGCGTGTTTAGCGTTTCGAATTTCAAAACCAAAATGTGTATAACAAAATGGCGGTAGGCTTTTAGTGTTTGGCCTTTTGAATTTCAAAACCCAAATGTGAAGAACAAAGTGGTGAAGAAAATAATAGCTTTAGAGGTTGGTGTGCATTAGAGGTTTGTACAATAGGCTTTAAACATTTGTACATTAAAGTTTTAGTTATAAAGCATTTTGTTGTAGGTGAAATTTGGATTAATAAATATCTATTTTTTTTTTTAATTCTTTAAGTTAAAAATGCAATGTAGTGATCACTTGTACATAACGCATTCATTTCTTGTACATTTCAAATTACACGTCGATACTAACTAAGACGAACATCCAAACGTTGACAAAAATGAGTAGATCGTCACGATATTTGTGAATGTTTTTAAGACATAATAGTTTAAAAGTTTAGATATGATTAAATAAAAGAATTATAATTTTGTAGGGGATGGAAGAAAAATGTAACTACTAACTAAAAATGAGGAATTAAAGTAATTAAAATAGGGTACTAAAGTGTAAAAGTGGTTGAATGACTATTTTACCCTCATTTTAAGGTTGTTAATGAAAATAAAGTTCTTAATTTTTGGGGATCTTAAACTACCCATTATAATATAGTATAGATAATGTAAAAGTCAAATTCGATGACTTTCTCGTCATTCTAATCCCACGTATTAAATTCCTATTAACCCTCAATAATATTATATTTTGAAACATTGTCCATGGTAATCTGCAACTTTGTTGAAGAGTTAACATAATCTCAAACTCCATATCCCTGTATCTATGGCCATTCACCTTTATCCCTCATAATTCACAACATTCAAATATAATCTCCTCCTCTCCCTTAAGAAAATCAGCAGCCCCATCTCCCTCTGCTTTGATCAGCCCTACACCAATAAACAATATTGGATTCCCAAGAACAAGTTTTCAATATCATTCTTAGGTAACCAAGCTACCTAATCTCTTGTTAATTCATTAAATCACTTAATCTAAACTCTAAAACTAACATAAGCTGTTGTTGTGATCATCCAAAAATATCCAGCAAGGAATCTTGATCGTGTGAATCGAATCAAACAAGCGATCTCAAAACTCGTCTTCGGTACCACCTTATTCTTATTTATTCTTTGTGTCAGATTTCTTTTATTCAAATTAAACCACTAAAAACGGATGATCTAATGTTGTGAACATGCTAATAAGGGTTTTTCATAAAAATAAATCGGATTAAGATTGAAACATGCAAGGTTTAATATAAAAACCTGTTAAAACATGCAAACCATGCACATCAGAAAGTTACTGCAGAAAGTTACTGCAGAAAGTTTTTGAAATTGTTTGGAGTATAACTTGATCATACAAACATAAATTTGGCTAATTGTTGAACCAAAATAATAAGTATGATGTTTAGTTGTCGTACAAAAATTTTCATAATTTTTCGTGAACCCTAAGATTGTTTTTATGATTTTTTTATCAATAGAGGTCAAATTGAGTTTTTAGCTGGAAAATAGGGTGCAATAAGAGATTCATAACTCAATCAATTTTACACAAAAAGCTTTCAAAATTTTACAGAAGGAAGATCTTTGAGCCCTTCAAATTATCCCACTGGTCTTGCATTAATTGGGTAAACCTATATTTTTTTATGATTTTTTTGTTAATTGTCATCAGAAAATGACATTTTTGCCCTTGCGGTAATCCAAGATTTATTTTCCAGCTTTCTGTACACATTTAGACAAGATAAAATTTTAGTAGGTTTACTGGACACAATAGGACGTATCATATTTTTTTTAGAATTAATTTCAAAGGTTTACTATTTTAAATAAAATTCACAAACTGATGTAAAAATCGGATCCGAACAAAAGCTGCTGAATGTTTTGTTAAGATTATAGCTTGCTTCATATTAACCTTATAGGATGCTTAAATGATCAAAAACTATAATAAACATCATCGTATACTACCAATAAGTTAAACCATTAAGTATGTTAATAGTTTAACCATCACAACAATGCTTATCAGTCATTGATCTTAGTCCTTATACGTGTAAATATGCGTGTAGCTTTCGCGTAGGAGGAATTTTGTTGAGCTTACGTAAATTTTCATTATTTGTTTGTTTATTTTAATTTGAAGATGGATCGTGCTTTCTGGATGTACAAAAGTTCACATCTTTCATCAACATATATAGAGGGTGTTAAAAGTTTTCTTGAAGCTGCCGAAGCTAATCGGGTGAATAAAAGAAGTAATAAGATTTGTTGTCCTTGTAAAGTTTGTAATAATTTTAAAGATTTGATGATATCGAGGACATAGAGTTTCATTTGGTGGAAAATGGTTTTATGCCTGGATACACGTGTTGGTCAATGCATGGAGAGTCACTACATGATCATAGCATGTTGTCGATCAATTCACACAATAATGACAATCCGTTGAACAATGATTCATACCTTGATGATGATAATGACCGTTCAAATGAACCCAATGACAATTTAAATGAAATGTTGCATGATATAGAGACTAATATTAGTGATGATGAGCAAGAAAAATTACAACACATGTTTGTAGATGCACAAAAACCATTATATGCCGGTTGCAATAAGTTTATGAAACTTGATGCTGTGTTGAAGTTATTTAACTTAAAGTCCAAAAACGGATGGAGTGATAAAAGTTTCACAAGTCTATTAGTGCTTTTGCATGACATGCTTCCAGAGGGCAATGAGTTACCTATTTCAACGTACCAAGCAAAAAAGTTGATGTGTCCTATGGGATTGGAAGTTGAAAGAATACATGCATGTCCAAATGATTGCATGTTGTATAGAAATGAGTTTAAGGATCGACATGATTGTGTTATCTGCCATACATCAAGGTATAAACGTAAAAAAGAATCAGATGAATTTGATGATGATGATGTGACAAAAAATGGACCACCGGCTAAAATGTTGTGGTATCTCCCCATTATACCTAGACTAAAAAGATTATTTTCAAACGAAAAAGAAGCAAAGTTATTACGTTGGCATTCGGATGAGCGTGTAACTGATGGAAAACAAAGACATGTAGCGGATTCACCACAGTGGACAAACATAGATGACATGTATCCAGAATTTGGAAAAGAGATTAGAAATATACGGTTTGGGCTTAGTTCAGATGGTATCAATCCTTTCAGGGACATGAGCAGTTGTCATAGTACGTGGCCGGTTCTCTTATGCATTTACAATCTTCCACCATGGTTATGCATGAAACGAAAATACATTATGATGTCGTTGTTGATTCAAGGTCCGAAACAACCAGGCAATGATATTGATGTTTATTTGTCTCCTTTGATTGATGACTTAAAAACACTTTGGAATTCAGGTGTCGACGTGTATGATGCTTATATGAAAGAACACTTTCAATTACGGGCCATGATTTTTTGCACTATAAGTGATTTTCCAGCATATGGTAATTTATCAGGATACGTTGCAAAGGGTAAGAAAGCTTGTCTCATTTGTGAAGACGAGACAAGTTCAAGATGGTTAAAAAAATTGCAAAAAAACTGTATACATGGGACATCGGAGATTCCTTCCTACTGGTCACATTTTTCGAACTAAAACAAAGGAGTTTGACGGAAGTACCGAGATTAGATCAATGAGGAAAAGATTTGATGCATTTTCACGAGTTGAAAATTTAAATGTTGTGTTGGGAAAAAGAACCCGTGCTGATAAAAAAATCGTGCTGATAACAGAACTCGTGTTGATAAAAATGCCATCTGGAAAAAAAAGTCAATCTTTTGGGATTTACCTTACTGGAAGCATTTAGATGTTAGACATTGTCTAGATGTTATGCATATTGAAAAAAATGTATGTGATAGTTTGTTGGGCTTATTGTTAGACATTCATGGGAAAACAAAAGATGGGCTTAATGTAGTAAAGACATGAAGGAGATGGGAATACGTAAGGAGCTTGCACCCGTTGAAAGGGACAACCGTTTATATCTGCAACCTGCTTGTTATACTATGTCAAAGGTTGAAAAAGAAAAGTTTTGTGAATGTTTACATGATATTAAGGTTCCATCGGCTTATTCGGCAAACATTAAAAGGTTAGTGTCGATGAAAGACCGTAAATTGCTTGGAATGAAGTCTCATGATTGTCATGTATTGATGACACATATGATTCCTATCGCAATTCGTGGATTGTTACCGGATAACATACGACATACAATCACAAAGCTTTGCTTATTTTTCAACAACATTAACTCAAAGGTTATTGATGCAGAAGTTTTGGATGAATGGCAAAAGGACATTACGGTTACCCTTTGTGAACTAGAGATGTACTTTCCACCTTCATTTTTTGATATAATGGTTCACCTAATATGTCATATTGTACAAGAGATTATGGCATGTGGTCCTGTATTCCTACGATACATGTACCCATTTGAAAGATATATGGGTGTTTTAAAAGGTTATGTAAGAAACCCCAATCGACCTGAGGGCAGTATTATTGAAGGATACACTTCTGAAGAGGTGATTGAGTTCTGCCAAGGTAATTGTATCACAACAGTATAATAAATCACACACGCACAAATATATATATATATATATATATTATAGTGTTTTAGTTAAATCTAACTTCCAATGTAATTTTTTTAACAGGATATATGGAAGGTGGCGAAAGTGTTGGTGTTCCTAAAAGTCGTCATTCGGGTCGACTTGATGGTAAGGGAGGAGTTGGTATGAAAATAATCAAGCCAACTCATGATATTTTAGACCTTGCACATTTGGTGGTCCTAAATCACATGTCGTGTCTTACTCCATATGTTGATGAACACATGAACACATTGCGGTCGAGATACCCAGGTAAAGACCAAATGTGGTATATAACAAAGCATAACAAAGACTTTTCGAGGTGGATGACAGAAAAGGTAATGGAAAGTAATACCGATAAATATGTGAAAAGGTTAGGGCAACGCCCGAATTTTGCAGTTAAATCTTACCAAGGGTACGACATCAACGATTATACGTTCTACACCAAAGATCAAGATCTAAAAAGTACGACGCAAAATAGTGGAGTGTGACATCCGTCACTCTTGTCTTTCATGTAATTGACAATAATAGCCCTTCAAATATTTCCATTATAATCCCTGTAAGTTTCGTCGTTTCAAATTAAAATTTTTGAGTGAACTAAAATTTTATCATTTATATTTATTATGGACCGGGTATAAGCTTTAAAACAAATGTCTATCTTGAAACGTTATTCGGAATGGATTTTATAAAATTTTCAGTTTTATAAATACTTTTAAAACTCTAAAATGATAAATACTAAATTATTATTCTTAAACAAATTTAGTGAGTCTTAAATTGATTAATTATTAGTGTCCGTTACTGAAAACATTTGATTAATATATTTTACATCTTGAAAGGTAATATGTAGTTATAGTGAAATGCATAATAATAATTTGATCACAAGGCAAGACAAACTAAATTCACCATATTTTTTTGGCCCTCCTTCATTGATTAAAAAAAAAAGAAATTAATGCACGACATTAATTGCCATCTTTTTCGTTTGCGTTTCGTGTAACCGTCGTAAGCACTAATCATTGGATATTTAAATCTAATTGAATCATATTGATTAAGTATCAAAACTATATATTTCGAAACCGTCAATCTTGCACAACCATAAAACCCACAAAGCAACCTATTGGTTTTCCCTTGCAACTTTGACCACACCTAAACCCACAATGTCCATCTCCATATCACTCGGATCTCTCTTTAGCCATCGTTACACAACACAATACCAATCGAGGCCAACCACCACTAATATCTCGATCTTTCGTTCTTCCTTCGCGAGCGCCATCTCTATATCGATCTCCGATCCATTCTATGAGGCTATGTAGGTAATTAATCTTATCCTTGGTTAGTCGTATCTTGTCCTCACGCTTGCTTACATGACTTCGATATGTCCCGGCGACTAAAACGAATATTAATATGAAAACTCTTATGAAAAGGATTAGTGTATGTGATTACTATGTAGACATGATATGTCCATTTTTTCTTATTTACTTTAACATTTGTTATTATCACATATAAATTGAAAACCTTAAGCCTAACACTTTAATTCGTTTATACGTATTGGTCAGTAGGTTTTAATGAGCTTAATCCTTGAGCCTAACACTTGTTTGTAAGTCTAAGTACTAAACTTAGTAATTTTATAACTACCAGTACCCAAAACTTTTGAAACCATTCCTTCTTAAATGTTATATTCTTTTGACTTTAACTAGCACACACTTATTCATATATATCAAAGTAAATTTGAAGTTTTGTGATATAGGAATAGTAGTTGACGTAAAGTATTTGTATTAATTAGAGGTGTTTTATATATTAATTTATATGGCGTATAGATGCCATGATAGTTTTCGCACATTGTGCTACTAGACTAACTTTAAAGATCGAACAAACGGATTTGGGAGCTATGTGTTAAGAAAATATATGAATACAAAAAAGGTAACTTAATAACCATATTTTCAACCAATGATTTATATTTTAGCTTTCAGATTAAGGAAAATATTTATTTATTATTATTATTTTGGTATAAATAAGTTTTAGAGGAGTTAAATTCTAGAAATCATTACACTGGAGGACACCGCACCTACTTCTAATGAACTCAACTTTTTATTAAAAGATAGTAGTAAATATGATCAGTAAAGTAATTATAATCGTTGTCAAAGGTAATCAATAACATATTATAGATTTTATTAGTCTCCGTCGCCGGACAATCGACGAGTCAACGAATCATATAGCTGAATTATTGCTTATAAACTTTGATAATGAAATATAGGCTCAAACATAGTTCATTGATCCTCTTTGATATCTTACAAGTTCATCCTCATGATCAATGTGAGTATATCTTTCCCCTTTTTACTGTTTTACTACTTTGGGGTGACTCGTGTACTTATATATTAATCAAGTTTTTATTTCTTTTACTAAATGCAATTCTCATGTGTGTTTGCTTTATGTTAATTGGTGTGTCTATGACTTGTCAAAATCATTAACCGTTCTGCGGCCTAGCTTTTCAATGAATAGTACTATGGTATACCCCCTTGAGACTCTGTTGAGAATCTTGGTCATTGTCTTGTTAATTCATTATTCAGTTGGTTAGTCATGTGTTAGTCATTATTCTTCAGGTTTGGTTTTGAACGGATATTACTTATTACATAATTGCAAATGGTACCGCACATGAATTGCTAAACACTTTTCTACTATTTTTATTTAAACAGGGTATGCTCACCAATACTTTGTGTATTGAACAAATGATTTTGTACATGTTTCAGGTTGTTTTGAGACGCTTCTTTTAGGCTTTTGGATTTTATATTTCAGTCTTGTCTACATTGTATTTTAGCTAGACTTGTCACTTTAGAATTATTGTATCCTGTAATTTCATTTCAATGTAATAAATTATTTAATCAATGTATTCAAATTTACACTTTAGTCCATGAGCTATTGAACAATCGTCACTACGTGACACCTCGATGTTTCCGCCATCGGTTGGGGTGTTACAGATTGGTATCAGAGCCATGGTTATAGGGAATTAGGTTATTAGAATGCCTTTTAGCCTAGTCTATAACTAAGCTTATTTTCACGAGTCCTCTCGTGTACATTTCTCTTATTTCTTATATTTTCTTTCAAGATATTTTCGCTATGATTCTTTCTCGTTATTCTCTCGGTATTTTGTTTGGAAAAGAAGACACTCGTATTTCACAAACGAAATGATATCACCAAGTTAGGAGTGACATTCATACCTTGGTGATTAGTTTCACTCCTCTATATGTTATTTATCTTAGGAATATACCTTTGAGATAGGAGTGACATCCACACCTCAAAGAGTATTTCCTTCAAAAAGAAACTTAACCACTAAGCTGGGGGTGATATCCTTAACTTAGTGATTGGTTTCATTCCTCAATTGTTTTCAATTTTGAAATACATCTTTGAGTTAGGAGTGAAATCCACATCTCAGGGATCTGTTTCTACATCTCGTTTTAAAGTCTCGCTAAAGGTTTTGAAATTTACCAGTGACGGGGTATGTGCAATCGGGAAAAATGACCATTCACTCATAGGTTCAAGTACGCTCCCCACAAGTCACTAATAATATTTCAATCTCTTTGGCTAGTCACCAGTTTCATTAGAAATATTTTAAGTATCACATTTTTTGATATATTTTCCATTTGTTGTTTGAAACTCTTATCATAATTTTTTATAATGAAGTTATTATGTCTTTTGAGTTTTCTCTATTAATAGCTATCGCTATTTGTGCATTTTTCCGTTTTTCATTATTGACTCTTAAGTTTTGTTTAACATTTAGATTTTAAGTTCCATCTCTTGATGCTTTATATACTCATTGATTATTCGCTTTTGGATTTTTTTTTCATCATCATTATTAAAACTTTTATCCGCTTTAAAACTTACACTATTATGATTTGTGACTTCTACACTATTGTCGCATTGACTTTTATCATTCACGTCATTTCTAAATCTTGGTCTTTTGAAAACACATTTGATTTATATGGTCTTTCGAGAAAAGAAACTTGCGACTGATAATATGCATTATGACAATTTTCAACTCGACTTCTTGTAAACACATGAAAGTATGTACTTACGAAGTCTTTTCATGTGAAGCTGTTTTGAATCTAAAAAGTTATTCTCATGCATCACTACTATACTTTCAACTATATCACAAAGTTCGAGTAAAACTACATTTTGTTTTATAAACAATAATTTATCTTTTACATTTACACTCCTTCAGTCGCAAAACTTTTGGTCTAATTATTGGACATATCCTTATTGAAATGTTGCTAAATGTCTTTTAACATATAGTGCATATATTTTAAACCCGCATGGCCAGTAGACTATACGTATGTTCCGTCCACTCTCAAATACAGTAAATATCATTATCTTATTCTTACATCATTTTATTTTATTATATTCTCATATTATCTTATTTATGATTATTCTCGTATTATTATTTTATTGGTGGCTATCCCCACGCGTTATTTACAATTATTCTCGCACTAATTATTAATACTCATTCTTACAACACTGGTTTTGAGCATTAATTTAACTCGTTTACTTTCATTTTGTGAAAATTGTGCGATTTACTTGATTTATATTATACCATTCTTTCAATCGGAGTTTTATGCTATACTTATGTACTTGACGCATATTTAGTATGCATAATTTTTTCCTGTTTTTGAGCAAAACCCTGTTATACTTTACGTTATTTTGTTCATCATCATGGCCAATGAACATACTAGTTGATAATTTTGTATGGGATCTAAGCCAGTGCCCACGTACGACTCGGGTTAGAGTATTTCTTTAATCCGAGGGGAACGGTGTAAACCTCAGGGTTATCAATATGGGTGTTTAAAGCCAACGATGTGAACAGGAGTTACCGGTTAATGGTAAACCCTAAAGGGAAGGACCTCTAACCATGTCATGATTGAACATTATTTCATTACAGTGACTATTACATATGGGTTGCACACATTTTTTTTTCTGGTATTATTTATGTTAGTGTTATGGAAAAGCATAACACCCTAGTGTAAGGTAAATCAGTGATTACGGTCCGGAACGCAATCATGGGTTTACAGGTACATGGGGGTGGTGTGTAATTCTATTTAGGCTATTGGTAGACAATCAGTACGAATCCAAAGTATCGGGAGTGTGGTGGGTTAGCTGCGGTACACCCTATATATAAGCATAAACGATACTGCGGGAATGGACTAGGAGTCTAACCAAGAACCTACCCATTACCCATTACTACCTCTTCATTAGATCGTTGACTAATAGCTAGTATTTTTCAATAAGAATAGTTTACATAAGCTTCAATTAGTTTTGTTGGAGCCTTCCTTGTTGACCATCTCTATAGAAAACCTTAAACCTTGTGTACTCTTACACTCTCCGTTAGTCAAAATTCTGTTGCATGTCCTTAGTAAAGTTCGGTCAGGAATCTTTTTAAAGTAGGGGAGACTGCTTCATTGGTACCTCTGCCCCTCACCAGTTACACATTCCCAAAACCATTCACATTTAAACTCTCAATTTCTTAATCTCGGGTCAACTGTCAAAGATTTTTAAACTTTTATTTTGGATATTAGACAACTACTTTAAATCATAAATGATGAAACTTTCTTTTAAAAATCTAGTTGACTTTTACAACACCTTTTGTTTCATAGTAGCCTCCACTTGAAAGGAATTTCGAGACGAAATTTTATAAAGTAGGGGAGACTGTGACATCCGTCACTCTTGTCTTTCATGTAATTGACAATAATAGCCCTTCAAATATTTCCATTATAATCCCTGTAAGTTTCGTCGTTTCAAATTAAAATTTTTGAGTGAACTAAAATTTTATCATTTATATTTATTATGGACCGGGTATAAGCTTTAAAACAAATGTCTATCTTGAAACGTTATTCGGAATGGATTTTATAAAATTTTCAGTTTTATAAATACTTTTAAAACTCTAAAATGATAAATACTAAATTATTATTCTTAAACAAATTTAGTGAGTCTTAAATTGATTAATTATTAGTGTCCGTTACTGAAAACATTTGATTAATATATTTTACATCTTGAAAGGTAATATGTAGTTATAGTGAAATGCATAATAATAATTTGATCACAAGGCAAGACAAACTAAATTCACCATATTTTTTTGGCCCTCCTTCATTGATTAAAAAAAAAAGAAATTAATGCACGACATTAATTGCCATCTTTTTCGTTTGCGTTTCGTGTAACCGTCGTAAGCACTAATCATTGGATATTTAAATCTAATTGAATCATATTGATTAAGTATCAAAACTATATATTTCGAAACCGTCAATCTTGCACAACCATAAAACCCACAAAGCAACCTATTGGTTTTCCCTTGCAACTTTGACCACACCTAAACCCACAATGTCCATCTCCATATCACTCGGATCTCTCTTTAGCCATCGTTACACAACACAATACCAATCGAGGCCAACCACCACTAATATCTCGATCTTTCGTTCTTCCTTCGCGAGCGCCATCTCTATATCGATCTCCGATCCATTCTATGAGGCTATGTAGGTAATTAATCTTATCCTTGGTTAGTCGTATCTTGTCCTCACGCTTGCTTACATGACTTCGATATGTCCCGGCGACTAAAACGAATATTAATATGAAAACTCTTATGAAAAGGATTAGTGTATGTGATTACTATGTAGACATGATATGTCCATTTTTTCTTATTTACTTTAACATTTGTTATTATCACATATAAATTGAAAACCTTAAGCCTAACACTTTAATTCGTTTATACGTATTGGTCAGTAGGTTTTAATGAGCTTAATCCTTGAGCCTAACACTTGTTTGTAAGTCTAAGTACTAAACTTAGTAATTTTATAACTACCAGTACCCAAAACTTTTGAAACCATTCCTTCTTAAATGTTATATTCTTTTGACTTTAACTAGCACACACTTATTCATATATATCAAAGTAAATTTGAAGTTTTGTGATATAGGAATAGTAGTTGACGTAAAGTATTTGTATTAATTAGAGGTGTTTTATATATTAATTTATATGGCGTATAGATGCCATGATAGTTTTCGCACATTGTGCTACTAGACTAACTTTAAAGATCGAACAAACGGATTTGGGAGCTATGTGTTAAGAAAATATATGAATACAAAAAAGGTAACTTAATAACCATATTTTCAACCAATGATTTATATTTTAGCTTTCAGATTAAGGAAAATATTTATTTATTATTATTATTTTGGTATAAATAAGTTTTAGAGGAGTTAAATTCTAGAAATCATTACACTGGAGGACACCGCACCTACTTCTAATGAACTCAACTTTTTATTAAAAGATAGTAGTAAATATGATCAGTAAAGTAATTATAATCGTTGTCAAAGGTAATCAATAACATATTATAGATTTTATTAGTCTCCGTCGCCGGACAATCGACGAGTCAACGAATCATATAGCTGAATTATTGCTTATAAACTTTGATAATGAAATATAGGCTCAAACATAGTTCATTGATCCTCTTTGATATCTTACAAGTTCATCCTCATGATCAATGTGAGTATATCTTTCCCCTTTTTACTGTTTTACTACTTTGGGGTGACTCGTGTACTTATATATTAATCAAGTTTTTATTTCTTTTACTAAATGCAATTCTCATGTGTGTTTGCTTTATGTTAATTGGTGTGTCTATGACTTGTCAAAATCATTAACCGTTCTGCGGCCTAGCTTTTCAATGAATAGTACTATGGTATACCCCCTTGAGACTCTGTTGAGAATCTTGGTCATTGTCTTGTTAATTCATTATTCAGTTGGTTAGTCATGTGTTAGTCATTATTCTTCAGGTTTGGTTTTGAACGGATATTACTTATTACATAATTGCAAATGGTACCGCACATGAATTGCTAAACACTTTTCTACTATTTTTATTTAAACAGGGTATGCTCACCAATACTTTGTGTATTGAACAAATGATTTTGTACATGTTTCAGGTTGTTTTGAGACGCTTCTTTTAGGCTTTTGGATTTTATATTTCAGTCTTGTCTACATTGTATTTTAGCTAGACTTGTCACTTTAGAATTATTGTATCCTGTAATTTCATTTCAATGTAATAAATTATTTAATCAATGTATTCAAATTTACACTTTAGTCCATGAGCTATTGAACAATCGTCACTACGTGACACCTCGATGTTTCCGCCATCGGTTGGGGTGTTACATGGAGTTACAATCATCGCGTCAGCGGCCGAATTCGACAGAGTGGATCATAATACAATGACACGAATTGCCAAAGAATCTTATTATGGTGTCATACAAGAAATTTGGGAATTGGACTATTATGATTTCACTATTCCTGTGTTCAAATGTAAGTGGGTGAATAACGGTACAAGTGTTAGAATTGACAAATATGGTTTTACACTTGTTGACCTTTCAAGTAATGGCTATGTTTCTGAGCCATTCGTTCTCGCAAGACATGTCACACAAGTGTTTTATGTCAATGACCCGAGCAAACCAACACACCATATTGTATTGCAAGGTAAGCGACGTATTCTTGGTGTTGATAATGTCGTTGATGAGGAAGAGTACGACCATTTTGATGATCTTCCACCATTTTCTGTCGGCATTGAACCGGGTAATCATGACAACATTACTGACACCCCATACTTACGGTCTGACCATACCGATGGTATATACGTTGATTAAGGTTTGTGATGTGTGTATATATATATATATATTCTTATTTTTTATATGAATTTTATAATATAGTCAAATTATTAATATTATTTTATTTAATTTTAAGCAGGATAAATGGTGAAGGAAAGAAACATAAAAATAGAAGTCTTGCTCAAACCAGAGTACAAGAGATCGACTGAAGAACAAGAACCAGCATCAAAATAGCGAATTCGCATGTCTGCTTGTCTGTTAATTTTATCTTTTAGGGACCTAATGTTAAATACTTCACAAGTGGCTCAAGTAATCATATTTTGAATGCACTAAATCAGTAACCAGTTATTTCATAAACTAAGTTACAGCGGCGGAAAACCACAGTGCAGTAGCACAGTTGTCTGAGCTGCAAAACGGCTTGTGGCGACGGTAAAACAATACGATTTTATTAGTCGTTTTGTAATTTGGGAATATTGATTTATTAGTCGTTTCGGTATAGGTTTAAATGGGTTAATTGGGTACCTCTAAAATGCAACATCTTTGCTTGGTTGTTTTGGTTTGACGGTCCTCGTTTTGATGACGCGTCCATTTCTAATGAAAGATAAAGTTCAAAAAAAAAAAAAAAACTAAAATAATAACCATTTTATCAAATCTTCAGTGACTATCTAAATCAAAATATTGAGTTACGCTATAATTTAGATTAATCCAAAATCTTATGACTTGATTGTGTTTATCTAGTATAGTTGAAAAAAAAAACTTCTTGATAAAAGAAAACAATATATTTTTTTATTCAAATTTACGTAAAAACTAAAATTATAACACTTAATTGATAAGTTTTCATAGAATTGGATTAGATTCAGATTAATACTTCCCTCCAACTGTTCCCTCCTAAATATCAGCATTGAGTACATTCAGTTTAATACTACCCCCCTTCAACTGTTCCCTCCTAAATATTCACTACAGCCCGCTCGATTGATATTCATCATCTAATTTCAGACCTGTTCCACATAACCGCCGCCCGTTGACACACCACCGCAGTCACTGCCGCCCGTTGTCGTCACCGCCAGGTTCCACACCACAACGAATTGAAGGTGATAACTTATATGGATTTCTTATTTGAAACCGTTGATACTATAAACGTGCAAGTGTTCACATATGTTACAATTTGCATTGTCGTTGTACGTTAAATTATCGTTTAGTATATGAACCTATAGTTTGATTGATAAATACTACCATTTTCCCCTGTTTATAAAGAAGGTGAGTTTGTCAGGACGTTTTGAAAACAATTTCCTATTTTTTCAATAGATCTAGACTTTCTATTAAGGATTGAACATGAAAGAGAATTCCTAAGATTAATAATAGAAGCTGAAGTAAATTGAATGTGTGTTATGGAGATAATAAGAGGGAAGGCTTATTGATTGATAATTGAATGTATATGTACTTGATATGTATGTATATATGTTTGTATGTATCTTTTTAGTTGATTAAATATAGTTATGTTATATGTTTTTGTTCAATGGTTTAGGTATGTCGAAAAGAGGAAGAGGTCAACGCGGTTGCACTTCTTTTTCACAAAAGTTAAACGAGCGTGATTATTACATTACTTTTGGGGTTGACAACCAGCCGGTGGGTCCTACAAGAATTAAATTTGTATCATGGTTTGGAATAGAGGTTAAACAAAGATTTCCATTACATCTTGACACAAGTGAGCTTCCTAAAAAATGGTTTGATGAGTTATGGTTGGCAACCCAGGTATTATATTTTATTATCTGTAAATTATTAGAGCTATGGAGTACATGTAAATTAATTATTATGTTTAACTTATTGTTTTGTAAATACTAGTCAAAGTGGAATTTTGCAACCAATGCCCCCTACGAAGTTATGAGGAAAAAAGCTATGAGAATCCGAACAAATTTTAAAAGTAGGATCTTTACTTAATATGTAAGCGATGGGAGGACGGGTTGTGATTCACATGAATATCTTGATCCTGAACAATGGGATAAGTTCCTTGAAAAAAGGAATACTGAGAAAGCAAAGGAAAAAAATAAAAGGGCAAAAGAAAATGCAGCTAAGAACACATGCCCGCCTCGCGTAGGTCGAAGTGGTTGGTTTGGTTTTGAAGGTAAAGTAGACACCGTATGGTCTGAACTCCTAGCAAAAAATAAATCTCTTGAAGGCTTAGGACATAAGCGTACCAAAAAATATATAGCTAGTCGAGCAAAAAAAAAACAAAGTAACAAACTCGTATGAACTTCCACCAGATACGATGGAAAGAGTCAATCAACTGGTAAGTAATTGTGTTGTTTGATTATATTAACTTATATGTATCATAATCAAATGCTTTAACAAATATTCGTTTTATAGGTTGATGAGGATGGAAGGATGAGAAACGATGATAGTTATCTTGAAACAAGTGAAGACCCGATAGTTAGAGTTTTGGGACCAAAGAACAAAGGGCGAACACAAGGTGAATCCGGACACATAGGTAATGATTATACACACACATTTATAATTATAAACTCATATAGTATATATGTATATATATATATATATAGAGAGAGAGAGAGAGATTGATTAATTGATTTAGTTATAATATTGAGTTTATAGGTTCAATAAAGGTTCATGAAGGATCGTTTAAAGCTAGTAGACAAGGGGTAAGAAATGACTCTATTGTGGATGTGAACCGTGATACAGTCTTGTCACCACGGGTGGACACGAGGCCTGGTATTCGTGACTCTAGTTGTGGGTCTGGTCAATCATTTATGGACTATCCACCTATCCAGATAATTAATTTATAGTTTGTTAAAAAAATGTTTTTAATATATATGTATATATTAAATGTTGTACTGTTTTGTAGAAACTTACTAAATGTGAGTTGAAATCAAAATGTTATTTAATATATATTTGTATATATTTAAAATGTTGTATTATTTTGTAGAAACCTACCAAATGTGAGTTGATATCTCATCATCACGTTCGCACGGAAGTGTAGTCCCGAAATACTAGATCTTGTTGAATGCAATAGATTGTTATCACTTAGAAACACCTATTAGTTAGGTGTTTCAAGTGATTAATCCAAGAAACAAATAAAACTAGATGAACATTGAAAGACCCGACACACACAATGAATAACATAATGATTCCATAGCAGATTTGAAGATGAATAACCTTGGAATATGATTAAGTACGCACGTATGCAAAGTGTGCTACAAAGATAAAACTCCAAAACCCCAACCCTAGAGCTGTGCACACACATTCTTTATATAGGACAGCACCTGGGCCTGCGCACTTAACACAAGTGCGCAGGGCCCGTCCAAATAAGTGCGCAGACTAGGGTTTGAGCACTAAACATTGTATTAATTACATACTAAGTCCTTCAACTATCAAACTATACAATAAACACTCAAAAGTCTCTATTCTGGTAACTGTGGTCTCAAAATAACCCAACAATACTCCCCCTAGACCACAGCTACCAGTCTTCAATCTTCAGTCAACCTCCACATCGCTTTCCTCCCCCTCAACCTGTGCAGGAGGGTCTTGTAAGTACAGTGTGACTGGATCTACCTCGGCTGCTGGAGAAGTTTGGATAGATTCTGTTGTAATTCCTTCAGGATTAGCTGCTGATACTGGTTCTTCTGGAAGTACCTCTGATGCTGCAGTTTCTGTAGCAGCAGCATCAGTAGTTTCTGTAACAGTAGCAGCAGCAGCAGCATGCGCAGCCTTCTCCTTGTCTTCTTTTTCTTTATCTGCTGCGTTTATCCTGTCAACTAAATCCAGCAGCTCACTCTTCAACTTCAAAGCCCTATCTACTGCTCTTCTAAACAGTACGGCTTCTTCAAACAGTGTGTTTCCAGCACCAACATTGATCTGATTCGCAAAAAGCATATTCAGATCTGACAAGTTTAGTGCGAACACATCGACCGGATCCAAGATTCTCAACACCTCTGAATCATTTTCCAGCTTGATCACCGCTTCACCAGTGTTGCTGTCATAGAACCATTTCTTGAAGTTTCTAAGCATCACTGGAAGCTCGGGTCTGATCGGAACTCGTGTGACGACCTGAGGAGGGTCTATCACATAAGTTATCATTCCTCTTCCCGTTGCTGGATCGATTCTGGTCTTTGATATTCTTCTTCTAGGCTTTTGCGGCTTGAATATCTGGAAGTCACTTTCACATTCTTTCCTGATAAAGTTCTCAACCATGCCAGCTTGTGAATCAAGAGAGGGATTAATGAATGGGGCCCTGCTAAGTTCCCTGATATCCCATCGGGGAAGAGATTTCAGCTCCTTCTGACCCTTGAAGTATTGGATTACCCCCCCTCTCCTTTTCACAGCAAACAGTCCCTTTTCAGCATCATACTTCCACGAGATAATCTTTTCTCGATGAGCAGACCTGGTATGATGAATGTTCTGATGTAAAGCAGGAATGGTAATTGGCTTTCTTGGGAACCATGCTGCTCTTTCAGGGTCTAGTTTGTGCCCATCAGATGTCTCATAGATGACTTCTTGATCGGTTCCCATCTCTACAAAACTGTCAGGCATCTCATCTTCACTGACCTCGTCCACTTCACTAGCCTCAGCCTCCTTTTCTTTCTCTTTTTCCGCCTCCAGAAACTTTCCAAAATCAAAGGTTTCGTCAAAAGTAGCTCTGGGAGCACCTGTTAACTGCTGCCTCAGATCCTGAAACATGTCAAACATCTGCACATGAACCTGATGTTGAAACTTAATCAGGTATCTTTGATCCTTGATCACTTTCTCCATTTTCTTGTTCTTGACCTTGAGCTTTTTCACCTTCTTTCTTAGCTCCTGGTTATTGTGCACATCACTTTTCATTGTGCAGAATTCCCTGGCCGCAACCTTACCTATCTCCTTCACAAGCTTCTCGTATAGCTCCTGATGCACCGGTTTTCGACGAGGTGCAGCAGGAGCCGATGAAGAAGGTTCAGCTGATCGGTGGGTAGGAGCTTTGGGGGCTGATGCAGTGGCAGTGGAAGGCCCTGGAGCAGAAGTTGCAGCAGTAGAAGGCCCTGGTTGGTTTGGTTGTTCTTCCCCAAAAATCCGTTCCATGTACACTTGCTCCTCAACATCATCCGGTGTTATCACTCGAGGGATCTCAGATTCAGGAAGCTGTTGTCTTCTTTTCTTTCTAGCTTCCCTTTCAAATTCAGCCACTGCTCGTAAATTTTCTGCAGCTTCAATCTGTTCGGGTGTCAAAGATTCTCTCGATTCTTGCAATAAGCCAGCTGGCCTTTTCTTTATGCTGGGCTTTGCTCGAGCCGGCTCAGATGCCACTCTTTTGCCTCTGGCCTTTTCTTGGGCGATCTCTTCAGCAGTGGGCTGAGCTGATGTAGTGGGTGCAGATGGTTCGGGTGTGGGAGCAGCTGTGGGTTGTTGTCGAGCCTGAGCAGTGTCTGCCTTTCTCTTATTGATCTTGTTGTAGATCTCTATGACAATCGGATATCGCTGAGCCGCATACATGTGCTCAAGCATTGGTTCCCAATCCGGTGTGTTGCATTCTGTGAAGAATCTAGCCCCTCTGGTGAAAATGTATTCAGCACCGAGAGGCAGATTCTCGTGCTGAGTGTTGATCATCATCTGAATGAACCTGGGGTACATCGCCCATTTCCCCGACCCAGCTTCTGCATTCTTTATCAAGTAGTCAAAAATCATCCCGGATAGGTTGAACTTTTCATCTTTGCAGATCTTTATCATAGCCGTCGACCATTCAGTACTGAGTGCATTGTAGCCTCCCTTTCTGTGACCTAGAGACATAATGAATACATGACTAATGAGTCTCCAGTCTCTCGTCAGTTGTGTCTTCTTAACATCGCCCCTCTTGTCAAATTCGCCTTTGCAACCGAACCTCCTGAACTGTTCATGAATGTCTGCTTTTGCCATAAATCTGACGGTTCCTGGTTCATCCCGTAGTTTCAGCACTGTTCGAACTGTATCTTCAGTAATGAATAGAGGCTTGTTTCGGACTGTTGCTTTGATACGCTTGACACTTGCAACTGTTTCAACTCGAGCAGAACGCCAGAAATCTTCAATGTGTGAAACGTACACTGGTTCGACGTTCTCTACAGCAAAACCGATTCGGCTGCGTCTAATCCAGGTCACAACGTCTTTGAACTGCACATCATCGGTATCCAGATTCATTGGCTGGTTGTGCATTCCTCTACGATCCCACTCAAGTTCCATCTGTTTAATCCAAGAGCACGAAACGCCAATTAGATCTCGGATAATTGATTTTAGACTTAAACTTACACGGACAACGAACTTAGACCTAGATCTTATTAATATTTTTAGATTTTGAATTTTAATGGTCATTGGATTAAGGATTGATGAATTGATGTTATTGGTGTCAATGGTACGTTTGAATTTTAGTTATTAGATTATTAAGGTCCGGTTTTGAGTTCGCAGTCCGTTAAAGTGTCTTAATAGTCAAAATGAAAGATGTGTGTGGTTTAGAGTCCAAGTGTTCAAGAGTGTCAAGTACTCAGTCCAGTTCAAGTACTCAGGCCCATTTTAGTTCGCAGGCCCATTTAGGTACGCAGGCCCAATTAAATACGCAGCCCCATTTAAATATGCAGGCCCATTTTAGGTACGCAGGCCCATTTAAAAGTCAAGTGCTCAGTCAAGTGCGCACATACTTTGACTGAGCACTTAGTTATCACTTAGACCAAACCAAGTACGCAGGTGAGTTCACCCGGGCATGGTAACCCCTTAGATCATAGAGTCAGGTCTGCGTACTAAGCAAGTACGCAGACACTTGAACCTTCGTTCAAGATTTCAAGTCACAGTTATGTACGCAGATGATTAGGGTTTCTGTGTACTTATATGACTATGAAACAAGTACGCAGTCTCTATGAGACAAGTGCGCACATGTTCATATGTCAAGTACGCAGATCTTCAAATCTTCAAGAACCCAATTAATACAAGAACAATCAGCATAAGAACCGTTTATAACCTGTAATCTCAACAAATAAATCATTAGAAACATAAGATCTACCTTGATAATCAGTAAATACGAGTTAATGAACACAGAAACAAGGTATGGTATGAGTGATTAGTGTGTGATTGTTGTGTGATTATGATATTGATGATGATGAACGGTGAAGATGATGATGAAAAGGTGATTTTGGGGTGATTAGGGTTAGTAAGAAAGCTGTTAAGGGTGATAAAAGCTTTTGACCAACATTGACCAGTATATATATACATGGGCTATTGGGCCTGCGCACTTGAGTTAAGTGCGCAGGGCCCCAACAAGTACGCAGATGCCCACAAATTTGGCCCAAAGATTGAAATTAAAGCCCAAATCCTTTAGATTAAGGGGGTTTTACCAAATCTTACCTTCTGCATTCAAGATCATACTAACCATACCTGCCGGAACCCGTTTCAACTTCCCGTTGGATAGCTGCAGCCTAAGAACAATTGTCGGTATGCTTGTCCACTTAAATCCATGCCCTTTCTCTTTCAACATGTGTTTGGTGATATTGTTTATCATGTTTTTCGGTAATATTGACGAAAATTTTATGGACCCCACAGTGTGCTAGGTATTGGCCTACCGATCCTCAAGGTTTATTGAAATATAATGATGAGAGCTTCAGGTCTATGTTACCATAAGCAGAGAAGATGATCATTATCTTGATCAGATGATGAGAGCTTCAGGTCTATGTTCCCATAAGCAGAGAAGATGATCATCTGATCGTTTGGTGAGCTATCTATGTATGTTTGCACGTCACTAACATTGCGTGTCTTTTCTGCTCAGTTTCAAAAATTTTGTTTTTCTTAGCCCCGCATTGGTAGCTTGCACTCTTAGGTGTCTTTTGATTTGCTTATGCACAAAATTTTCTGTGTCTTTTAATTTCTCAACCTATGTATGACCGGACTCAGCTTGTGCAGGCCTAAAGCACAGTGGGAATCCAGCTTTCCGTGTAGATCTTCATTGTTAATCACCTAGTAGCAGTTTACTTGATTCCAGGCTGAATCTACCGACACATCGTTTGCTTGAGGCCACAACATCCTCTGGGTCCTATTCACATGCCGACGAGATATGATTAGTTCCTATCATTTCCTGAATTAAATTTGCAATAAGAATAGACCGGTTCACTTTCTCCCCCAAAAATCTTGTTTTAAAGGAAAATAAGATTTTTCTTTTTATAAAATATACAATTTTTTTTTTTTTTTTTTTTTTTTTTTTTATTCAAAGTTGATCATCTCAAGCCATGAAACCAACTGATGAAACCGGGTTTTATCAAAAGCTTTTGTAAAGATATCTGCTTTTTGATCAGCAGTATCGATAGGCAACACCTGTATGTACCCTTTGTCGTGTGCATCGCGAATTGAGTGAATCCGAATTTCAATGTGTTTGGTTTTAGAGTGGTCAATTGGATTCTTCACGATGTCACGACATGCATCATTATCAATGAAAATAGGTGTATGCATGACATTCAAACCGTAGTCCAAAAGCTGATTTTGGATCCATAACACCTGACAGCAACAACTGGAAGCAGCTGTGTATTCGGCCTGAGCAGTAGAGATTGACACGGTGGTCTGCTTCTTGCTTTGCCAAGACACTAGCCGGTTACCCAGAAATTGACAGCCACCAGAGACAGATTTTCTGTCTATCCTGCAACCTGCATGATCACTGTCAGAGTAAGCGATTAGATCAAAGTTATCGCTCTTAGGATACCATAAACCAAGTTTAGGTGTTCCTTTGAGGTAGCGGAAGACTCTTTTTACTGCAGTCTCATGCGATTGCTTAGGATTAGACTGAAAACGCGCACAGCATCCAACTGCCCACATTATATCTGGTCTGCTAGCTGTAAGATACATCAGAGAGCCAATCATTGATCGATATGTATGAGGATTCACTGAAGGCCCCTGAAGATCTGGTACAAGTGTTGTTTGGGCCGCAAAAGGAGTATTGGACGGCTTGCAATCGGTCATGTTGAATTTTGCCAAGATGTCTCTTGTATACTTCGCTTGATGAATTAGAATTCCGTCTTCTTTTTGCTGTACTTCCAAGCCTAAGAAAAACGATAATTCTCCCATCATGCTCATTTCAAACTGAGACTTCATGATGCTTTCAAATTCCCTGCACAAATTTTCATCAGTGGAACCAAAAATAATATCATCAACATAAATCTGAACAAGGATAGAGTGTTTATTGACTTCTTTGGTGAATAAGGTCATGTCGATCTTCCCCCTAGTATACCCATTCTGCAGCAAGTATGACGATAAGGTCTCATACCAAGCTCGTGGAGCTTGATGAAGTCCATAGAGAGCCTTATCCAGTTTGTAATACTTATTTGGATGATGGGGATCTTCAAAACCTGGGGGTTGACACACATAGACTTCTTCTTTGATCTTCCCGTACAGAAATGCACTTTTCACATCCATCTGAAAGACTTTGAAGTTCTTGTATGAGGCGTAAGCCAGGAAGATACGAATAGCTTCAAGTCTAGCAACTGGAGCGAACACTTCCTCATAATCAATGCCCTCCTGTTGACGAAATCCCTGAACGACTAAACGAGCCTTGTTCTTAATTACCACGCCTCGTTCATCCATTTTGTTGCGAAAAACCCACCTTGTTCCAATAGGATACTTTCCTTCAGGTAAATCCACAAGCTCCCAAACCTTTAGCTTCCTAAACTGATACAGCTCATCCTGCATGGCTTCAACCCAACTTGCATCTCTGACAGCATCTTCAATACTGAAAGGTACCGTCTGAGATAAGAAGGCTGAAAGTGCAATATTCAGTTTGTCTGCCTGATTTCTAGTAAGAACACCCTCAGAGATTGGTCCAATGATGTTCTCCACAGGGTGATCCTTAAAAGATTTAAATCCCATGTTCGGTTCTTCTTGAATATGGGAAGGCAGATTGGAAAGATGATCTGTAGGAGTTGACGAACTGGATGGATCATTTGCAGACTGTTGTGCTGAAGATGGTTCTTCTGAAGCTGGAGTAACTTCAGGAGATGTAGTGGTATCAACAGTTGCATCACCATTTGTGGTTTGAAGGGGAACAATTGGATCAGCTACGAGTGGAGAGAAGCGGGTGGTGAAAGGTGCTGCATCGTCTTCTGAAGAGTAAAGAGTATCTTCAAGAGGAGAAGGATCGGCTGCTTGATTTTCAGCTGGTTGTTCATCTATGATGCTAAAATTGTTGAAAACAACATCCACATCAAAGAACCAGTCAGGACCGGCTCCTGTATTAGTAGAGTTGGATTCCTGCCAATCAACATAAAAAGACTCGAGAACCATTTTGGTTCGTTTGTTGTATACTCTATAAGCTTTTTGACTCGAGGAGTATCCAACAAAGAAACACTCATCACCAACTGCATCGAACTTCATTATGTTCTCGAAATTGTTAAGCAGCGTGCATGAGCATCCAAAAGGCCTGAAGTAGTCAATCAAAGGTTTTCTCTTAAAAAGCAACTCATAACCTGTTTTCCCGCGCGTCTTTACGATTAAGACTCTGTTAAGAACATAACAGGCGGTATTCACAGCTTCAGCCCAGAAGATGATCGGCAATTTGGAGTCGACAAGCATGGTTCTGGCCGCCTCAATAAGTGTACGATTTTTCCTTTCAGCAACACCATTTTGTTGAGGAGTTCTCGTAGCACTGTACTGAAGATGAATTCCTCTATTGTTGCAGAAAGTCACGAAACTTTGATTCTTGAATTCGGTTCCGTGATCGCTTCGAATTGATCTGACTTTTGTCTTTATAATGTTTTCAATGAGAGGAACAAACAGCATCAGAATCTCAGCAACTTCACTTTTGTATTCTAGAAAGTACACCCATGTGAATCGGGAAAAATCATCTGTTATCACCAAACAATAAGACTTTTTAGCTAAACTTTTAACACTAATAGGACCAAACAGATCCATGTGTAATAAATGAAGAGGTGAGTCTATAGAATTCACAGCTTTGGACTTATGCGATTTTTTGTGTTGTTTTCCTTTGGCACATGCTAAACATTTTTCAGAAAAGGGGAATTCCTTAGAAGGAAGACCTCTTACAAGATTTAGTTTTGAAAGCTTATTAATGTTTTTGAAGTTGACATGTCCTAATCGCCTATGCCAAAGCAGTGACTCTGACTCGGATGCTTTAGACAGTAAGCATGTCATTTGACATTCAGACTTTGCATCCCTCATATTTATCACGTAAGTATTATTTTGTCTAGGAGCTTTAAGCATAATCATGTTGGTAGGAGGAATGAATCCCGGCTTTAGAAAGATGCACTCCATGTCATTAAATAACACTGAGATTCCTTTGTCGCAGACTTGTGATACACTCAGCAGATTGTAACACAATTCTGGAACGTAGTTCACATCTTCTAAAGTCAATGCATCAGAAATCACGTCCCCTATCCCGACTATCTTTCCACCCTTCTCATTGCCGGCAAAAGCAACAAACTCTCCATCAATGAATCGATAGTTTTTAAGGAGTTCTTTCAGTCCCGTCATGTGCCTTGATGCCCCGCTATCAACGTGCCATAGATATCTCATCAGGGCAATCAACCACTTTTGTAGTTTATTCTGAAAAATACATAAGACAACAGAAATATACAGATAAATATATGAGACACTATGTACAAACACGACTCAGACCACCCGTTAAGTAACTTTTGGAATCCAGGTCTGTTTTAGTTTTAATTTGTCGTGATTTTCCCCCGACACAAACTCTTGCCTTTTCCAATTTTTAGTGACCTTAACAAAACTTTTTATGGTTTCTTGAAGATCTTTAATTTGAACTGCAAAAGATTTTTGGTTATAGGTATCAGTTTGTGGTTTGGGTTGCAAATGACACTTTTTAACCACATGTCCTTCATTTCCACATCTAAAACATTTAGAGTGTTTAGGTTTGATCTTTGAAGAAGATCTGGATGATGATGGTTGTGATGTTCTTCTTTTGTTGTTGCTTGAATTGAGGCTGTCTGTCGAACATGCTTCATCACTGTTGTTGTTGCTTGATTCTTCGTTTGTGTTGCATTCTGGCTCGCTGATATCACTTTCTGTATCACTTTGTGATTCTTCAGAAATTGTGTTATCTGTTTCACTTTGCGACTCTTCAGAACATGACACATCTGTTGATGATGGTGTAAATTCTGGAATTTCTTCAGTAAGAAATTTCCCGAACCTGTTTCTTTTTAGTTCTGGAACAAATGGAGATGGTCTATATACATTTTCATTATCACAGAATGCATCATTAAGATCAACACAAACAGGCACAACATTTTCAATACAAACATCCGATCGTTTGATAGGATTCATCCTATCATTTGGGTCCACAACACCCTTTAAATCAAGTTTAGAGGTTAGAGTAGTACAGTCATCCGGCCTAGATAAACTATTACAGTTATCCATCCTAGATAAACTATTACAGTCATCCAAATTAGTTAAGTTATTACAGTCATCCGAATTTAAAGAAATGTTTGACTTATCATGGTTCCAGATGAACCAATTCACTGTGGAGTAATTGGCACCTGGGTGACCTAACCCCATTGTTTGACCACCACAACTGTCATCATCGTCCACCTGATCCTGTTGGGTCATATCTGCACTACTTTTACTTATATTAGAGTGTGACTCAGATGTGACACATTCTTTTTCAAAAAGATCATTTTTTGGATGTGGTTTTGGAATGGGTATATATTCACTTTTGCTCAAGGGTAAAAACAGGGATTTTACAATTCCCTTTTTATCCTTATACCCGATTCCATCTTTGACAAAAGATTTCCTTGAACAATCAAGGATATCAGTATGAGCATGCTTGCTTACGTTCCATTTGTCCACAACAATTTGGAGATGATTGGTTTCATTTCTGGATTTTTCTAGTTTTTCAGTTAAGTCATTTATTAAAAAATCTTTTCTGAGAACAAATTCTTTTAGAGTGTGCATTTCAGCAATTGTTGCATTTAACTTTCGCTGATAGGCTAACTCGTTTTCTTTCATTTCAGTATTGATTTTCCGTATGTCATCCATTTCTCTTAAAATTCTCCTATTGTGGGACAAACAGTAAGCAACGGCTGTAACACACCTTGGTGAGCACAGCTTTGATTTTATTTCGAGAGGAATACTTACCAGGTCTCTCTCTTCAGCTTCCTTCTTCATGCTCTGTGATTGCTGATTGTCCTTGCTTGTGGAGGTCTTTTCAGCAACAAAGGCTTCCTCAGCAGCAGTCTCCTTCCCTTTCTCCACACTCAACACGCCTTTTAAACCAGCCTTCTCTATCTCTTCTCTTTTTGGCATTTCAGCTGAGGACCCCTCCAGAGAGCTCACACCAAGAGGTGACTTTGTGCAGATCTTTGCCATCAGTGCTTTATTAACTTCAGCTTCTGCCACAGTGACTTCCTCTCCCCAATCGAAATCCTGAACCACAAGCGCCTTCTGCTGGTTACCTTCTCCTCCTTCTGTAATTGCCACCACTCTCTTTGCTGGTTTGGCTTCAACTTGATTCAGAGTTGGACATTCATACTTGAAATGTCCGAGAATTTTGCAGTTATAACACCTGATCTTAGATTTGTCAAACCCAGCTTTCCCCATGCCGACTCTTCTACCGGTTCTATCTTGAAACCTCTTCACCCTCAAAGTGATCATGGCCATCTGCCATTTCAGATCCATTTCCTCCATATCGTCTGGATCAACTTGATACATGTCCTCAGGACTCATCATATCACTTTTTAGATCACCAGTCTTTAAAGCTTCAAAGCTCGTCATGAAAGCGTTGAAAAGTTCAACGTGTTCAGTTGCCAGCTTCGTCTGTTGAGGATTGAGAGTTGACGGCTGAGAGTTAGTGACACTGGATTGAGAGTATGGGACAGCTTTTCCTGAACTTGAAATACCACCAATTGTTCCATCAGCATACACGTGAGATGAGCTTGAACCCATGTTCCCCACTGGAGTCATTAGCGCTAAGTTCTTCATTGCAGTGATAGGAACTGCCTTTGGATTGGTCTGATTCATCTCCCTTTTAGTAATGTCCATCTCAAAGGACTTCAATGTGTTGATGAGATCAGCCAATGTAGACTGGGCATCAAGATATTCTTTTCTGATTAGCATGCATTGGATGCTCCATTCTTTTGGTAATGAATCCAGCAGCTTCTTGATAGAATTTCTGTTGTTCACAGGAATTCCAGCCTTTTTCATTTTTGTTAACATACTCATAAACCTATCAATGTGCGAGCTCAGACTCTCCCCACGAATGCTACCGAACATATCATATTCTTTTTGCACCATGTCTTGCTTGTATTGGCGCATCTCTTCATTGCCTTCGTAGTATTCATTCAGTGCAAACCACAGATCATGTGCCGTTCCATACTCTTCAAACATGTTGTAAACATCATTAGATAGGGCCATGGTTAGAGCACCATAAGCCTTATGATCTCTTTGAAGTAATTGTTTGTCAACATCGGTATAGGTTGTTGGATCAGGGTTGAATTCTTCTCCAGTGGCAGTGGTTCTCATGGGAATGTGTGGGCCCAACTGGATGGAGTTCCATTGGGTAAAGTCAGTCACGTAAAAGAATGACCTCATTCGGTTTTTCCATGTCCCGTAATCTTCAGCACCTTTTAACTTAGGTACTCTTGTAGTAGTTCCGGTTTCAAGATCTTGTTGTGTGATAGGGTTAACAGTTGATTGATTATTGTTACCAGCCATGTTTTAGATGAATTTTAGAAACGTGGTTCAACAGATTTTAATTATCAGTCCAAAAGATTGTCCAAGTCCGTAAGTACACAGCAAGTTCGCAGTTAAGTGCGCAATTAAGTTCACACTTAAGTTCACAGCAGTCTGGATCAGTATGCAGCAACCTGTAAGAATATAAACAGCCTTGTCAAGTTGTAGTCTTAGTTAAGTATGCAGCTTGGAAGTATACGTGTGGCTATAAGTTCGCAGATCAGTCAACATTTGGGCATTATAAGTGCTCAGTGTTTACTGATCAGCCTGCGCACTAAATTAAGTGCGCAGACTCACTTAAACTCTCGTTTAAGATTTTAAGTTCGCAGAAACCCTAGCCAAGTACTCAACACTACACCTTCAGTAAGTGCGCACAAATCCAAGATTTCTGTTTAAGTATGCAGAAACCCTAGATAAGTACTCAAGACAATGAAATGCTATAAGTGCGCAGAGATTAACTTATGTAAACAAGTGCGCAGAGATTAACTTATGTAAACAAGTGCGCAGAGACCAAATTCAAAAAAAACAGCAAGTGCGCAGGGATCAATTCAAAGGAATAAGTGCGCAGAAACCAAATTCAAAAGCAACAAGTGCGCAGAAACCCTAGATGCGTACAAAATGACAAGTACTCAAACTAAGAAATAAGTGCTCAGCTTATGAGATATGTGCGCAGTATATATGAAATAAGTGCGCAGATACGAGCTGTAGCAAACATAAAATTCAGCTGAATCCTTTCCAAACCATTTTCTGATCAAAATAATATACTCTAAACATTTAGAAACACGATTTTCACAAGATTTGAAACCAAAATATGAGAAAAGCACCTAAATTTTAAAGTTTACAAAAAATAATCTTGATAATAAAAGCTTAACAAGATGAGGGTTTTGGTATCTTAAAGTAGATACAATCTAGAGCACAATGGCTCTGATACCAAATTGTAGTCCCGAAATACTAGATCTTGTTGAATGCAATAGATTGTTATCACTTAGAAACACCTATTAGTTAGGTGTTTCAAGTGATTAATCCAAGAAACAAATAAAACTAGATGAACATTGAAAGACCCGACACACACAATGAATAACATAATGATTCCATAGCAGATTTGAAGATGAATAACCTTGGAATATGATTAAGTACGCACGTATGCAAAGTGTGCTACAAAGATAAAACTCCAAAACCCCAACCCTAGAGCTGTGCACACACATTCTTTATATAGGACAGCACCTGGGCCTGCGCACTTAACACAAGTGCGCAGGGCCCGTCCAAATAAGTGCGCAGACTAGGGTTTGAGCACTAAACATTGTATTAATTACATACTAAGTCCTTCAACTATCAAACTATACAATAAACACTCAAAAGTCTCTATTCTGGTAACTGTGGTCTCAAAATAACCCAACAGGAAGAGTGGCTGGCTAAAGGTATGGCATATCCAACCACTCCAAATATGAATCTAAATGGGAACCCAATAGAGGAGGGTTGCGTCAAAGTGCATATTCTTTCTATTAAGAATAAGCATTCAGAATTGAGTGTCCCTAATGAAACACGTAATGAAGTTTTTGAAACTATTGGAGATACACTTCATGGTTATGTTCAGTGGCCAAGACGATATGTGAAGGTATATTTTTTTTATATTTTATATTATATTTTAGTATATCAATATTATTTTTAATATTCATGGTAAAATTGTAGCTTTTGAACGAAGATGCACCAAGCAAATCAAATGCCCCAAGAATGGCCTTGAGTCGCGATGATGACACCACGAAGACTTCTGGATATCGTCCACAGGTAATTCTATATTAATTTAGATTTATTTCTTTGCATATTATAACAATTTGTTTGTTACTTTAGCCTATGGAAATCGACCCATTTCTACAAATCCAACCTCAGGGATATGTGATGCAACCTCAAGATGTTCAAGGCAGTTATATGAGTTTGGTAATTAATAAAAAACTTGTTATTATAACAATCCATATAAATACATATACATTTAAGTACTAATGTTGTTTATAATCATTTTAGTTAATGAATGTGAATAACCGGCAAACTGCTTCACAAAATTCATTTGACTTGCATGCTTCCGATATCGAGCTAAATGCCAATCTCGTCCCCGAGCCCGAGCCTAAGACCCCATTTATTGATCCTGATGTAACTCGTGCCTTGGATATAATAAAGAAAAGGCCTCAACCAATTCGAGAATTTGTTGATCGACTACGAACTCATGTTGGTGAAAAGTATTATATAAAGGTCACTTCACCTGAAGGGATGTATCGCGAACCGGTTGACGAGTGCATTTTGTATTCCGATATTTTAAACATGTTCATAAAAGGTTGGCTTGATGTCACAATATTACACTGGTTTGCCATGTAAGTTATTAACTTATTATTATTGTTTTAATATGGTGCATTAACATTTTAGGTAGATTTGAATTTACTAACATTATCACGTTCTCTTTTTAGGCACTTCTTTGAGTCGCCCACTTCCCGGTGTGCTTTTTTCAATCCAAAAGCAATCAATGGACCACAGTGTATGACAAATCGTAAAGAAGTTGGAATACACATAGAAGAAATACGTGAGCTTCATTCTAAGAAAACATTTTATCTTGCACCATATATGCCAGGTACTATAACTTCCTCACCATACATGCACATACACATACAAATACTTACCTAACTTGGTCTAAAATTTTTATTTTTGTAGTAAACATTGGTCGCTTATAATAGTTTGTCCTCACTTCAAATTCGGTTATATTGTTGATTCTGCACGACATGAAAAAAGCAGGAAGACTACATGCTCATTCCTATAATTGAAGAAGTTTTTAAGATTAATTTTAAGTGGCACATGGCACAGGTATGTGAATAGTTTATTTTGTAAAAAATAGTTTAGTCGAGCAATTTATTTTCATGTGTTTAAAATGATTAATTGTGAATATAATGCAGTGCAAGCAACAAGAAGGCTCTTGGGAATGTGGGTATATGGTAATTAAACACATGCAAGAGTTTGTTGACTATATTCAACATGATATTGTTAATCGAGTAAGTGTTTGTAAATATTCATAAACTTTGTCTATTGCATTAAATTGTAGCTTTGGAATGAAGAAGGGTGTGTTTCGCATTCTCAAATTGACGATTTAGTCCTAGACTTAATGGAGGGATTTATTAGGAAGGTGTTTAATGTGATGGTGTAAGCGTATGTTTGTGTTTTTTTGGAGACTTTTGTAATTTGATATACTTGAATGGTTGTTTAATATTAGTGAATTTTGTTGTGTTTAATTTTTATTTTGAATCATGTTTATGTATATTAAGATTTTATTAGGAAATATGATTGAAAATTCTGGAAAATTACAAATTATTAATAAATTATATATTATTTTGCTTTATTATTTGGGGCCATGGTTATTAAATGGTGCGGAATACATGTTGCCACGTGTTAGAAATATGTGATATCCATCATTGATTTTTTGATGCGGATGAGATGTTAAATGGTGCGGATTGGTTTTTGCAGATGATCCATTATTTGATGCCATATTTGTTAGTGCGACCCTTAAGGCTATGGGGTATGGGGTCGGGGAAGGGGTTCGGCAGCTGAGTTGGCTGCTTTTGCCGAAGGGGAACACCGCCCCCCCCCCCGACCTACCGACGGCAAACACGGGGAAAAAGCACCGATGGTACCGTCCCAAATTCCCAAAAAAATTGAACGTTAAAATTGATCCGTTGGGCTTTTTGAACGTTAGAAAAAAAAAAACCTTTTTATCTATCTATCTATCTATATATATATATATATATATATATATATATATATATATATATATTTAACCTTTCATTTTATACAAACTCAAATAAAACTACCCCCTCTTCATACATACTCCCAAATTTTATAAACTACACAACAAATTTTTTTTACAATCATGAGTACGTCTTCAGACGAGGCAAACGTTGCTAATTTTTTCGCGGGCGCGATGGTTGAAACGGCAAAAATATTGTTGGAGTTTGTAGATAGTGACGACGAAACAACTTCGGAACCAAGAACAAGACGGGCCGCTTTAAACAGAGATCGTGAAGGTATATTTTATTTTTTATAACTTTTAATTTACTTAATGTTTTATATTTCATGTGTTATATTTTTTAGATATATTTATGTTATGGTATTATATTTTCTTATACTTTTTTTTAATTAAAGGTGCACATGATCGTTTGGTTGCTGACTACTTCGCTGACGACTGCGTATACACGGACGAACTATTTAGGCGTCGCTTTCGAATGAGTCGGCGATTATTCCAACGAATTGCCAACGACATGGCTACTTATGATGAGTTTTTCACACTACGCTATGATGCTAGAGGAAGACGAGGTTTTACGACGCTACAAAAGTGCACTTCCGCACTTCGCCAGTTGGCGTACGGGACTGCTAGTGACTCATGGGATGAGTACTTAAGGATGTCTGCTAGAATGAGTCGGGAATGCTTGTATCGGTTTACCGAAAATGTCGTCAAGTTATATAGCAAAGTTTACTTGCGTAGGCCAACGAAGAACGAAATCCAAAAGCTTTACGCACACCATGCAGAGAAACATGGCTTTCCTGGCATGCTTGGAAGCATCGATTGCACGCATTAGCCATGGCGTAATTGCCCCACTGCATGGAAAGGGCAGTTTACGCGGGGTGACATTGGAGAGCCGTCAATTATTCTAGAATCTGTTTGCTCACAAGACCTTTGGATTTGGCATGCATTCTTCGGAGTTGTTGGTTCATGTAACGATTTAAATGTTCTAGCAAGATCCATGGTTTTCGACCCCATCATTAATGGTACCGGTCCGGATGATTCGTTCGTTCTCAACGGGGTAGAATATAAGCACGGGTATTATCTGGCTGACGGTATATACCCAAGTTATGCATCTCTTGTGAAAACCATACAAATTCCCACGGACGACAAAAGGAAAAAGTTTGCAAAGTGCCAAGAGTCAGCGAGAAAAGACGTCGAACGGTTATACGGTGTGTTAAAGTCGAAATGGCATGTAATTGGGCGACCCGCACGTGCATGGCATCCACAAAGCTTGAGATATATTATGTACGCTTGTACGATACTACATAATATGATAATCGAAGATGAAGGCCGTGCAATATGTGAGTATGACCCAAATGACGTTGAAGAGAATCTCGAGCCGGTTGACGCGACACAACAACAATCGAACAGGTGGGCATTAGAGGATAGTAATATGCACGCCAACCTTTGCTCGGATTTAATCGACCATATTTGGAACAATTTCCGTGTCGATGACGTTGATAACGAGTAGTTTGTATTTTTTTAATTTTTTTAGTTTCGTTTTTTTTAATTTTTTTATTTCGGTTTTTTTTAGTGTTTTTTTATTTTATATGTAATTTGGTTTTTAATTTTAATGAAAAAATTTAATGAAATATAAAATGTACAAATAAATAAAAAAGAAAAACAATAAAAAAGGGAAGGGGGAAGGGGGAACCATTTCCCCTAGAAGGGGGAGGGGAAGGGGGAAATGACATGGCGCTGACGTGAACAAGGGGGAAGGATGACCACACCCCATAGCCTAAATAGCTTAATACATTGCATCAAAAAACCTATTTTGTACTAGGCCTTTTTTATAGAATAGACATGGCCCAAGTAACAAGCTTCGTCTAGATTGTGAAGATTGCATGACAATGATGGCTTTTTGAATGTTGTACACTATAGAATTTTTTTTCCCGTTTTTTTGTGATTGCATTTAGTAACTCTATGTGCTTTGTACTTACCCTTTAAGCCTCCCAACTCTAGGATGAGTGGGCTTAATTAATTTTATGGGTTCATAGGTGGCGAAATGATTTTTTTTTCAACAAGTTACCACCCAAATATACATCCATAGATAAAATTATTAGCATGTTAAAACATCATAGAAAGTTTGAACTTAATGCACATCGGTTAAACTGTGATGTCGGCCCTTTTGCGCATTTCTTAAATCTCTCCCATGTATTGACACGTAATATCATTTCTTAATTTAATGGACATGATCAGTTTAAGATGAAAATATTTTGTTAAAGAATTTGTAATCAACTCCCCTTGGATGCGGTAAATCTAACTAATCCTCAACTCTACTAGCAAGTAGAAAGGTAATTACATCATATGAATCTTATGGTGACACTTACATATAGAAAAGATCTCAAATGATTCTTCACCTAGACACACATACATTTGACAGTTACCTAACTAATTAAACAAGATTAGGATTTGGTTCAAAATGTCATGTGTTTCAGTACATGAAATATGAATGAACAGACGTAGAAAGTGACATGCTTTTGACTTGAGAACACACAGTTTAATTCAAGAAAAACATGTTATGTGTTTGGTGTAGTGTGATACCAGTATATCTAGATATCACAGCCTATTCTTTTTCTCTATTTGAAACATCTTTGTGATTTATTTCATTACACTATATTAATTTATTTTTTTTTTGAAAGGTTAATTTCTCTTTAATCCTTGTAGTTTTTGAGACTTAAACTCAAAACCTCCCACAACTTAGGTGTTTAAAGACTTTGTCTTTACCAATGGACCATCAGCCCATTGGCATATTACACTATATTAATTTACAAAGGCATTTGAACAGTAAATTGATTATTATTATAAATATATTTAACACCATGTAATTGATAAGTACAACATTAATTATATTTTGTCTTTTTTTCTTTTTCGTTTTTTTTAATTTCATTTAAATTTCAAAGACATTACATAATATTAATAATCAAACTAAATGGATAGTAACTTAAAATGAATAGTAAAAATATTAATATTTTATTTATATTATTATTTTATTTAAAAACTTTATTATATATACTATTAATATATTATACCGATCCCAACAATACCGGTATCGAACGGTACAGTATTGGTTCGGTATTGGTACGGTACCGGTATGGTATTGGTACGGTACCGGTATGGTATCGGTATTTTACCTTAAAATACCGATACCGTACCGATACCAATCCCGAAACCACTCGGTTCGGTATCGGTTCGGTACAGTATCGGGATCGGGACGGGATCGGTATTCGGCTTTGTATGCTCATCCCTAATTAATATATTATATACTATTATTTTATTCAAAAACTTTTTATACCGATCCCGACAATACCGATACTGAACGATACGGTATCGGTTCGGTATCGGTACGGTACCGGTATGGTATCGGTATTTTAAGGATACCATACCGATCCCGTACCGATACCGATAATACCGAAACCGAAAATCCATAAATATGGGTACCGATACCGATCTCGAAACCACTCGGTTCGGTATCGGTTCGGTACAGTATCGGGATGGGACGGGATCGGTATTCGGCCTTGTATGTTCATCCCTAATTAATATATTATATACTATTATTTTATTTAAAAACTTTATTATATTATACACTATTAATATATTATATACTATTATTTTATTAAAAAAAAATTATTATATTATATACTATTAATATAAATAACATAATCTTATGTAATTTCGTTACCAATTTCATGTGTTACCTTATGTGTAGATTTCTTTATTTTTTTAACGTTTACAACCAAAATGGAATCTCGATTGTATAATTCATTGATTGATTAACACCTCATCTAAATCTCGATTGTAAAACGCGCAACGTGCGTGATTTTATACAACTAGTTTCATTTAAATTTCAAATAATTTAAAGTTCAATACCAATCCGACAACTCAAATCGGACTTCACATATTTCATTGCTAAAAAGGATCCCTAAATAGTTGCAGTCATGACGGGTAAAACGAGAGAGAACTTCAATAATCGATAAATCAACAAAAAATTAATGTATTTCTTTTAATTAAATGTAAGTTAAATGGGTTATTAGGTTATTTTTTTAATAGAATGTGGCCTTAACAAGTTATTATTTGTTAATTAAATGTGGGTTAAGGTTTTTTGTCAAATTTTCTAAGGATCGGTTTCAAGTTTTGTAAGGGTTCGGTGTCAGGTATTTAAGGGTTTGGTGTAAAGATTTGCACAGGTTCAAGGTTGAAATTTCTACAGGTTCGATATCGAAATACACGTATATATGACCTTAAAGGCCGTTGGGTTGAATTGTAATACCTTATTAAAATACTTATCCTTTCTCTTGCATTTTCATTTATATTTTTGGTCATTGTTTGTTAAAAAATTGTTGTTTTTTCTTTCTTGTGTGTGAAAATGATAATTTGAATTATTGAAGATAATGCATATTTAGAGTTCTTTTTGTTTGACCCGAACCGAATCCCTGAGCCAAAACTTAATAGTAGAAAAAAAAATTAAATCTTGTGACGTTCGGCCCAACCTAGTCAAAAGTTCAAGATCCGCCACTGCTTATAAAACTTGATAATTTTACATAACTTAGGTTTATATTAATCTTTTATGAAATTCAACAAATTTTTAACATTTTAGCCGTATTGAAAATTTCATGTTTGTCGTTTATAAAACTTTAGGTTTGAACTATAGTTATAACAGTATAGGTTATTAACGGGCCGGTCGGGTAGTTAACGGACCTGATCGGATCGAAACAGTTGGGGCCGTTAACAGGCCGGTTGGGTCAAAACTTTCCTGGTTGTAATGGTCATGGTCGGGCTGAAACGGTCCTGGTCGTTAAAGGGCCGGGTCAAAACGGTAGGGGTCGCTAACGAGTTTGTGGGAATGAAACAGTCCAGGTCGTTAACGCTCAGTCCAGTTAATACGGTCCGGGTCATTAACTAGCCTGGTCTGGTTGAAATAGTTCAGGTCTTTTACGGGTGTGGTTAGGTCGAAACCGCGTGGTTGGTTTTAATTTTTAAGTCTTTTTATTTTATTTTTAATGTTTTTAGTTAAGTTTTTATTTTATTTTTTTTCACTTTTAGTTGAATATTTTCAATTCATCCTAATCCAAACCTACTTATTTTGATCTAAACCCATCCTAATTTAAACTCATCTTAATCTAACAACTAAGGGGCATGTGTAGTGGGAGGGCTCTATAGGGCTCCATGGGGCTTTATGAAAAAAGATGGGTGTAGTGTGAAGGGGTTCCATGGGACTTTATAAATGATTGGATAATCATTGCTTAATTATTGTTTTCTTATTTAAATAATAATACTAAATACCAAATAATATTTCATTAAATAAATAAAAAAAATTACAAATACTAAAAAAATTACAAATACTAAAAAAATAGAAATGCTAAAAAAAGTTACAAATACTAAAATAAAAATTACCAATACTAAAAATATAAATTACTACTCGTCGTCGTCGTCTTCTTCTTCTTCGTCTTCTTCATTTTCTTCTCCTTCTTCTCCTTCTTCTTCTTCTTCTTCTTCTTCTTCGTTGTTTTGAATCGGGCGAATCGCCCATGCTTTCTCGACCAAATCCGCCTTCAACGCGTTATGTATATCTTTGGAACGCAACATGGTACTGTTTTGCATTCTCTGGTCCATTGTCGCTTGCGTCCCTTGGACAACATCTTCCGGAAAATAGTTTTGGCATATTACTTTTCCTTCCTCTTCAAGTATGCTATTATGCATTATGATACAAGCTTACATCACCATTCTAATTCTTTTTTTTTCCCACACACGACAAGGATTTCTAACAAAATGTCGTCGTTGTTGAAGAACGCCAAAACACCTCTCGATGTCCTTTCTTGCGGACTCATGAAGTGTCTTAAAATATTTTCTTTTTTGATCGAGTGTTTGAGTAAACGTTTTGACGAGCATTGAATACTCCAGATATATACCATCCGCCAAGTAGTATCCATGATCGTAGTAATTATTATTTGCATAAAACCCAGCTTTCAGTATTGTTCCGCCAATGTAAGACTCTAGCAATGGCGAAAACTGAAAAGTATTTATGTCGTTCATACATCCGGCGAGACCAAAGAAGGCCGACCAAACCCACAGGTTTTGTGAGGCAACTACTTGTAAAACCAACGTTGGTCCCTTTTGGTCACCGCGTGTATGTTGACCTCGCTATGCGGTTGGACCACTATACCACCGTCATTGACGACAGTCTATACTACCAATCATATCGGGTAAGCCATGTTTTTGTAAATGCGCTTCGTATAGTTGTTGAAGGTCGTTCCATGTCGGGTTTCTCAAGTATCGTTTTCCATCTAATTGGCATATACCTAAAAGAATAATATATATATATATATATATATATATATAATGTAACTACTAATTATAAATATATGTAAATTTGCAAATATTGTAACATCGCAAAAAATTTCCCCAAATTCTAATACATATATTATATTTTTTTTTTATCATTCATAATATGCCTAAGTTTTTATTTCCTTCCACCAAATTTATATATATATATATATATAATGGTATAATAATAATAATAATAATAATACATAATAACAATAATATAGAAATAATAAAACTAATCATTGTTAACCCAACACCTTTGTAAAAAACCCATGTTTGGCCATCACCACTAACCCAACCCAACAACAGGCCCACCCAGACCCAATGAATCCACCGGCCCACTTGTCCCCTCCCCTTGTTCTGCTTTAAAAAAAAAAAAATTGTATGCTCCAGCCGGGTTTCGAACCCAAGCAAGGAGCCGGTTCACACTTAACACATACACACCACAACCACTAGTCCATGTTGCCATTGGTGATGTGATCTAGGAACATTATTTACTTAACATATTTTAAAAACAAAGTTGTTCCCTTTTTGCTCCCTGCGCGCTACTGTGCACAGCCAAAACCCACAAATTTTTGCCTTTTAATTGATGTTAATCATGGAAATAATTGACTAATGACATCGCCCAACGATTAACACGTTCATTACGCGTCAATTACACGTCAAACATACATTAACTCGTATCAATTACGCGTATAATTATTGAATAGGGTCAAACTTACCATATGTTCAATCCCCTCGTCTTAGTATAAATTGAATCCCCTTTGGCAAGCTAAAAGTGCCGAAAACTCTATCTTAATCCTCAATTTCTGTTTCTAATTCATCATTTGAAGCTTTTGAGTTCGTGTTGACTTTCTGCCTTGACTAATCAATTTGCACATAATCGTGTTTGTAAGTCAGTTTTTATTGATGGGTTTTGATATTCGGCATATACACAACATTAACCCTAAGATTAATTGGGTTAATGTTGTGTATTTTGTCCAATTGGAAAATCTAGGGCTCGTGTAATCAAATTGGGGAAGAACACGATTTTACTTATATTATTTATTTTAAATAAACAGAAATCAACACAACCACTGGTTTGGACCAAGTGGTTGTGTCTGGTACCCCTCAACAAGGCCACGCGGGTTCGATCCCTGCCATGGCAAATCTTTTTTTTTTCTTTGTTTTGTTTTAATCAAAAACAACTAATTATATATATATATATATATTACTTATATTTTATAAATACGTTTTAAAATATTAAAACTCTTTTAATAATTCTACAAAAATTATTTTAAGTTAATCTGATGAAAAAGTTTAACTCACAATTTTTAGTTTTCAAAAATTTATTTATTTAATATATATAATAATTAAATCAAGTTTATTCTATTATATTTATAAAATTCCATTAAAATATCAAAACAATTTTATAAATCTCCACAAAAATTATTCTGAGTTTATATATTGATAAACTTTTCTGAAATAATTTTTAATTCAGAAAAATCATTTATTTAATATTTTTAATCAATTTTTGTTAGTTTTAATCATAATTAAATCATAATAAATCCAATTTCTAATATTTTTGCACCAAACTTTTATACAAATTATTTCTGATTATTTGGAACAGAAATATGATTTTTAAACTAATAATTCTTTAATTTTAGTATTTTTAAATATTAAAGTTAAATTTTGACAAATTGTTATAAATAGAATTAATATTCTATTTTTAAGAAAATAATTTTATAAAAATTATTTTTATACTTTAAACTCATTATTGTGATCACCTTAAATTCAAATTTTATAAAAAGATTTGTGTCTATTTATTTACTAAATTTCTCTAAATTATCAAACATTTTATTATTAATCAAACGAGCATTTATCCCCAATCCGAGGCCCTAGAACATATACATTTGTAGATAGACTTAAACATATTTATTACCTTATTATAGGGTGATTTTTGGCATATATATGTTCTAGGGCCTCGGATTGGGGAACACATATTCTATATCACGAGACTTAACATTTTAAGGTGAGTTTACATAGCCCCTTTTCCCTATTTTCACTATTTTTGGGGTGAAACATGTTTAAACATTTTATACTACCATATTTACTTGTGATTCAAGTACATCATCATTCTATCATTTGACTGTAACAAAAAGACGCAGTACAATCATTAACAATGATCAAACCGCCTGTTTAGATTATAGCGCTATAGGTCTGACAAACCCATCCCCCCGCATAAATTCAGGGATGATCGATAACAGTAACAACATTTAACTAACTTGCGAGTTAGTCATCAGTCGACACAAGGTTTGATTGTACAAAGACGCATTGTTACATGTCGGTATCATACTCTATCATCATACAACTGTGAATGTTGTACAAACTATTGTTATCAATTATTTTTAAAAACCTATGTATTCTCACCAACTTTTGTTGACCTAAAATATTTTCAACTTAACATGTTCCAGGTTCTATTTGCTTAAGGATTTGAGTTAATGCTTGAAGATGTGTGCATAGTATTATTCAATTTGATGTATGAATTCTTGTAGAACAATTGTATGTAATTTATTTAAATCATTTAATGAAATGTATTATTCACCATGAGCTACTAAACAATCATCACTACGTGACATCCCGATGTTTCCCCCATCGGTTGGGGTGTTACAGATTGGTATCAGAGCCATGGTTATAGGGAATTAGGTTATTAGAAAAATAATCTAGTCTATAACCATAGGATTTAACCAGTATTTGCTTCTTTTACTTGCTATTCTCTATATCCCTCTTACTTCTTATCCCTACATTAATCCCTACAAGAAGGTTGCTCTCCATCACTGGGCCTACTCTCAGACTAATAGGACAAAATCCTCAGGTTTAACCTGAACCACCTTGAGATCTCGTCGAAGTTCTAGATTTTAATAACGAACACGTGCAATCTGGAAGGGTGAACGCCTGTATTCTGAGTCTTCTGTCTAGGCTGGCATTGTGCATATATCCCAATCAGACGAGGGACCCGGATGCCTACCTGGGAATTCTCGGGATGAGTGTTCACTTATAGGCTAAAGCATGTCTTCATATGTTATTAGAATTTAGAATCTTTGATAAGTCAACGTTTTCGTTTATTAGTTTTAATTAATGAATAAATGATTACATTCCTTATATAATCTCATTCATTTCATTGTGTCTCTTACAGATCATGCCTCCACGTCGCAGTACTCGCAATAACAATGGTGGTAATCATGAGGAAGGAAATAGCAACAATAACAACCACGACAACCATAACAACAACAACAACAATGGCATTGATGCCCAACTGGCTGCGATTATTTCCCAACAAATGGCACAGCAGATCGCGACTCTGGTTCCTAACTTATTAGCTCAAGTCATACAGATGAACGGTAATGGAAACGGCAACGGCAACGGAAACGGTAATGGAAACCACCATGGAAACAGGAATGGAAACGGGAATGGTCTCCCAGCTTGCACTCTTAAGTACTTTAATTCCTGTAATCCCCCTAAGTTCAGTGGAGATGAAGGAGCTACTGGACTCTTACAATGGTTTGAGGGTATTGAGAATACCTTCATTAACAGTGAGTGTCCCGATAACTTTAAGGTCCGTTATGCTATGAGTGTTCTTCACAAACGAGCTCTTACCTGGTGGAATGAGGAAAAGCGTACCCGAGGAGCTGAAGTTGCACTTACTATGACCTGGGATCAAGTCAAGGAGATAATGAAAGATGAATTTTGCCCCCGTAACGAGGTCAAGAAATTAGAGGACGGGTTCCACACCCTTGCTCAGGATAGTGGGGAAAACCTTGCTTATAATACCCGCTTCCATGAGCTCAGTCTGTTATTGCCTCATAAGGTCACTCCGCTATCTGTAGCCATCGAGAAGTATATTGGTGGTTTGCCCATGCAGATTCAGTGTAACACCCCAACCGATGGCGGAAACATCGAGGTGTCACCTTGTGACGATTGTTCAATAGCACATGGACTAAAGTGTAAATTTGAATACATTGATTAAATAATTTATTACATTGAAATGAAATACAACGATTCTAACTGCCAACTAAATTGTAATACGATGAATCAAAATCTAAATATAAATCCGAAAGCTTAAAGGATGCATCTCAAAACAACCTGAAACATGTACGAAAACGTTTTGGTCAATACAAAATGTATTGGTGAGCATACCCTGTTTGAATAAATATAGTAGGAAAAGTGTTTAGCAATTCATGTGCGGTACCATTTGCAATTATGTAATAAGTAATATCCATTCAAAATCAACCCTATGTAAAGAAAAGCAGATATATATAGTATGCGCTAGTAGTAATGTAATACATAGCAATGACAAGGACTCTCAACAGAGTCACAAGGGTATATACCATAGTACTATTCATTGAAATGCCAGGCCCTCAAAGGTTAATGATTTTGACAAGTCATAGATACACAAATTAACATAAAGCAAACACACATGAGAATTGCATTTAGTAAAAGAAATAGAAACTTGATTGTAAGTACATGAGTCACCCCAAAATGTAAAACAGTAAAAAGGGGAAAGATATACTCACAGTTTGCAAAAGCGATCAAAATCCAACTTAAGCGGTCGTGAGCTAAGTAATGGGAATTCCGAGGAATTCAACCTATAATGTGTAAGAATACTAATAAGGAAGTGTCTAAAAAAATCTAAGATAACTAGGGTCTAAGGCATTAGGGTTTGCTATGTCGATTTGGGGAATTAGAGTTTTTATGATAAATCTTGTTAATGTAAAAGTCGTATGTCACAAATAATATCTGAAAGTTTGTAAACATGGTTTAAGTAATATAATTATTACCTATTGAATATTTAGATAAAAATATGTTTGAATAATTAAGACAAAATAATTTAGTTAATTACTTTAACTAAATTAAAATAAATACAATAATCATAATGTATAAATAAATGATTATGTGTTTCACAATGATCTAACAAATGATAATTAAGATTTTCAAACATAAAACATTTCTATTTTATAGGAAAGGTATTTATAAAATAGATGTTTAAATAGTGTAAGTAAATAAATGTTCAATTATGTCTAATTAAACATAAATAAAGTTAATAATACAAGACATGATCCAAAAATGCTATTTTCATGAAAAAATAAATATTTTCTGATGTGAAATACTAAAAATAATATTTCCATAATTTCTCACAATTTATTTGTATTTAAAACTGATTTAATGACTTTAAATCATGATTAAATGATTAAAAATAGGGAAATCAATAAAAATAAGTGTTTTCTGAACCAATAATTTTTATTTCAGTTCGTGATGATGAGAAATAATTACTCAAAAAGTTTGAGATTAAAATCATTAAAAATGAATTTTTAATCAATTAAATATGGTTAAAACAAATTAAATCAATAAAAATATAAAAATTAGACATTTTCTAGAAAATAAAAGTGTGGTAATTTTATTTATGGTGTCAAGATGGGTGTCAAGATGCTACTCCTAAATTTTTATAATTTTTGGAGCAAAAATGAATTTATTATGAATTAATTTCCTTTTAGTGATTATATTAATTTAAACAAAATAAAAATTCATGTTATGATAAAAAAGAAACAACAACAAAAAAAAGAGGGGTTCCCATGACTAGAACCTGGGTCAGATAATGCCCCAAACCTTAACTATCAAGCACCAACCAATTGAGCTACAACATATTTTTGTTTATTTATGAAAACATAATATATTTAACTAATATTCACGTTATGTCTTCTTCTTCCCCAATCCTACAAGCAAGAACCCTAACCCTAGCCAAATCAATCAACCCGATCTGACATGAAAACTATTCTGTAAGAGAGGGCTTTCAAGAAGTGATGTATAATTAACGAAATGGCAACGAAAAATGATACTTACAATGTGTTTAAGCATCGAAATTGAGGGAAAAAAAAAGGTCAAGCCAAAAGATCGATCCATAGAGGGTTTCAAACACGATTAAGCTAATATTTATGAGGGGTTATGATGTTAGAAGGTGCAGAACACGTTTGGACTACTGATTATATAATGATTTCGGAAAAAAAAAAACCGTCCAATGTCCAATTCTTAAAAGATCCGATCGGTTACACATCGAGGGTCTTAAAATCGAATTTTTAATCGATTCAAATGTTAAATGCAGATCATAACTGACCAAAATTGATGAGGAACATCAATATTTATAATAAAAATGGGTTAATGGGTCAAAATAAATGATTAAAAAGCATTAAAGGGTGTTTTTTTTTTTCAAAAACTTGCTGTACAAAGATGCAGAGGTGTTAGAGCTTCTTTTCAATTTCAAGTTTCATGTTTTGACAAAACAGGTCCCTCCCTTATTTAACTAGATTAATATCATGGGTAACTTGGTTAGAAATTTCTTTTATAAATTTAACAAACTAACCAAGGTTCTAAACTTAATTATTATTTCTTTTATAAAATCTTTTACGAATATGTTTCAACATACGCATTTGATTAAAACTTATACCCGATCCATAATAAATATAAATGATTAAATTTTAGTTCGCTCTAAAATTAAATTTAAAAACGACGAAACTTGCAGGGATTATAATGGAAATATTTGAAGGACTATTATTGTCAATTAGATGAAAGACGGGGGTGACGGATGTCACAGTCTCCCCTACTTTAGAAAATTTCGTCTCGAAATTTCTTTCAAGTGGAGGCTACTATGAAACAAAAGGCGTTGTAAAAGTCAACTAGATTCCATAAATTACTTCAGTTGTCATTTAACAAAATTTAAAGTAGTCGTTTTAATATCCGAAGCAAAAGCTTCCAAATCTTTGACAGTTAACTTAAAAGAAAAAAATTGAGAGTTTAAATGAGAAAAGTTTTGGGAATGTGTAACTGGTGAGGGAAAGGCGCTGATGAAGGTAGTCTCCCCTACTTTAGGAAAGTTTCTGACCGATCTTTACTAAGGACATGCAACAAGATAGAGAGTGTAAGAGTATACAAGGTTTACGTTTTTCAGTAGAGGTAAAAAAAATGTTCCTATTGAAAATGCTAGCTATTAGTCAATGATCTAATGAAGAGGTAGTAATGGGTAGGTCCTTGGTTAAACTCCTAGTCCATTCCCGTAGTATCGTTTATGCTTATGTATAGGGTGTACCGCAGCTAACCCACCACACTCCCGATACTTTGGACTCGTACTGATTGTCTACCAATAGCCTAAATAGAATTACACACCACCCTTATGTACCTGTAAACCCATGATTGCGTTCCGGACCGTAATCACCGATTTTACCTTACACTAGGGTGTTATGCTTTTCCATAACCCTAACAAGAAGTAAATGCGTGCAACCAATATGTAATAGCCACTGTAATGAAATGATGTTCAATCAAGACATGGTTAGAGGTTCTTCCCTTCCGGTTTTCCCTTTAACTGTAATGTGAATAACATGTAAGTATAAGACATGGTTAGAGGTTCTTCCCTTTCGGGTTCACCCTTAACCGGTAGTTTCTGTTTACATCGTTGGCTTTAAACACTCATATTGATAGACTCTGAGATTTACACCGTTCCCCTCGGATTAAAGAAATACTCTAATCCGAGTCGTACGTGGGCACTGGCTTAGATCTCATACGAGTTATCAACTAGTATGTTTATTGGCCATGATGAAAAACAAAATAATGCATAGTATAACAGGGTTTTGCTCAAAACAGGAAAGAAAATATGCATACCAAATATGTGTTCATGTAAGTATATAAGTATAACATAAAATTCCGACTAAAAGAATAGTATAACATAAATCGAGTAAATCGCAAAATTGCACAAAATGAAAGTAAACGAGTTGAATTAATGCAAATAGGCAATGTGAAAATAATCACAAATAACGTGTTAGAAATAACTATGAATAAAAATGGTGCAAGATTAAAATAATGAAATTTACGGCAAATGAATGTGCACGGAACGGGTGTATAGCCTACTGGCATGTGAGTTTAAAATCTAGTAATTTTACATATATGCGTTATACTATAAAAGACATTTAGCAACATTCTGATAAAAAGATATGCCCATTGTTTTGTTAAACCAAAAGTTTTGCAACTGGAAAAGTATAAGTGTAAAAGGTAAATTTTCGCAGTTTACTCGACTTTGTGATATTGTTGAAAGAATAGTAGTGATGCATGAGAATAACTTTTTAGAAATCGAAGTGTGTTTTAGATTCAGAACAGGTTCATTTGCAAAATCTTCGTAAATACACATTTTCATGTGTTTACGAGAAGTCGAGTTTGAAAAATGTTATAAGGCTTATTATTAGTTGCAAATTTCTCCCGAAAATATATTGGATACGTCGTATGAAAACAAAAGATTTACATTTGGTCTTTAAGATATGCAATACAAGTTTGTAAAATGCAAAATGAAACCATTTCATGAAATATGTGTAAATCTAATGTGTTTTAAAAGACCAAGATTTAAAATGACGTAAATGACAAAATCAACATATGTAATACCAATATTTAAGAAAATTCAACAAAACATGAATATCAATATCATAAAACATTGAGATTGTTTTCATAGAGATTTAAAACGAGATGTAGAAACAGATCCTTGAGATGTGGATTTCACTCCTAACTCAAAGATGTATTTCAAAATTGAAAACGATTGTGGAATGAAACCTATCACTAAGTTTAAGGATATCACTCCCAGCTTAGTGGTTAAGTTCCTTTTTGAAGGAAATACTCTTTGAGGTGTGGATGTCACTCCTATCTCAAAGATATATTCCTAAGATAAATAACATATAGAGGAGTGAAACTAATCACCAAGGTATGGATACCACTCCTATCTTGATGTTATCGTTTCGTTTGTAAAATACGAATGTCTTCTTCGCCAAGCAAAATATCGAAAGAATAATGAGAAATAATCATAACGAAAATATCTTGAATGAAAATATAAGAAATAAGAGAATTATAAACGAGAGGACTCGTGAAAGTAAGCTTAGTTATAGACTAGGCTAAAAGGCATTCTAATAACCTAATTCCCTATAACCATGGCTCTGATACCAATCTGTAACACCCCAACCGATGGCAGAAACATCGAGGTGTCACTTTGTGACGATTGTTCAATAGCACATGGACTAAAGTGTAAATTTGAATACATTGATTAAATAATTTATTACATTGAAATGAAATACAACGATTCTAACTGCCAACTAAATTGTAATACAATGAATCAAAATCTAAATATAAATCTGAAAGCTTAAAGGATGCATCTCAAAACAACCTGAAACATGTACGAAAACGTTTTGGTCAATACAAAATGTATTGGTGAGCATACCCTGTTTGAATAAATATAGTAGGAAAAGTGTTTAGCAATTCATGTGCGGTACCATTTGCAATTATGTAATAAGTAATATCCGTTCAAAATCAACCCTATGTAAAGAAAAGCAGATATATATAGTATGCGCTAGTAGTAATGTAATACATAGCAATGACAAGGACTCTCAACAGAGTCACAAGGGTATATACCATAGTACTATTCATTGAAATGCCAGGCCCTCAAAGGTTAATGATTTTGACAAGTCATAGATACACAAATTAACATAAAGCAAACACACATGAGAATTGCATTTAGTAAAAGAAATAGAAACTTGATTGTAAGTACATGAGTCACCCCAAAATGTAAAACAGTAAAAAGGGGAAAGATATACTCACAGTTTGCAAAAGCGATCAAAATCCAACTTAAGCGGTCGTGAGCTAAGTAATGGGAATTCCGAGGAATTCAACCTATAATGTGTAAGAATACTAATAAGGAAGTGTCTAAAAAAATCTAAGGTAACTAGGGTCTAAGGCATTAGGGTTTGCTATGTCGATTTGGGGAATTAGAGTTTTTATGATAAATCTTGTTAATGTAAAAGTCGTATGTCACAAATAATATCTGAAAGTTTGTAAGCATGGTTTAAGTAATATAATTATTACCTATTGAATATTTAGATAAAAATATGTTTGAATAATTAAGACAAAATAATTTAGTTAATTACTTTAACTAAATTAAAATAAATACAATAATCATAATGTATAAATAAATGATTATGTGTTTCACAATGATCTAACAAATGATAATTAAGATTTTCAAACATAAAACATTTCTATTTTATAGGAAAGGTATTTATAAAATAGATGTTTAAATAGTGTAAGTAAATAAATGTTCAATTATGTCTAATTAAACATAAATAAAGTTAATAATACAAGACATGATCCAAAAATGCTATTTTCATGAAAAAATAAATATTTTCTGATGTGAAATACTAAAAATAATATTTCCATAATTTCTCACAATTTATTTGTATTTAAAACTGATTTAATGACTTTAAATCATGATTAAATGATTAAAAATAGGGAAATCAATAAAAGTAAGTGCTTTCTGAACCAATAATTTTTATTTCAGTTCATGATGATGAGAAATAATTACTCAAAAAGTTTGAGATTAAAATCATTAAAAATGAATTTTTAATCAATTAAATATGGTTAAAACAAATTGTTGGATCAGTTTGCTCTTTTGCTAAGTAAGAACTTGCTATCTTGACACTTAAGTGTTTTAGCAAGCCTTTGTATATCAGATTATAAGCACAGCGGAAGGTATAAGTTAAAGCAACACTTTTTATACTAAGGAAGAGTTATTACTCCCCCTTGATGATTGAAACTAATAAATGACAAGTATTTATTATGAATCTAAGCAGTAAATGAGAATTAGATACTTAGACAGATTCACAATAAATACTGAAATGGAATAGAACAGTGAAAGTGTTTTGAAGGATTTTTCTATTAAAATCAATGTCTAAAATAGAAGGTTGAAGCCTCCTATTTATAGACGTTTACATACATGTATCTTGCCCAAAAAGCAAGTACAGAAACATCAGAAACAAGTTGCACAAGTTGCAACATTGAAACTAACAAATACAGCTAAAAGTAATAATAAACAATAAAACTACTGATGCAAAAGGCGGTGGAAAATATCTGATGCTAAGTGCTGATGAATGACAAACTACTGATGAGTAGTTTGTCTTCAGTACTTCTGAAGTGAACTTGTCTGGTTTGGACTTCAGAACTTCTGATGAGATTTCTTCTTCAGCACTTCTCATATCTTCTCTTCAGCAGTTTCTTGTTTTCTTTTCAGTACTTCTATACTTAGCCAAAATGACAGAAGTGAATTAGACTAAGGTTTCCAAAAGTGGTTTCACCAATCCTCTTTGTCCTAACAATCTCCCCCTGGATTGATGAAGCCAAAACCATACTAATTCCTTATGTTTTTCTTCTGTCTTGAACAATCTTCCATATCTCTTTGTACATGGTGTTCTTGAGCTGGTTTAACTGTCCATCAGATAGAGATCCTCTCTGTGGTTCCAGATGTTGAATAGTGAGCAGGTCTTGTGTTGACAGTTTCTTTAGATCACTGATCTTCTTGTAAGCCCTGCTTGAGAGGTCTCTTCTTGTCAACAATACTGAGTTGTTATCAGTAAGTGACCATCTGATGATAGGTATCTTTGACTTGTTAAAGTCAGAAGAATAGGGAACCAGACTTGTCCCTTGGGTTGATGGTCCTGAGTGTTGGATGCTTTCAGTTTCAGTTAACCTCAGGTGGGAGTCTCTTCCTTGTTGTTGTTGCATATCAGGCATCTGAACAGTTGGGAGATGGTGTTCAGTCACTACCTTGGTATGCATCTTTTCTTTGATGGTCTTTTGGATTTGATAGGCAAAAGTGGAAGGATCCCTGAATTGTGTTAACAGAGGTTTCTCCTCAATGTCAAAATCTGAATGGACTATTGAACTTCCTTCAAGTAGTACCATTTTGAAATCAGTTTTGACATTGTCCTCTGCTTTCTTCTTTTGAGTAGCAGGCCTTCTTGTTGATACACCAGAAGTTCTAACTACTGATCTTGAAGGATCAGCAGTTTGAAACTTCTCTGGATTTGCAGCCTTGGCAGCCTTGTATTTTCTGTAAGTATCCATCAGTCTTTCTTCTTTCCATCTGGATACTGAGGCTTTTGAACCATAGCCCTCTGCTACTAATTCTTCTATCATCTGGGCTCTCTTGGCCTTTCCTTCTTTGCTTGTGGCCAGTTTGTCTGCAAGCAGTTGTGCTCTTCTTGTCAGCTCTTGCATAGAGAGTCCCTTGAGTGTGTAGGCTTTAGTCTTGCTGTTCTTTGTGATGTAAGACACCAGCTGTTGTCTTTTGTCTTGTTCAGCAATCTCATCAAGGCTAGCCTGCCTTTGTAGTTCAGCTTCATAGGCCTGAAGTTTTTCTTCATGGCTTAAGTCTAGATCATCCCTTTCTTCCAGAGTTTTCCAGATCAGATCTTCTCTGGCCTTCTTGTTGGCTGCAACTAAGCTCTTCTCTAGTAATTCAGCTGATTGAGAGATAGGAGAAGGGTTTAGTACAGTCATTGTTGTAACTGTAGTAGGCCTGATAGGATCAGATGTTGGTTGAATGGGAGCAGTGGTTCTGGAAGGATCAGCAGTTTGAGGTTTGGAAGTGTTAACCTCTGATGGGTTGACAACTGCTGATGGTTTGTCAACTACTGAAGGATTGTCTTCAGTACTTTCTGATTCTTCATCAGAACTTTTGCCATCAGAAGTTTCTTCATTATGCCTTAGGGATTCTTCATAGGTTTGGGTCTCATCTTCTTTTTCTGTGGCTTCAATCTCTTCCACTGAGACACCAAATTGTTTGGCCAGTTTTTCTTTCCTGGCTTGATCCTTCCGATCTCTTTCAAGGATGGCCACTCTTGCCCTTATCTTGGCTTGGAATGACTCCTTAGGTTCCCTGATTTTCTCCCCCTTTTTGGATTCATCAAGTTTAAGTTTTGAGGTTGAGGGTTGGGAGAATTGTCCTTGAAGATGAGCAATCTGTTTGCTGTTGAATTCTATCTTGTTGGACAGATCATTCATCTTTGTCTTGATCACTCCAAATTGATTCTTGATAGACAGCTCCAAGTTAGCTGTGTATGTTTGGAAGTGATTCCTGATGAGAGTGTTCATCATGTGGTACAGGGGACCCTCTGGGCTGCATAGCTGGTTCAGGTCTATGCTTGTTTGCCCAGGGAATTGGGTAGGCATTTCTTGTGAAGGGTGTGTTTTTGGGAGATCCTCATGTTGTACAGAGGATGCCACTCTAGGGGTTTTAGGGATTGAGTGGGCTTTAACCTGTGCAGGGGTGACTGGCTTCTTGAGCCTGGATACCCCTGAAACAGGACCTTCAGAAAGTGTCGTCAACTCAGTAGTTTTAGTTTTTGAAACATCATCCAAATTAATGGAATCATCTGAATCCCTGATGTTGCCCTCAATGAGGACTGTCTCAGTTAAATCATGAGCTGAGCCCAACTCAGTTCTCTCATGAACCTCTTGTTCTTGGTTCTGAGGATTTCCTACTTCAGGCATTAAGCCTTCATCAGTAGTTGCCACATCTGAGGTCTTAGCTATGTTACTTCTATCCTCAAATCCACCACTGGGTGGTAACTGAGTAGTAGCAGCCTCAGATGCCCCAAGAGTCTCTAAAATTGGGCTTAAAGACTCTGGTCCACCCTCATCTCTTGGGATAGGGCTAGAGATGTCCACATCCATGTCTGATGTTGTGGTTATATCCCCTGTTTGTTGTGGTTGTAGGGGACTGACATAATCAGATGGGACCTTCTCTTTTAGCCCAGAGAGAAGTTTGGCAATTTCTATTGCCTCTGGTTCAGAAATTTGAGGGGTTGGTTCAGTAGTTTGGGCAATAGGGGAAATTGGTTGGTCAGCAGTTTCAAAAGAAGAGTGAATTTCAATAGTTTTTCTAAGTCTTTTTCTTTTGAATAAGATAGCTATTGGTGCTCTAGGTGGGGTTTGAGATGGATGAGACTGAGAGGGTGTTTCAGTCTCACCTATTTGAAGAGCAGACTGCTCATGAGCATGTTCAGGCATCTCAACCTCCTGAACAGCTTTTCTTTTGGGTTGGTGGGTTTTTGTCTTTGTTGGCTTGGGCTTTTTGGCTTTTGGTGGTGTGAGTTTGGAAGATGTGGGCTTCAGGGGGATTTGTTGTTGTTCTCCCTGATCATCTTCTGGCCAGGCAGCCGGTTTGTTATGCCTAGAGTATGCTTGTGAGGTTAATGGATTTAAAGTTGAAACTTTTCCCACAAGCACCTCATTACCCAGTTCCCCTATTATGCATTGCATAATGAACCTTGGGTACAACAAAAACTTTTTCTTGGTATTATTATGATGTAACACCAACTCATTGAAAAATAGTTTTGATGCCCTGAATTTAGTTTCATTCACAATGGAATGAAATATTGGTTGAAAAGTGGAGGGCATCTGGTCATAAGACCCTGTTTTAGGACTCAAACACATAATAATATAATGAAACAAAAGCTTGTATTTTGGTTCAAAATATTTTTTGAAGATAGTAGCATGGGAGAGAGTACCTTGATAACCACACTCTGTCATGGTTAGGTGAATATCAGAATTAGCAACATGGTCAGGGGCAGTTACATCATCCAGACCCAGTCTTGTTGCCAGTGTGGCCGGTGTGATGGTCAGTGGTTTCCCTTTTATTCTTGAGTTGAGGGAAATGACTTCATCATCCGCCGTCACCGTCTCAGCATTTGCCCAGAACTCATTCAGAGTTTCAGTGTGAATTGGTGGGTTTATTGTGAGAGCAGTAAAATATTGGGATTTTACGACAAGATCAATGATCTCATCGTATTGGGACCAGCCTTCTTGTTTTTCAAGAAAGGCCCTTTGATTGTGTCCCTGCTTTAGAACGAGAGCCATGTGGTTTGGGTTTTGATCGAACAGTTGATTTGCAGGTTTAGGTTGTTGAGAGAGTTTTTGAGAGAGAAAGAGGGATATTTTGAGTTTGAAAGGATAAGTGTTGAGAAAAGGTATTTATCAGAAGTTTTAACCGCTTGAATCTTCTTTATTAGAAGTTTTTAAACCGCCTTTGGTTAAAAATCTTTTTATCAGAAGTTTTAAACTGATTAGGTCAAACCTCTGATGATGGGAAAAGTCAGATTTGCCCTTTTGACTAAACTGCTGATGAAGGATTACTTCATCAGTAGTTCCCATTTCCTCTTCAGTAGTTTTAACAGCTGATGAGAAATGTTTTTATAAATACTTTTATTCATAACTTCTGAAGTTTATTTTATCAGAAGTTACACACTTTTCAGAAATTTTATCCCCATACTGATGTTTTGTTCATCAGTAGTTTCTCTCTTTTCAGAAGTTTTGTTTCAGACTTTTTGTCTGTTTGTAAGTGAAAAATAAAAAAAAATTGCAGAATAATAAAATAAACACTTACAAATTTAGCATCCCAAGCATGGATACTAACTTCTGAAATGTTGATGTGTCAAGGGGTTTTGTGAAGATGTCAGCTATTTGATTAGCTGTTGCTACATGCTTCACCTCAATCTTGCCTTTTTCATAGCAATCTCTTATGAAATGGTACCTGATCTCAATATGTTTGGTTTTTGAGAACTGTACCGGATTTTGAATGATGCTAATGGCAGATTTGCTGTCTACAAACAAAGGTGTCTTGGTTTCTATGATTCCATAATCAAGAAGTTGATATTGGAGCCATTGTATCTGTGATGTACAACTTGCAGCTGCAATGTATTCAGCTTCAGCAGTTGAAGTTGCAACAGATGTTTGCTTCTTTGATTGCCATGACACTAGACAGTTACCCAGGAATTGACAACCACCAGATGTTGACTTTCTTGTCATCTTACACCCTGCATAGTCACTATCTGAAAAAGCTGATAACTTGGTATTGCTTGAAGCAGGATACCAAATTCCAAGTGTTGGAGTTCCTTTCAGATATCTGAAAATTCTTTTGACTGCTATAAGGTGTGATTCCCTTGGTGCTGATTGATATCTAGCACAGACACATGTTGAAAACATAATATCTGGTCTAGAAGCAGTTAAGTATAAAAGGGAACCTATCATGCATCTGTACATGGTTTGATCAACCTGTTTTCCTTGATCATCAGGTTCAACTTGTGTGATTGGTGTCATGGGAGTGGAACATGATTTACAGTCTTTTAAAGAAAATTTGTTTAATAATTCTTTAACATATTTTGATTGATGTATAAAAGTTCCATTTGTTTGTTGCTTGATCTGCAGTCCCAGAAAGTACTGCAGTTCTCCCATGGTACTCATCTCAAATTTTGATTGCATGAGTTTCTTAAAATCATCACACAGTTTTGTGTTTGTTGAACCGAAAATGATATCATCAACATAAATTTGAACAAGTAAGACATGATTTCCAACATGTTTTATGAAAAGAGTTTTATCAATGGCACCTCTTGTAAAGTTATTTTTGAGTAAAAAGGTGGAGAGTGTATCATACCAGGCTCTTGGAGCCTGTTTGAGCCCATAAAGAGCTTTGTCCAGTCTGTACACCCACTCAGGATGAGAAGGATCCTCAAACCCAGGTGGCTGACAAACATACACCTCCTCTTTTATTTTCCCATACAAAAATGCACTTTTCACATCCATTTGATAAACTTTAATTTTGTTGGAAATGGCATAGGCCAGAAATAACCTGATGGCCTCAAGCCTTGCAACTGGAGCAAAGGTTTCATCATAGTCAATTCCCTCTTCTTGAGAGTACCCTTGAACTACCAGTCTTGCCTTGTTCTTGATTATCATACCAGCTTCATCTTGTTTGTTCCTGAAAACCCATCTTGTGCCAATTGGTTGCTTGTTTGGAGGTAAGGGACAGATTTCCCAGACCTGTTGCTTGTTGAACTGAAGCAGTTCATCTTGCATAGCTTGCACCCAATTATTGTCTTTGAGGGCTTCCTGGTACTTCTTTGGTTCCAACTGAGAGATAAAGGCTGAAAATAGGCAAAAGTTGGAGAGCTGGTTTCTGGTAAGAACACCTGAAGCTATATCACCCATGATTTGATCAAGTGGATGATCTCTGTGTTCAATCAGTTGTTGTAAACCACTGACAGGTGTAGGTGGCTCTTGTTCTTCAAACAAACTACTGAGGTCTATAATATCTGGTTCAGCAGTTTTAGTGTCTTCAGTAGTTGCAGGTGCTGAAGTAGATGTTTGAGTTTGGCCTTCAGTATTTGTTGGATCAGAAGTTTGTGAAACTTCTGATGGTGTTGAAGTTGACTTAATGACTGTTTGAGGAGTCCATGGTGTAGGATCCTCATCATCAAACCTTTGATCACCATAATAAGTAGGTTTGGAAGGAGTAACAGTCTTTTCAGGTCCAAAGTGGAAGTTGTCAAGGTCAAAGAGTTCAGCAGGATGTGCTGGAATAAGAGTGTGTTTTGACTCATTGAACTTGACATTCAATGTTTCTTCTACTATCCTGGTGTGAGAATTAAAAACCTTGTAGGCTTTTCTAGTTGAAGAGTAACCAAGAAAGTAACCTGAGTCAACTTTGGCAGCAAACTTTGAAATAGATTCCTTGATGTTCAAGATGAAACATTGACACCCAAAAGCCCTGAAAAAGGAGATAAGGGGCTTTATGCCATGAAGAACTTCATAGGCAGTCTTGGAATGTCTCTTGACCACAAGAACTCTATTCTGAACATAACATGATGTGTTAACTGCTTCTGCCCAAAAGTACAGGGGCAGTCCAGAATCAGCTAACATTGTTCTTGCTCCTTCTATTAGTGTTCTGTTCTTCCTTTCTACTACACCATTTTGTTCAGGAGTTCTGGGAACACTGTATTGTCTAATAATCCCTTTAGACAAACAGAATTCATCCAGAGTTTTGTTCCTGAACTCTGTCCCATTATCACTTCTAATGGTTTTGACAGGTAGAGAATATTGTTTCTCTACTTGTAGAATGAAGAACTTGATGATTTCAACAGCCTCATCCTTGGAAAATAAGAAGAATACCCATGTGAATCTTGAGTAGTCATCAATGATGACTAAGCAGTACTTCTTCTTACCAAGGCTCATAATCTTGACAGGTCCAAATAAGTCCATATGAAGTAATTGAAGACATGCAGTTGTTTTTGATTCTTCAATAGACTTATAGGAGGACTTATGCTGTTTTCCCTTTAAACAGGATACACAGTGTTCTTGACACTGGTATACTTTCAAAGGTAGACCTCTGACCAAGCCCATTTTTGTGACTTTATTTATGGTTTTAAAGTTCACATGGCCAAGTCTCCTGTGCCAGAGATCTGTTTCTGAAGTTGATGCCCTTGAGAAGAAACAGGCAGTGTTGTTCAATACTTTGTCTTTCTCAATGTCCACTGCATAGACATTGCCACATCTTTTGGCAATCAGCAAAGTATGATCTTCAATGATCTTCTCTATCAACTTCTGGCCTTCTGGTGAGATGATCTTGCATGCTGTCTTTGTGAAAAAGGAAGAATATCCTTTATCACACATTTGTGACACACTCAGCAAGTTGTATTCAAGGTTTTCCACCAGATTGACCTTGTCAAACTGTATTTGGCCAGAGGAGACATTGCCATGTCCTAGCACATATCCCTTAGCATTGTTCCCAAAGGATACAGATCCTTCTCTTTGGCTGATAAAGTTGTTTATCAGGTATCTGCATCCAGTCATGTGCATAGAGCCTCCACTATCAACATACCATATGCTGTTTAAGCCCCTGGAAACTCTCTGCACATAAAAGCAAATTAGTTAGGTTTAGGAACCCAAGCCTGTTTGGCTTTGGGTTTGCTCTTGAGAACAGTTACAGTTTGTTCTTGACCAGGTTGAGAAATCCATGTCTTTTTGGCAATGGATTTTTCATTAAGAACCATGGTGGTATCCTTTTCAGGACCACCATCAACCTTGGTCATCAGTAGTTGTACCATGTTCATTAGATTTTGTATCTCAGCAGTTTGTGAAACTGCTGATGATTCAGGTCTAACTACTGACAAAGAATTTTGAGAAAAAGATTTTAGTTGAGATTTTATCTTTTTCTGAGAAAAGGTGTTTTCAGGTTGTTGTTTCTTGGGTTTAAAGATTCTTTCATAATCATTTCTGATTTGATTTCCCACAACCTGTTGTTTAATTTTTTGATTGAACTGAATTCCTTTTCTGTATCTACAAAATTCAGTTTTGTGGTTGAACAGACCACAAATTTCACACTCTTTTGCCTTTTGTTTTTTATCTAAAGGCAAAATTCTAACATTTGTGTAAAGATTTTGCTCATCAGTAGTTTTCAGGATCTCAACTCCTGATGTAGATGAAACTACTGATGGCTTGTTGTCAGATTTTGTTAATACTTCTGAAGTACTTTCTTTGAAAATGCCAGGATTTCTGTTTAGAAAGTTTTCATGGAAAGATGTGCAGTCTTTCCCTTCAGAAGTTTCATTTGAAACAATTTTTCTCCCATCTTCAGTAGTTTTGGGAGAGAAATCTGTTGGTGTTTCAACATGATGGTATCCTATGCCAAACTTAACATTTGACGCACTTTGTTTGTTTAGCAACAATTGATACCCCTTACAAGATTCCACCCATTTTTCACATGTGATCCTGGTGTCAGCAAGCTCTTGTCTGACATCTCCCAGGTCATTTAACATGATCTTAATTTGTGCTTGGGTTTCAATAGCCGAGTCAGTTAATTTAGAAACTTCTTTTGTTTTAGCACACAGTTTTCTTTCTAAATCACATTTTATCTGTGTGTATTTTCTTTCTAAATCATTGGCTTTACCTTGTAAGTGCACATTTGTCTCTCTTATGAGAGCAAAAGTTTCTTTGCAAGAGTTTGAGCAAAGTTTTGTCAAAGATTCTTTTGATACCTATGACAATGCAGATTTTGAAGTACAACCTTCAAATGCCATTAAGGCAAAGTTCTTTCTGCCATTGTCTGGTTCTCCCCAGTTGATGTCAAACACCTTGTTGTCTGCATCAGGATTGCACTCTGTGGTGTCAAAAGGGAGACTGCTCCAGTCAACATACCCTGAGGTGAAAAGACTTTGTTGAGAGGGTTGTTGAGGCTGTGGAGGATGTTGAGCAGCTGGAAAGGGAGGGATTGATTGTTGGCTCTGCATCTGTTGAGCAGGCATTTGAACATATTGTACTTGTGGCATGTATTGCTGTTGAGGAGCTTGTGCCTGTACAAAATGAGCACTCCCTTGAGTTCCATTATTCCCATTATAATTGGGGTTATAGTTATTTCCAGATTGTGATTGGTTAAAGCTAGAGCTTCTACATTCTCTAGCAAAGTGTCCCAACTTCTGACACTTGTGACATCTTAGTTTAGATTTGTCAAAACCAATTTTTGTATTACTGGTCAATCCTGGAAATTTCCTTCCTGGCCTTTTATAAAACTTGTTAGTTTTAATGCTTAGCATGGCCAGTTGGTGTAAAATGTTCATTTCTTCTAAGTCATCACTGCTAAAGTTTTTCAAATCATCCATGATAAAACATAGATTATCAGCAGTTTGACTTTGGTCATTATTGTCATAACCTGGGAAAGATCTTTCTGATGAGATCCCAGTTGTTATGTCAATGTTGTCATAAGATCCATAGGAACAAGTTGGTGAGTCTTGTCCCAAAAGAGCTGTACTACCTGGTAGGTAGTCATCAGCAGTTTTACCAGATGATTGTAATTTCTTCTTTTGATCAATTTCTCTCTCAAAAGTAAGTAATCTCCCATGGAGTTTTGTAAGAGTGAGGGAGCTAAAATCTGGTGAGGATCTTAAAACAATGGAGTATGTTTCCCATTTGTCTGGTAAAGACCTTAAAAATCTATGTAGCATAGATACTGTTGTATAGGTCTGACCATTTAACTTTAGCTCAGATATTAATGAGGAGAATCTTTCAAATTGTTGAGTTAAAGTTTCCCCATTAATATGAGCAAATGTCTCATATTGTTGAGCTAAAATCTCTCTGGTGTTGGCAATCACCTCTTCAGTTCCTCCAAACTGTTCTTTAAGACAATCCCAGAGTTCTTTGGCACTTTCACAATGTAAAAGGCCAGAGTATATCTCATTTGGGAGAGCCATTGCCAACATAGAGAATGCTTTTGCATCTAGCTCAAATTTTAGGAAATCATCATCTGTATATTCTTTTGGTCCTTAGGGACCTTGACATTAGTTTCAAGATTGACATTTACTGGTTTGTGAGGACCATATATCACAGATCTCCAACAACCTGTGTTGGTCTGTGACAAGGTATGTGCCATTCTCTTTTGCCATATGTTGTATTCATTTCTTACAAGCATGACAGGTTTAGTAGCAGAACCAGTATTATGTGGATCCATTTTAAAGAGTATTGATTTGTCAGATGACTCTTTTAAGTGATGGATGTTGATAAAAAGTGAACTTTTGATCTTTTTATTGAGTATCAATAAGAGCTTTGTGTCTGATTCTCAATTTGTTAGATTGATATGTGATCAGATAAACCAATGCTCTGATACCAATTGTTGGATCAGTTTGCTCTTTTGCTAAGTAAGAACTTGCTATCTTGATACTTAAGTGTTTTAGCAAGCCTTTGTATATCAGATTATAAGCACAGCGGAAGGTATAAGTTAAAGCAACACTTTTTATACTAAGGAAGAGTTATTACTCCCCTTGATGATTGAAACTAATAAATGACAAGTATTTATTATGAATCTAAGCAGTAAATGAGAATTAGATACTTAGACAGATTCACAATAAATACTGAAATGGAATAGAACAGTGAAAGTGTTTTGAAGGATTTTTCTATTAAAATCAATGTCTAAAATAGAAGGTTGAAGCCTCCTATTTATAGACGTTTACATACATGTATCTTGCCCAAAAAGCAAGTACAGAAACATCAGAAACAAGTTGCACAAGTTGCAACATTGAAACTAACAAATACAGCTAAAAGTAATAATAAACAATAAAACTACTGATGCAAAAGGCGGTGGAAAATATCTGATGCTAAGTGCTGATGAATGACAAACTACTGATGAGTAGTTTGTCTTCAGTACTTCTGAAGTGAACTTGTCTGGTTTGGACTTCAGAACTTCTGATGAGATTTCTTCTACAGCACTTCTCATATCTTCTCTTCAGCAGTTTCTTGTTTTCTTTTCAGTACTTCTATACTTAGCCAAAATGACAGAAGTGAATTAGACTAAGGTTTCCAAAAGTGGTTTCACCAATCCTCTTTGTCCTACAACCTACTCCACGACTGGTGGAGGCTATCGGACCTGCTCAACAATCGGTGGAGTCATAGAAGAACGCAAAACTTTAATGTAAGGTAAATTGGTGATTGCGGTCCGGAACGTAATCATGAATTTACAGGTACATTAAGGTAGTGTGAAATTCTATCAAGGTTATAAACTCTAGTTGTCTGGTAGTTCATCAACCCACACTAAACACGAGACAGTTTATTCTATTCATGTCATGCTATAACTCAAATAACAACTATTTTCATCACCTTCAACCCTATGTTTTTAATAAACTTCGGGACGAAGTTTCTAAAAGTAGGGGAGACTGTAACATCGCAAAAATTTTCCCCAAATTCTAATACATATATTATATTTTTTTTATCATTCATAATATGCCTAAGTTTTTATTTTCCTACCACCCAATTTATATATATATATATATAAATATATAATGGTATAATAATAATAATAATAATAATAATAATACATAATAACAATAATATAGAAACAATAAAACTAATCATTGTTAACCCAACACCTTTGTAAACAACCCATGTTTGGCCATCACCACTAACCCAACCCAACAACAGGCCCACCCAGACCCAATGAATCCACCGGCCCACTTGTCCCCTCCCCTTGTTCTGCTTAAAAAAAAAAATGTATGCTCCAGCCAGGTTTCGAACCCAAGCAAGGAGCCGGTTCACACTTAACACATACACACCACAACCACTAGTCCATGTTGCCATTGGTGATGTGATCTAGGAACATTATTTACTTAACATATTTTAAAAACAAAGTTGTTCCCTTTTTGCTCCCTGCGCGCTACTGTGCACAGCCAAAACCCACAACTTTTTGCCTTTTAATTGATGTTAATCATGGAAATAATTGACTAATGACATCACCCAACGATTAACACGTTCATTACGTGTCAATTACACGTCAAACATACATTAACTCGTATCAATTACGCGTATAATTATTGAATAGGGTCAAACTTACCATATGTTCAATCCCCTCGTCTTAGTATAAATTGAATCCCCTTTGGCAAGCTAAAAGTGCCGAAAACTCTATCTTAATCCTCAATTTCTGTTTCTAATTCATCATTTGAAGCTTTTGAGTTCGTGTTGACTTTCTGCCTTGACTAATCAATTTGCACGTAATCGTGTTTGTAAGTCAGTTTTTATTGATGGGTTTTAATATTCGGCATATACACAACATTAACCCTAAGATTAATTGGGTTAATGTTGTGTATTTTGTCCAATTGGAAAATCTAGGGCTCGTGTAATCAAATTGGGGAAGAACACGATTTTACTTATATTATTTATTTTAAATAAACAGAAATCAACACAACCACTGGTCTGGACCAAGTGGTTGTGTCTGGTACTCCTCAACAAGGCCACGCGGGTTCGATCCCTGCCATGGCAAATCTTTTTTTTTCTTTGTTTTGTTTTAATAAAAAACAATTAATTATATATATATATATATATATTACTTATATATTATAAATACGTTTTAAAATATTAAAACTCTTTTAATAATTCTACAAAAATTATTTTAAGTTAATCTGATGAAAAAGTTTAACTCACAATTTTTAGTTTTCAAAAATTTATTTATTTAATATATATAATAATTAAATCAAGTTTATTCTATTATATTTATAAAATTCCATTAAAATATCAAAACAATTTTATAAATCTCCACAAAAATTATTCTGAGTTTATATAATGATAAACTTTTCTGAAATAATTTTTAATTCTGAAAAATCATTTATTTAATATTTTTAATCAATTTTTGTTAGTTTTAATCATAATTAAATCATAATAAATCCAATTTCTAATATTTTTGCACCAAAATTTTATACAAATTATTTCTGATTATTTGGAACAGAAATATGATTTTTAAACTAATAATTCTTTAATTTTAGTATTTTTAAATATTAAAGTTAAATTTTGACAAATTGTTATAAATAGAATTAATATTCTATTTTTAAGAAAATAATTTTATAAAAATTATTTTTATACTTTAAACTCATTATTGTTATCACCTTAAATTTAAATTTTATAAAAAGATTTCTGTCTATTTATTTACTAAATTTCTCTCAATTATCAAACATTTTATTATTAATCAAACGAGCATTTATCCCCAATCCGAGGCCCTAGAACATATACATTTGTAGATAGACTTAAACATATTTATTACCTTATTATAGGGTGATTTTTGGCATTGTTGGGCAACACATATTCTATATCACGAGACTTAACATTTTAAGGTGAGTTTACATAGCCCCTTTTCCCTATTTTCACTATTTTTGGGGTGAAACATGTTTAAACATTTTATACTACCATATTTACTTGTGATTCAAGTACATCATCATTCTATCATTTGACTGTAACAAAAAGACGCAGTACAATCATTAACAATGATCAAACCGCCTGTTTAGATTATAGCGCTATAGGTCTGACAAACCCATCCCCCCGCATAAATTCAGGGATGATCGATAACAGTAACAACATTTAACTAACTTGCGAGTTAGTCATCAGTCGACACAAGGTTTGATTGTACAAAGACGCATTGTTACATGTCGGTATCATACTCTATCATCATACAACTGTGAATGTTGTACAAACTATTGTTATCAATTATTTTTAAAAACCTATGTATTCTCACCAACTTTTGTTGACCCAAAATATTTTCAACTTAACATGTTTCAGGTTCTATTTGCTTGAGGATTTGAGTTAATGCTTGAAGATGTGTGCATAGTATTATTCAATTTGATGTATGAATTCTTGTATAACAATTGTATGTAATTTATTTAAATTATTTAATGAAATGTATTATTCACCATGAGCTACTGAACAATCATCACTACGTGACATCCCGATGTTTCCGCCATCGGTTGGGGTGTTACAAATATACTGTAGCAGAAATACTCCAAGGTATCGCTGTATATATTCCCTAGACAGTTTCGGCCGTGGGGCGATTATTTATATGATGCATGGCGCTCGACGCTAGCATAAGCGCACTCGCAACGGCTTCTTCCTCTTCCGCGCAGTCATCGTGAAAAAACCTTTGATAAAGATCGGTAAACGAGTCTTCGGAGGGAGGAGACAACATTGTGGTGATTCATGTGTATATTTGTTTCTGGTTGAATTGTATCCGTGTGTATATTTGTTTGTGTGTTGAGTTGTATGTATTTGATTTTGTTTATAGTGTAATATATATATAGTGGTGAGGGTTTTTTTTTTTTTTTTTTTAATATGTGACCGTTGGTAACGGTCAACTCAAACAACCCAACGTTCATATTCTCTCCCACAACGCCCGTTAACCTCATGAAGTTCAAAGGCATAGCGCCCCCATAACGCTGACGGGGGCGATGTGTCGGGCGCTATGGGGTGCCAAAACACCCTCTCATAAAGCCCCACTACACACACTAACCCAATCCAATCCAATACAACCCACTCACATTTGCCCTCCTTTTTTTCCCTTTTAGCACGTTTACTCGTTTGCCTATGTATAGATAGAGAGTGGACAATGCAATTTGCCTTACTTGACTTTTGAAATTAATATATTTAACGGAAGTATATATTAAATTACTTTTTTATTTATCATCATCGTAGGCACGAAAATAAAATCTTTAGTAATCATTTCGTAAAGAAAAGAAGAAAAACGTAGGCATAATAATACTAATAATCATATTATCAATACATTGAAACATGGTTTGTATAAATGATACCGGTCTTTTAAATTAAAGTTTACCGCTTATATTGTAAATTATTATATATGTTTTTAATTATTATTTTGATTTGATTTTTTAGTAACTTATGCTTGTTAACCTGAAAAAAACTGAATTTGATTTTTCTTTTTCCTCTACTTTATACTATAAACTTAGTTAAAAAAAACAGAGTTATTTTATAAAATAGCGTCGTTTCTTGTTATTGTAAGCTATGATGAGTGTTGAAAAGACGGCAATTGTAGTCCGATGAGAAAAAAGGGAATTGAACAAGGATGAAACCAATTTAGCGGTGGTGATTTAAGTGGACACGAGGAAATATCAACACACATAAAAAACGGTTTATAGACGTAAAAAAGATTTGCAACAAGCAAAAATCAATGATGATTTGCAACCCCATAGAGTGGCTCACGTAATTGATATTGATATGTATGTGGATTTCCTCTTGAGTGGGAAAAAGTGATTTGGGTTCAGTCAAGGAAATCAATCAAAGTGATGATCCAAACAACTCCAAATAGCAATGTCTCGTCGCCACAAGGGCATGGGTTTGTTTTTAGTAGGTTAGGGTTTGCCATTCAGAAGGGGTTGGCGGCGCAGCTTGTTGCCCGTCTGCCCGCTATCTCGATGTAATTTTCCACGGTTATGTGTTATATATTTATGAATTAAAAAAAATGGAAAACAAAACGCATTTTCAACTTAATATACTCTGCAGAAGGAATCGATCACAAATAGTGATGAATTTAGGAATAATGGCTAGAATCTATAACCAAAGTCAGTACGAATCTAGAATAGAAATAAAAAGTGTGAACAGAAATATGAAAAAAGAAAAGGAACGGTAGTGGACAGGGCGGCGACGACAGTCAGTAGCGGATCCAAGATTTTTTCATATGGGTTCCTTTTTCCAGTTGTCAATTTTTTCATAACCAAATGTTAAAATTTCCGGGTCGGGTCGCGATGGGGGATGTCGGAGGGGGAAGTGTCGTCACACCAAGTCTGATTCGCAAAGAAGGCTCAAGAAATCACCAATAAATTAGTCACGGATCAGTCAATAAACACTAGCAATCTGCTAGATAAAGCACCGAGATGCTAAAATAGAAGCTATCAATGTACCTGCCAAAAGATAAATCAACAATATAATCAACATCCACTTTCAAAATTACAGTATTTTGTATGATTAATAAATCTATACTATTTCAATATGTGTTCATGCTTGTGCAATTGTTTTAGAAAGTATTAGAGTTTATGACATAAACTAACAATTTGTAACAATTAACAATCAACAATTTGGACCAAACTAATTACAGTCTATAATGTTCTAATGTTCAGCCAATAAGACTGAGGGGTGTGGTCCCGAAGGTCCCCCACCACCGAAGCCTACTCAGCATAGAAAGAGAGAGAGAGAGAGAGAGAGAGAGAGAGAGAGGAATGAAGAGAGAGATAGAGAGGAGGGGACGGGGAGAGCGGGAGAAATCTCCCGAGCACACCGAACATGGAGCGGGGGGGGGGGGGGCTGTTCCCCTTCGGGGAAGGGATCCAGCTCAGCTCCCCGATCTTCTTTCCCGAGCCACACCCCCTAGTCTAATGAATCAACCAACCGTCTGTAATTAACAATTACTCTCAGTCACATTTAATTGCCTTGTCGTATTACAACATTATAATTATAATCTATTAATAGAACAACTTATTTGAACAGTAACAACTTATTTAAATAGTATTTTTGTGCTGTGGCATACTATCATAGGGTATTTTTGGGCGGTTATTGCCTTGTCATCATCTTAGCATACGTGGCCACGCTTCTTTTATCCTCTTTTCCACTCACAGAGACATTATACTCTCTCTTAAGAGTACCAGACCAACCACCGCCATCAATCTCCCTACCCCTTCATCTGTCTCCGCCAGCACCACCTCATACCACCAACGTTTTACCCATCTAACCTCCGTCACACACTCACTGTCACCTCTAAAGCCGCCGTACAAACGCCCCTTGAAAACCATAACCCCACCACCACTACCCCAACCAGCTAAGCCACTCCACAACACCATTTTCACAATTTGATGCTAAACTTATCGCCTCTACTTTCCCTTCTCCATCGCCGCGCCACTGACGGCATCACCACAGTCACGCTCGAAAACCGTCACACACGTCTCCGTCACGTTCCTTCATCGAATCAGGTAACCAACCGTTTAATTTTCATGTTCGGAATGATGATTTGTTGGATGAAATTAGATTTGTATGGATCCCCCTCTTTTACATGGGTTTTTAGGAGCCTACACATCCCACCCCCCCCCCCCAACACACACCTGAAGCAAGTTTGTTCTATCAGGTGGCGTCGCACGGTCAGGTGGCCTTGGCGGTACTATTGCAGCGGCCTGAGGCAAGTCGTCGGTTACGTAACAGAAGAGGACTGAGCCAAAGAAGGTAACTTTCGAAACTGATCTTTGGCCTGAGTTATGAATAGTCACATGCAGTTACATCTAAACTTTTTATTGATCTTTCTTCATGTGAATTTGTTTCTTTATTGACTCATGGCTGTTGCATTTTACATGATTAAGTGAGAATTTGTTCCCACCGTCATTGTATGCTTTAATGAAAAGGAACCTTGGAAAAAGTAAAGGAAAAAATAAATAAATGGGCATTATTCATCAACAATTTTGTGTATAGATGTTGTTAATTGTTTTGCTCTTTATACATAATTGGAAGCCGTTTGCTAGGAAAAAATAAATAAATGGGCTTTTTTTTTTGCTGTTTGACCGTGAATTATGTTAGGTATCTGGTTATTTTGCAGGGATGTACTCATTAATATAGTGTGTACTGTCTTTGGAGGTTAAAGCAAATCTATAACAAGCCAATAAAGACCATCAAACAAAATCCTCTCCACTATTCCTGATTTTGGCTAATAAAAAGGTAATCTTCTTACCTATGTTTCTTATACACATGTTGTTTTTCGCATCTCTTTTGGGTTTGCGATCACCTTTTTCATGTGGGTTGATTTTGTATTTGTTTAGGATCATGATTAGTGAGATTAAGGTTTGTGTTGGTTTTGTGACAGGCGATTGTTGAATGGCGAAAGCTACAAGATGCAAGTCTGGGTCCTATCAAATATTTAAGGACAGGGCAAAGAGCCGTGTGGAGGACCTGTAAGGAATGTTTATGGATATGCGGTGTGCTATGAAGGAGAGTCGAGGGAACGATGAGGCAGTGTATGAAGAACAGGTTAATTAGACGCATAAAGAATAGCAAAATCAACTTACTTAACCATAACCAACTTCTTTGTTGCAACCGGTTAATTACATGATTAAAGAAGGTTCGGAATGTTTGGTATTTATGTGTATCTGTTATTGTTGATCGTTGTTTTTTTCGTATAAGCAGGGTGCAAGTATCGAGCTTTATACTCCGAGTATAGGTGGGATTTTGAACCTATGCAATGAAGAAGACGATGACGCAACCAGTGGATTAGCTGGCCTATAAACTGAGGCATAAACTCGGTGAAAAATGCAACTTTAAACAAGGTGAGTTATGTGTTTCAATATCGTGTATATGGGCTTTTATTACCTTATGCATTGTTAGGTTTAGTTATAGTCTTTTGTGATCTAGGTTTTAAACGATATGCACGTTGAGGCGTAGACTTGCACTTCTAGCTCAGTGTGCCACACATCATACGAAAAGAGCACTTCTTAAAACCAAGTTTGCGAGTTAGCAGGGTGCCCGCTATTCAATACATTAGTTGTATATATCTACAATTGAGTAACGTGCCCATTATCCAAGTTTTAAGGTTGAGTTAATAGTCTTTTTTTTTCTTTTTCATTGGGTTGCTTTCTTGCGTTACAATAGTTGCTATTTTGGTGATTAAGATCTATTTGGTTAATTTTCTCACATCAAAGATTTATTGCATATCTTAAGCAAATACCCTGTTTTTAAGGGGAGTTATAATGAAGTTTTGGAATCAAGTTATAGCTTTGCATATGATGAATAATTGCTAATGAAAAGTTTAACCAAGTGTTGCAGGATTTTTGATGTTAGTCAACCTTCCAAGTGGATTTTAAAGCAAGTTATTAATAGACAGTGGGCAGGTTGGGTATGGACCACAATTGGTTTGGATTGGTACACATTTTTTTGCCCCATCACAATAAATAGTTGATCGAAATCTCCAACTCTACTTAACAGTGAAGCTGAGTTTTCCACGTTTGTTTTCCACTCACATATGTTATCTTTTCTGTTAACTTCTATATATTATTTTTCTGCAGCAATGGATATATCTTGCAAGGTTTACAGGTTTACAACCTCAAAATAGTGAGCCACCCACAAACCAAACAATGGAATTTGTAAAGCCTACTACAGTATTAGTTTGTACAAACAATCCTTCTGCTGCTGCGTTCGTTTGTTTCTGGTTAATATCATACATTCATAAACTATACTTGTAATTATTTAGCTGTAAAGTAGCCTTAGATATATTAATGTTTGATGATACCATTTTAAAGACACTATTATAGTATAAACACCTTTTGTAGTGCAACAAGGCATAATTGTACTTTAGGTGTAACCCGGTCACACAATCACACGCTTTGTTTCATAGTGTTCTGTAACGACCAAATCACAAGGCGCGTAACGCGCACCCTTGAACCCCACTAGTTATATTTATTAGCTGATATAGAATTTAAACCTCTTTGAAAAGGTACCAAATTCATCATAACATAGTATAAATACAATTCAATAACAAGTAACAAACTAACAATACACAATATCCAATATGACAATATCTTTGAACCAATTCAATATACAATATATAATATCCAATATCCTCATGTTTTTTTAAAGGCTTAGTTTAGTGGAAATCCTTGTACAACCCTAACCTAGCGGTCCCAAGTTCGAATCCCTACCCACACACCGGTGTCCTCCTTGCCTAAGCTCAAACCGTCATTGGGAATTTTTTTGTGGTGTGCATGGATCGAACCTGTGACCTACCCCAGGATGGGAATCCCTAAGGAAAAATCCAGCCTATCTCAAACCAGATTGGCTGGAGATCATTGGCAAATCCAATATCCTCATGTAATTTATATTATCCATCAGTGAACAATTATATGTTTAAAAAAATCAATAACAAGTAACAATATCCAATATTCAAAAAACATATCTGAAATATTAATTAATAAATCAAGTAACTAAACCAAGTTATGTACATTTATGTATCAATCCAAAAGAAAAAAAAACAAATCAAGGACGGGAGGACGGCTGGACGGGAGCAAGGGGTAGAGCAAGGTAGAAGGAGGCGGCAAGGGCGGAGCAAGGTAGGGGTGTTCAGAAAAACCGCAAACCAAATAAAAACCAAAAACCGAACCGTAACCGTAACCGAAAAAACCAATCCGAACAACGAATTTGGTGTTTGGTTTGGTTTTAACCGGAACCGAATTGCTTATTCGGTGTTTGGTTTGGTTTTTGGTTCTACATTTTTTTTATTTGGTTTATTTGGATAACCGAATAAACCGGTAAAACAATTAATTATTAAATAAAAATAATAATATTTAATGACTCATATATAATATATAAGTCCAAAATATTAAACCCAACCCAAAATAAATAAAGCCCACCAATTTATAGAGGTAATAATATGAGTATAAACTAGTAAACTATGGTTCATTTTACTAATTCTAATTTTTATGATGTTTCTGATTGCGTGGTTTGATTTTTTTGGTTTATATTTATAGCAAACTTTCTTTTCGGATTTTGGAACATATAGGTATATAGGTTAGAGAAAAAAAAACTTCGTTTCAATTTGGTTTGTTTGGTTGAATTTGGTTTGTTTGGTTTTAAACCGAAAACGAACCGAATTCAATTTGGTTGAATTTGGTTTGGTTTTCGTATTCCTAATTTGGTTTGGTTTGGTTTTTGGTTTTGAGGTACAAAATTTTAAAAACCGAATAAACCGAATCGAATAAACCAAATAAACCGTAAACCGAACCGATGAACACCCCTAGAGCAAGGCGGTAGGGGATGATTTCTTTTATTTGATTGTTTTATTCGGTTTGTCTGGGTTTGAGTTTTCAAAGAAAGGTGTGGGTGTTGGGGAATAGGAGGAGAAGTCAGAAAAGGAGTAGGATTGGGTATAAAAGTATAATATAAAACCATAGGTTTGAATTAAATTAAAAAAAAAACCATAGGTGCCTGGAATCGAACTGGGGACTTATTGTTTTTAGGGAGGGTTTCAATCACTAGAGCACTCCCAACTTTTATCAATGGGTTCGTCAAATAATATCTTATGGGTTCCTTCCCAAATTTCTGTTGTAACACCCCAAAATCTTAAGTTTCGCCTAAATACGCCATTAGGTGTAATTGATAAAGTATCGAAAACGAATTTAGCGGTGGATGTTTTGGTCAATGGATAAAAACGAGACTAAAACCCATTACCAGAGGCTAATGTAGTTAATGTTATAATCTAAAAAAAATGAAAACGAGACTAAACTTGAGGGGCTTGGTTGCCAATATGATAAAGAGGGTTTATTTATAAAAATAAAATAATAAAAACACACACTTAGTGTGTGTGTCGTGTGTGATGATCGGGAGATCATCTCCTCCAATAACCAAACCCTAAACCTCAAGCTCAAGCTCAATCCAAGCCAAGATCAAAGGGGGGTTTACCCGTATGAACACTAAATCAAGTCATCTAAGCTTGTTAAACCTCAAGGTACCTTTTTATTTGGTGTAATTTGATGTTATAACCCGTTTTTTATTTGGTTAAAAACTAGGGTTTTGATCAAGCATGAAATTTATGGGTAAAGGGGGTTACTTTAGCCTTGGGGAACCTCAAACATACTTAATCCGGTTACAAATCACACTTAATATATGTGTTTGATTTTGATCATATGAATATGTTAATGTGTAGAATCGGGGGTTTAACCTTTAGGTTGAATCCACTCATATATAGTAATCTTTGTGACTCTTAGAAGTTGTTACATGAGAAATTTAGGTAAAAGAGGCCTAAATAATATGTTATGATGTTGACTAGACAATCGGTTATACTTTGGCTAAACTTAGAATGTTGAAAACTAAGTATGTTGGTGGGTGTACACCAAATGTTCGATGAAACGCCTAGATGAGTTGATCTCGACTAGACATCTAAGAAAAGATATAATTGCATAATTTATGTAAGAAAATAGCTATGGATTTAGCTAGATTGGATAATGAATACATGATGTGTGGATAGTGAAATAATTTCATATCATGTATTCTAATAACCAAGTTTGACTCATCCTGAAGTTAGGTACAACAAAGAGGGAACAAACGGGTCAAACAGATGCAAGGTGGATACTTATGGAACAAGAATGGATGCTGTAACACCCCAACCGATGGCGGAAACATCGGGATGTCACGTATTGATGATTGTTCAGTAGCTCATGGTAAATAATACATTTCATTATATGATTTAATTAAATTACGTACAATTGTTCTAAGAATTTGTACATCAAGACGACAAATACTAGCTAAGCATCTTCAAGTATTAACTCAAATCTTCAAGCAAGTAGAACCTGAAACATGTTAAGTTGAAAATATTTTGGGTCAACAAAAGTTGGTGAGAATTACATAGGTTTTGATAATCGAATAAAAATATTGTGCAATTCATGTGTCATGGCAATCCAGTTCATATGTGAAAACATACTAGAAATAAATCGAGTGCATAATCAACCATTGTGACTGTTGTATTGTGGTACATCCCATACGCTCATGGTTCACTCGTTTATATTGCAGTAACAAACACCCACGCTACCTTTGTAGGAGGTACGTACCGGGTGGGATTGTCAGTCCAATAGATCTATCAATGTATACCGTCGGCTGATAAATGTTTATGCTAGAATTGTGCTTACCCTAGTCATGTTCAAGACATAATGCAACATAGAAATACACATAGACACATTGATGATTGAATTGCATAAATGATGTTGTAACATGTTTCACCCCAAAAATGGTGATAAATAGAAAAGGGGCTATGTAAAACTCACCTTAGCAAAATATTATATCTGTTGAAAAATTGAATAATGGTGTTGCCCAAATGTATCAAGTATCACCCTATAATAAGGTAATAAATATGTCTAAGTCTATCAAGTCTACAAATGTATAAGTTTCTAGAGCTTCGAATTTGGGGATAAATGCTCGTTTGATTAATATCAAAAATGTTTGATAATTGAGAGAATATTAGTAAATAAATAACCAAAAATCTTTTTATGAAATTTAAATTTAAGATGGTCACAATAATGTGTTTAAAGTGTAAAAATAATTTTTATAAAATTATTTTCTTTAAAATAGAATATTAATTCTATTTATAACAAATTGTCAAAACTTAACTTTAATATTTAAAAATATTAAAATTAAAGAATTATTAGTTTAAAATTTATATTTCTGTTCTAAATATTCAGAAATAATTTGTATAAAATTTTGGTGCAAAAATATTAAAAATTGGATTTATTATGATTTAATTATGATTAAAACTAACAAAAATTGATTAAAAATAATAAATAAATGATTTTTCTGAAATAAAAATCATTTCAGAAAAGTTTATTGTTATAAAAACTCAGAATAATTTTTGTGGAAATTTATAAAATTGTTTTGATATTTTAATGGAATTTTATAAATATAATAGAATAAAATTGATTTAATTATTAAATATATTAAATAAATACATTTTTGAAAACTAAAAATTGTAAGGTAAACTTTTACATCAGATTAGCTTAAAATAATTTTTTTAGGATTTATAACAGAGTTTTAATAATTAAAAATGAATTTATAGATTTATATGTATTATATATAATTATTTGGATTTTATTTGTTTAAAAACGAAATAAAGGAAAAAAGATGCCATAGCCAGGACTCGAACCCGGGTGGCTTAGGATGATAGCAACAGACACAACCACTTGGTCCAGACCAGTGGTTGTGTTGATTCTTGTTTTATTAAAAATAAATATAATAAGAAAAATCGTGTTTATCCCCAAAATCAAGCATTCGAGCCCTAATTCTGCAATCGTTTGATTCACACATCAATGACCCAATTAACCTTAGGGCTATTGATGTGTGAATGCCGAAGGTTAAATCCCAACAAAGAATTCATACTTACAAAGCTGTTACGATTACGATTGGTGAGTCAAACCAAAAAGTCAAAACGCGATCGCAATATCAAGAACAGAGGATTGTTGTAAAGAATTGAAGGTTAAGAGAGATGTAATGGCGAGTTGTGAAGGTCCTACAATGATCAATTTATAGTGCAACGATCTGGAATGATGAATTGGTAAGGTTGACTTGCTATTGAATGTTTGACGCGTTGATAATTAAAACCGGAAACAATTGATTGTTAATTGACGAGTAGATTACGTGCATTATTCCATAACACGAACCATCTATACAATTGTTTCCAAATTCGTGTTAAATTTAAAGTCAAATGAAAAAAAATGGTAACAGTTCGCGTGGCTGGTTCATAGCAGCGAACAGTAGTAGAAATTAAAAAGGCCTTATATACAATTTGAATTAGGATAAATCATAAGATTAGTTGTGGCCCAGTTGGTTTGTGGGTGTGTTGGTTCCTGCTCGGCTCCGGTTCGAACCCTAGCAGAAACACATATATATTTTTTTTTGAAACAGCGAGAAAGAGAGAGAGAGAGGGTAAGGGGGTTTGGGCCTGGTTCCAGGTGGGCCGAGATCACGATACTGGCTGTGTACTTGGGCTCCAGCTTTAGAAGAAAAGGTTTGGGCTTAAGGTTTAATAATAGGGTTGGGTTTAACATTGCAAAAATTAGTATTACAATTATTATTATTATCATTATTATTATTATAAACTTTTATATATATATATATATATATATATATATGTATGAATAATTATCATTGTATTAGGGTTCAAAATATCACCAAAAATAATAATAATAAAACTTGTCGTTTTAATCCGTAACGTACAATTATTTAACATGAAATGTTACAGATGCAAAGTAAGTTTTCCTTACACCATTAGACTATAACATAGCTTAATTGTTGTATACATTCGTCTTAAATCTAGTGTATTTGATAAAGGTAAACCCCAAGGTGTGGAATGTATTAAATGAGTGCCTTATGTGCACTAAAAAAAACGTGGTTTAGGACTTTAATCGAGACAATGAGTTATGACCGAATAGTGAAATTCATCAAACGGGTCAATTAAGAAAGATATGTGAGAAATGATGTCTAGGGTTTGGTGAGAGGGTGTTTTACTATGTTAAGATGTATTTAATTATGTGTTTTTAAGTGATTTATATCATAAAACATGGTTACTTTGAGATTGTTAGTGAATTACAGGTGTACGGTGCTTAAAAGCATTAAGCGGAGCATATTTGAGGGTTTCGGGACAAGTTAAGAAGGATTGGAAGTCACGCGAGAGCACCGGGGATGAAAACGCGAAGAATGGCCAATTTTTACACAGGGGCGCAACCTACTAGCAGACAGGGGCGCAACCTACCTTAGCAGGGCGTAACCTTGCGCTGACAGCCAATTTCTGGCTGATCTGCGCCCTATAGAGCACAACCTTCTTCACCAGGGGCGCAAGCTTGCGCCCCTATCTGATTTTAGACCCGGAATTTCGGGTTTTAGCCAATATTTAAGGGTTCTCTACTCCACAAACAAAGAGGACTCCAACCCTAGCCGTCTTGGACCATTCTAGGACGAAATTTACCATTCCAAAACACATTTTAATCATTTTTTTCATGCATCTATCATCAAAATCATCCATGGAAGCATACACAATCATGATGAGCGGCTAGTTTCTTGCATCGTGAGCAGTTTGATTATTGAGAAGGTAATTTATACATGTGGGCTGGTAATTGAATTGTACAGGTTATTATTAAAAACTTGTGTTCGGTTATCACTTGATTTAAAATCGTTTAACAAAGCCATGTCTATGTGGTATCCTATCATTTAACCAGGTTTGGGTGAATCATTGAACCGGAAAGTCGGAGGGGGTTACTTCTTTATTATTATTGTTCATAACTTTTCAAATCCGTCATCTGAATTCAATGCAAAAACAAAGTAATTAGGTTTTAGTTTAATAAATAAATTTACAAAACTATTCTTTCCACCAATTCCCTGTGGAGACGACTCGACTTTCACTATACTACTTATTTTTATATTTTTTACCGACCAAACGACATCGATCAGGGTTTTACTCAAGTGATGATGACTAGGATTTTGTTATTTGTGTGTGGTGCGGAAGAGACAGTATAGAACTTAGGTTGGCTCTGATACCATGTAATATGGTAAAACTGAGTGATCATATTTCATTCAATAGGGTTACAATGTATAGAGATAAATTAGGTCCATGAGATTAATAAACCCTAGATACTATATGTTCCAATAGTAATCATTTCGTAAAGAAAAGAACAAAAATATAGGCATAATAATACTACTAATCATATTATATATACATTGAACCAGGGCTTGTATGAATGATACTAGGTCTTTTAAGTTAAACTTTACTGCTCGTATTGTAAATTATTATATATGTTTTTAATTAATTATTTTGATTTGATTTTTTAGTAACTTTTGATCGTTAACATAAAAAAACTGAATTTGATTTTTCTTTTTCCTCTACTTTCTGCTATAAAATTAGTTAAAAAAACATAGTTATTTTATAAAAGAGCATTGTTTCTTGTTATCGTTAGCTAAATTGAGTGTTGGCTGGTGTCATGATTTTGAACCGAACCTATTTTCAACGAATTGGTATAGGTATCGGTTGATCATAACCGATAGTGAGTTTTGTTTTTATGATTTTAGATCGATGTAAAATATGTGTCGATATCCGTTAAGCATCTCATACCTTTACGTTTTTGTTTTTCTTTTGATTGTTGTAACAAATACCGAAACTGTAACATACACAATCAACGCCGATCAAATTCCGATCACATCACACAAATTAATCCCAATAATCATATACAATACATATTTCTGAATCTATATATAAAATAAAAGGAAGCACATTTGCTGACATGGCACTTATGAGGCCGTCCTCCCCCTGGTTATGCCACGTGACACTGTGTATGATTTTTTTTTAAGAAAAAACCTAACCCTAAACATATTCCAAACCATTCTCTGTAACCCCTCTCTCTCAAACTCTCGTAGCCTTCATTCTTCCAACCTTAAACATCTTGAAACACTAAACAAACCTATCTCTAACTCGTCTCTGTAACACTATAAGTCTATAACCCCTCTCTGTAGCACTATCGCAAATCATCAACACCCTTTATAAGCAGCTACGATTCCCGTTATCTGGTTCAATCATCACACGGCTTCAATAGAAGGTATCATTATAAACATCGGCTCTTCATGTTGTTGATTTTTTTTTTAACTTTGTGTATTATGGTTAGGGTTTTTAACTTATTGTCATCGCCTATTCGGATGATGATGTTGTTGTTGTTTATATCTTGATGTTGTTTATTTTAGGTTATTTTATAACTTTTGTGCTTATTGAACTTTGATCAGTGGGAAAACAATGTCGAAGAAAGAAGCTATATAATATGCAGTTGGGGAAATTGGCGAAGGTTAGTCTCTAAAGTAGCTATGCGTAAAGTCGGGAAGGAGATGGCGACATACTTGGGTGATCATCAATTTGGGGTTGGAGTTCCCAATGGGGCTGAGGCCATCCTTCACAGCGCGAACAGGTTTCTGAATGCGTTTCACGATAAAGGGTCCATGGTCATGCTCACAGTCGACTTTTCGAATGCCTTCAACTTAGTTGACAGGACGATTCTTTTGCGGGAGGTGAGCGTTCGCTGCCCATCTATTTACCTTGGGTTCAGTTTCTTTATGCTCAACCTGCTAGGCTTTATGTGGGTGATACTTGTATGGGGGCATCCACCGGGGTCCAGCAGGGGGACCCATTAGGGCCGCTTCTTTTTGCGCTTGTCCTGCACCCATTGGTTCGTCGGCTGGAGGAGTGTTGTTCCCTTCCATTCCATGCTTGGTACCTGGATGATGGTACGATTATTGGAGAGGCCAAGGAAGTGGCTAAGGCTTTTGATATCATCCGAGCTGAGGGACCGAATTTGGGCCTTACGCTTAATATTAAGAAATATGAAGTTTTTTGGCCATCGTGCAATGGAGCGAAAGAGAAGCCTGGTTTATTTCCTAGCGAGATAGGGAGACCAGAGGGAGGTGTTAAGCTCCTAGGAGGGGCCGTCAGTCGGGATGAGGGGTATATTAGCTCTCTGGTCATTAAAAGAGCTAAGAAGGCAACAGAACTAATGCTCTCTCTGCAGAAGTTGAGGGACCCCCAAAGTGAACTTTTGTTGCTTCGTTCATGTATGGGCGTTGCCAAACTGTTGTTTGGCCTTCGGACATGTCCACCGGCCATGGCCAATGAGGCTGTATCCATTTTTGACAAAGGCCTTCGGGAAGCGGCGGAAGATATTGTGGTTTGTGGAGGGGCGTTCTTTGGGGATTTTCAATGGCGGTTAGCGTCTTTGCCGATTCGGTTGGGAGGGCTTGGTCTTTGTTCGGCGGAGGACGTGTCTGCCTATGCTTTTGTGGCCTCTCGGGTGCAGTCCTGGGACCTTCAAGACCACATCTTAAGGAATAGCGGGTTGGTGGGGATGGACTTGGATTATGAGCTTGCCTTGGACAACATTCGCAGCTCTCTCCCGGACTTCGATTTGGGCGGGTTTATGGATAAGGACACCGCCCCCAAAAAACCTCAAAATATTTTGGCGAGTGCTTTTACCGGTAAAACCCTTCAAACCATGGGAGAAAAGTTTTCCATGTCCCCGCGCCAGAAAGCTGTGCTTGAATGCCTTAAAGGAGCGCATGCCCAAGATTTTTTGACTGCCCTTCCCATCGATGGGCTTGGACAACACATGTCGGCTGTTGAATATCGGGCTATCCTTAAGTATAGACTCATGATTCCCATGTTCCCAGTTGATGAGCCGTGTCCAGTTTGCAAAAAGGCATGTTTAGACAAATTTGGGGAGCATGCCCTTCACTGTAAGGAGCTGCCAGGATTTAAATACAGGCATGACCTGGTCAGGGATGTCTTATGGGACGTCTTACGAAGAGCAGGGATTTCAGCTAGGAAAGAAGCCCGGTTAATTTTTTGACGGATCCACTTGAGGGGCGGTCCACCCTAAGACCAGCGGATGTCCTTGTGTTCGGATGGGCGCAGGGAAAACACGCGTGCGTTGATCTCACAGGGGTGTCTCCTTTGGTGGGACTTCGGGATTCGGGGTTTGTGGCAGGGCAAGCAGTCTTAAAGGCTGAATCCAAGAAAGTTGACAAACATGAAGCTGCCTGTCTTGAAAACCAACACGTCTTTGTGCCCTTCGCTTTTGACACATTTGGGGGGCTTGCTCCCGATGCAATCCGTTTTTTAGATCGAGTGCAGAAGGTGGTGCAGAGTAACTCTCCTGCGGCCAAGGACACAAGCTTTATATTTAATAGAGTAGGCTTTGCTATTCAAAAAGGGGTTGCGGCGCAGCTTGTTGCCCGTCTACCCGCGCCTCACTTGTAATTCTTGTTGCTTTTAGTATGAATATCTATTATCCAGAAAAAAAAAAAAAAAAAAATATGCACCAATGTTTGTATTGAACTTTATTGACCATTGGTAGCTTGAACTTCTACGGGTTGATGGCGTTCAAAGAGAAAAAGCAAGAAACTGAGAAGAAATGGAGGTTAGAGAAATTGTTCAGGCTTAATTGGGTCGAATTGAAGAGTAAACAAGGTGTTTGGCTACAATTAGTGAGGTTTGATTATGCTTTTAAACGTGTTTGTGGTTTTAAATGTTTGTATTGATTTGTGAGGTAACAGATACAATTATGGCATTGTTATGGCATAGTTATCGCTTCCACCATGTGACATCCGGCAAAAATCGACGTGTTTCCAAATATAAATCTTCCGGTAACGAATAAGTTCGCGTATTGCACCCGATACGCGTGAAACGTATAAATTCACCCAAATAAAGCCTAAATATTTTGCCAATGCTTAAACTAGTCAATATTTAAAGGTAATTGGAGTTAATTATATATCCGGAATAGCTCGTAATAAGAACGCATAAAAACCCAAAAGACCCTAACCGAATCGATCGAAACCTAACTAAATACTTACAAGATATTTTTGGCACATGATGTGGGACCCACAAGACCTTTTTAGCCAGCCATGGGAGGCTTCCAACCCCACTCCCACCTTGATTTTCAAGCATAACATCTCATAAATAATCACCATTTAAACCCATATTCAAGTGTGTTCAAGTGCTAGGAGCTTAACCCTTGGAAGACATGCTTAAATGTAACACCCCAACCGATGGCGGAAACATCGAGGTGTCACGTAGTGACGATTGTTCAATAGCTCATGGACTAAAAGTGTAAATTTTGATATATTGATTAAGTAGTTTATTACATTGAAAGAAAAAATACAAGATACAATTATTCTAAAGTGCCAACTAAAACTGAAATACAATGAATCCAAAATCTAAGTAAAAATTCCAAAGCTTAAAAGTCATCTCATAAATAACCTGAAACATGTACGAAAATAGTATATGTCAATACAAAAATGTATTGGTGAGCATACCCTGTTTGAATACATATAGTAGAAAAAAAAGTTTCGCAATTCACGTGTTATACTGTCTACAATTTAGTGTTCAAGCTATGTACAAATGCTACCCAAAATCAAACCTTTGTTCAATGAATCAAGAGTCACATATATATAGTATTCGCTCATAGTAGGCGATGAATAATCGTTCACACATAACAATAATTAAGTACTATTTATTGCTATGCTAGGCCGCCCAGCGGTTAATGATTAAGGTCATAAGTACACACTATCAGCGAATCAACAAGTAAAACACATACACGAATTGCGATTGTGAATATATGATAAACCATGATTAAGTGAGTGAAGTAGTAAGCGTACATGAGTCACCCCAAAAGTGTAAAACATGAAAAAGGGGAAAGATATACTCACAGTTTGAGAAAGCGATCAAAATCTACTTAAGCGGTCGTGAGCTAAGTAATGGGAATTCCAAGGAATTCAACCTATAACGTAATAGAATACTAATAAGGGAAAAGTCTAAGAGTCTAAGATAACTAGGGTCTAAGGCATTAGGGTTTGCTAAGTCGATTTGGGGAATTAGAGTTTTATGATAAATGGGATTAATATAAAAGTTGTATAATAATATACCAAAGTTTAAAACTACGGTTTAGGTAATATAATTATTACCAATTAAATATTTAGATAAAAATTATGTTTGACTAATTAAGATAAAATGACGTAGTTAATTACTGTAACTAATTATTGTAAATAAATACAATAATTATAAATGTATAAATAAATGATTATGAGTTACTCAATGATCCAGCAAATTGTAATTAAAATTTTCAAACATAGGAATACTTCTATTTTATAAAGAAAATACTTATAAAATAGATATTAAATAACATAACTAAATAAATGTTTAATTATGTCTAATTAAACGTAAATAAGACTAAAAATACAAATTATGATCCAAAATGCTATTTTTATAGAAAGTGGATACTTTCTGGTGTAAAGTAATGAAATTAATTTTCCTATAATTTTTATTTATATATTTATATTTAAAACTGATTTAATAGAATTAAATCATGTTTAAATGATTAAAAATAGAAAAATTAATAAAAATAAGTGTTTTCTGAGCCAATAATTTTTATTTCAGTTCATGATGATGAGAAATAATTTCCCAAAAAGTTTGAGATTAAAATCATAAAAAATAATTTTTTAATCAATTAAATATGGTTAAAACAAATTAAATCAATAAAAATATAAAAATAAGACTTTTTTCCGGAAAATAAAAGTGTGGTAATTTTCTATGAGGTGTCAGGAAGCTACTCCTAAATTTTCATAATTTTTGGGTAAAAATTGGTTTTATTATGAATATTTCAAGTTTTGTGTATATTATATATGTTTAAATTATTTATTAGAAAAAAAATGAAAAGAAATCCAAAATAAAAAGCCCAAATCCGGGGCCATTCTTACACAAAGCAACCATTTGACCACTACACCATAAATGCTTTTGATGATTTAAATCAGAAATCTAATTATATAAACAATATTACCAAAACATCATCTTCCCCAAATACTAGCTAAGAACCCTAACCCTAACCCCAATTCCAATAATCAAAAACTGAAAGGATCAAGCATTGGAAACACGGGGCTTCTGATCACAACCCAAAACTAAATAAAACGGCATGATTATGAATAACTCACAAGTATGATTCGCATAAGAAAGATGGGCGATGTCTGAACCTCAAGAACCAAATCCCGAGCTTTATCACGACTGATTATTTAGATGAATAGAGGGATTTTGAAGGGTAAACGATTCTGAATTCTAGGCGAGCCTTAATTTATACAACCTTAGGCGTTTCAAGTTTAATTGATTTTAATGGGTTAATAATGTTGAAGGTTACTAATTGGATTCATAAAGATGATTATAATTGAGCATTTAAAACCCACCAAGAAACTTGGTGGAAAAAACGTAGGAGCAAGAGGAAAGAGGAAGGTTTTAAATGACTTTGGACATTTGGCAAGAAAGGTCCCTCAAGTTAACCAAGTTGAGATTATTATTAGTTTAGTTAGTTTTTCTTTTTGAAAATATTAACTATACTAACCAAGTTAAGTTCAACATTAATAAAACTTTTTTTTAAAACTTAATTTTTTTATAGAATTTTCTATGAATACTTTTCAACATACGCATTTGATTAGAACTTATACTCGATCCATAATAAATATAAATGATAAAATTTTAGTTCGCTCTAAAATTAAATTTCAAAACGACAAAACTTGTAGGGACTATAATGGAAATATTTGAAGGACTATTATTGGCAGTTAAATGTAAGACAAGGGTGACGGATGTCACATTAAACCCCATCAAAATCTTGTGTTTTTGTGACTTCTCTAGCCTTGTGCTAGTAGTAAGTTTTTTTAAGCTCATCTTGTTTAAGTTTTCTTTATTTATGCGCTTAACTTGCAAGTTTTTTTTGGGGTGCTTTTAAAAATAGGTTCTAAACAAGGTTTTGTGTGTTTTCTAAAATGAAATGAAATGTTTACAAAGATGGTCATAAACATGAGTTTTAGGGTGGTTGGTGATATTATTTTGTTACAAAATTTTTTATGTTTTAGTGTTCTTAGAAGTTGTTTTGAATGAAAAACATAAAGAAACACCTAATACGCATAAAAATGGCTATGAACATCATATTATGACTAATAGAACCATTTGAACATGAAAAATATGTAACAGATCTGTCACACCCTCAAAATCCACTTGCGGGGTCTTACCGCGAGGCGCGTGACAAACCAGGATCCAAACCAACGATCACAATAAACAAGTCTAAATGAATATAAATGCAATTTCAAAACATAGTTTAAAATCCCGTTTACAGCGGAAGCTTATTCAAAAACAGTATCTCAATAATGAAATAATAGTTCAACGTTCATAAGACCATGCAACCCTAGTTAGACACCGTGCAGACGCGTGCGCCCTAGTCCAGTCATGCTACCTTAGCGACCTGAGAAAACATGTAAAAGTTTACGTCAGCACAAAAATGCTGGTGAGTTTACAGGTTTTGTATCCAAGTACCAAGTCCACCTGTCCATACTATAACAAATCGAAAACCAGTATACGCTAGCTAGGCGTACGTTTTGTTACTACCACGATTGGAAAACCATTACTAACTCGAATACTAGATGTTGTGCCCGAAAAGTACCAAATGTTCCTGTTGTTCCTGTTTGAGACAATATGCACTCGCCCGGCCCTCCAAGCCGACGAGCGGGGTTGGTCACTCCCAATAGCGCTATTCACATTTCCCCGTTGTGCAAACCCGCACATTCATGGTTCCCCCCGGGACTTCCAAAGATCGTGTAGTACACAATAGAAACCCATAGTATGACAGTAATTACCAAATAATCGTTTTAACACATGTTTTCTCCCCCGAAAGTATAAAACCAGTTTAAAAGAGGGGCCGTAAACTCACCTTAAGTTGCGTTACTCCTTAACCCGAGTAAACTCAGCTGCTATGCTAGTCCCGTAAAGCGGCGACCTAACATACGACAGTTACAAGTACTTAGACTAATAACCCGCAGGTTAATTAGTCCCTAGATGTCCAGACCATAACCAAGTTCGTTTGAAAACACCGTGACTGTTTAACTGACCCAAAGTACAAGACTCGACATCCCATTGGTGACCCGAGACTCCCCGTGTTATGTTTACGCTCCACAACATACAATAACGCATTCACACTTAACATACGTTAACGCACAACAAGTTATAGCACATAGTTCACGTATTACCGAATTACATCCAAATATATGTTACCAAGTTATTAGACATGTTACGGGTTCCTAGCATGTTACTACATGTTAAATCGGGTCTCGGAATGCTAATTTACACTTACAGCAGCAGTACACGCGATTAGGAAAAGTCAACTAGCATTTAGGTTGGTCAACTAGCAATTAGGAACCCTACTCGCCTCTATTATAGGCGATTAGGAGCTAATCACCTGAACTTACTAGCAATTGGGGCTAATCACCTGAACTTACTAGCAATTGGGCTAATCACCTGAACTTACTAGCAATTGGGGCTAATCACCCCAAATGTCACACGAGTAGGCCTCTACTCGCCTGAGTTATAGGCGATTAGCATCCTACTCGCCTATAACATAGGCGATTAGGAATGCTACTCGCCTGTAACCTTGCTGTTCCGGTTTTTTCGCGCGTTTAACGCTCCAAATCAGATCCAGAACGTGTGTAACCACCCAATATCATCCCAAACACTATCCTAAACATGTTTAACCCAAAATCCTTCGTTTAACCTCGTATAATCAGTCCTGCATGCAACCAAGTAATCCAAACACCATTCACATAGCATGCAACATCATACTAACACGCGTAATCATAACCCTAATATCCAATTACTGAGATTTCTATCATCATACTATCAATATCAATTCTGATCTAACATAATAACATATCAATCCATCATCATGAATCATAAAAATCCTAGCTTTCTAATCATACACACCCATAACGCATGTATATTAGTTATAATCCGATTAACAACCCTTATTAACGATTTTCAGAAAGCTTTTTCGTTTAATAACAGGTCTGGACCATTAGGGATTGATTAAAAACGTTTATAAAGATTTATGGATGAAAACCAAACCTTAGGATTATGAAAGAATGATGATTCAAGCTTGAAACCTTGTGTTTTGATCAAAAATCGCCTTCCAGAGGTTGTTTATGTGTTGGGGCGGGTTATGGGACGACTAGGGTTTGTATAATGAAGTTTAGAAGGTTAAGTATGGTATTTATAGTCGTTTTTAGTCGTCCAGCCCGTAACTAGCGATTGTGCAGCCCTTATACGCGATTAGGGCTGCTAATCGCATGAAGGTTCACACAATTAGGCCTAATCGCCTAAACCTTCACACGAGTAGGCCCCTAATCGCCCTTAATGTCTCCTACTCGCCTCCCCTATAGGTGATTAGGCTTCCTAATCGCCTATAGGGGTTAGTTTCGTGTGTTTTGCGCGTTAAACCCCGTTTTAACATATGTTAATACATATTCACGTACCGACAAGTCACATAATGATTGTAAACACATAACACAAGTAAATACACATATTTACACTCGTTCACCAATTCCCGGGACTCGAGACTCGTACGTTCCGTATGCCCTGACGATCCTACAAATCGTCACCGTTTGTACACTTGGTTAAGGACTGACATCTAACGAACCTTTAGACCAACATCCAATGATCTTCTAGACTAACCAATAGTTCCCGAACCATAACCCGACTTAACTAACCCAGTTAAGTACAACATACGCGTGACTCGCTAAGGTAGACTTTCATCTAGACAACGTTGTTAACCAGAATTTGTCGGGTGTCACATCATCCCCACGTTAAAAGAATTTTCGTCCCGAAAATTGCACAAGTACCAAAAGAACAAAAGAAGTAACGAAGGAAATAAACAAAAGATAGGAACCAAAAGAGAGATTTACCCGAGTTGTTACATCATCCCCACGTTAAAAGGAATCTCGCCCCGAGATTCATTCAGCTGCAGAAGAGACATGTCTCGACTCGAACGCTTCCTTAGGAAAAAGATGAGGATACTTAGACTTCATCTGATCCTCCCGTTCCCACGTATATTCCGGTCCCCGGTTCGAGTTCCACCGAACCTTAACGATACGAATCTTGCTGTGACGTAGGCTACGAATCTTGTAATCAAGGATCTCCACAGGTTCTTCCACAATCCGAAGACGATCATCAACCTTGATCTCTTCTAGTGGAACGATGAGAGACTCGTCAGCCAGACACTTCTTCAAGTTTGACACGTGAAAGACATTATGTACGTTACCGAGCTCCGTCGGTAAATCAAGACGATATGCCACCGGTCCAATCCGTTCCAGGATCGTAAATGGTCCGACATATCGTGGGTTGAGTTTGCCACGCTTCCCAAAGCGTATGACACCCTTCCACGGTGAGACTTTTAGAAGTACTTTGTCATTGACTTGGAATTCCAATGGTTTGCGACGCTGATCGGCATAACTCTTTTGCCGGTCCCGTGCCGCCGCCAACCGATTACGAATCTGTACGATCTTTTCCAAAGTTTCGTACACTAGTTCAGGCCCAGTGAGTTGACTCTCACCCACTTCAGCCCAACAAAGAGGAGAACGACATTTCCGTCCGTACAGTGCTTCGAACGGAGCCGCCTTGATGCTCGTGTGATAACTGTTATTGTACGAGAATTCTACTTACGGCAGATGAGCTTCCCAACCCTTGCCAAAATCGATCACACATGCCCGCAGCATGTCTTCTAAAGTTTGAATTGTGCGCTCACTCTGACCGTCAGTTTGTGGATGATAAGCCGTACTCATGTCTAGCTGGGTACCCAAAGCCTTGTGCAAAGACTTCCAGAAGTGAGAAGTAAAATGGGAGTCACGATCCGAGATAATAGAAACTGGTACTCCGTGCTTAGAAACAACTTCCATCAAATAAAGACGAGCCAAACGATCCATGGTGTCGGTCTCCTTAATAGCAAGAAAATGAGCTGATTTCGTCAACCGATCGACAATCACCCATATCTTGTCATTCCCGCTTGGTGATTTAGGAAGTTGTGTGACAAAATCCATAGTAATCCGTTCCCATTTCCATTCCGGAATTTCAGGTTGTTGTAAGAGACCCGACGGTTTCTGGTATTCCACCTTGACCTTAACACAGGTCAAGCATTTGCTCACGTATGAGGCTATGTCCGACCTCATGTTTGGCCACCAGTAAAGCACCTTCAGATCTTGGTACATCTTATCCGAACCAGGATGAATAGAATACCGGGACTTATGAGCCTCATCAAGGACAAGCTCCCGTAGTCCCCCGAATAAAGGAACCCATATACGTTCTGCGAAATAGTGCAGGCCATCAGGCCTTCGCTCTAGGTGCTTGTCGGCACCGTGCATAGTTTCAGCTTTAAGGTTTTCCTCCATCAAAGCTTCCAACTGAGCAGAACGGAGTTGATCAGGTAAAGATGAATGAATGGTGAGCTGCAATGCCCGAACGCGACGAGGTTTAGTAGATTCCTTCCTGCTCAAGGCGTCTGCTACAACATTCGCCTTGCCAGGATGGTACTTAATAGCACAATCATAGTCGTTCAGGAGTTCAATCCAACGACGCTGCCGTATGTTCAAATGTTGTTGGTCGAAAATATGTTGGAGACTCTTGTGATCGGTGTAGATGGTGCATTTGGTACCGTACAAGTAATGTCTCCAAATTTTCAACGCGAATACCACGGCACCCAACTCCAAGTCATGGGTGGTGTAGTTCTTCTCGTGCACCTTGAGTTGACGAGAAGCATACGCAATTACCCTCTCGCGTTGCATCAACACGCAACCAAGACCATGAATAGAAGCATCACAGTAAACAACGAAATCATTAGGGCCCTCAGGTAACGACAAAATAGGAGCAGAACACAGTTTAGACTTCAGTTCTTCAAACGCTGACTCTTGTGGTTCACCCCAGTCGAATTTCCTATCCTTCTGAGTGAGAGTGTGTAAGACCCTAACCCGTAATCACGCGATTATTGCCTAATCTTACGGGTTTGGACCTTAACTAAAAACCACTCCCGATTAAAACTTTGAAATTATGAAAACCCAACTTAATGAATCCCATACACGTTTAGTTCCAATAAATTTTTACATCATTGCTACAAAAAGAATGTATTAAAGTTTTTGTTTTTAACGGGAGTTCGTTAGATTCTAGTGCGGAAGCTTGATGAATGTTCGGGCGTGTTCGGTTCTTCTCGCGACTTGATCCTTGCTCCGGGACTTCCTTCACTTGTTTACCTAGCACCATTTCACAAAAATGGTTAGTGGGTTGTCAATGATACATTTAAACTAGTACGGTATTCGTTACACGTTGATACGGAACGAACCAGGCCAAACGGCCCTTTATCAGGAGAACAAACTGCTGCAACTTATGCGCAGCAGCTGTTCGGATCGCTTTTACCCCTTCTAAAACCCAAAATCTGACTTCGACTTTCAAATGAGAATTGTTCTACGCTCCGAGAGCTTTCCAGGCATATAAAGAACACCTCCTAACGATTTTTCTACGATTTTATACGCAATTTTAAAGTTCGTGCTGACGTGCAGGTCAAAGCGCGCGGCCGCTCGGCCTCTGTGAGCGGCCGCTCGAAGCTTCTGATGTGAATTTGGTGATTTTTAAGCATGGGAATCATGTCGCAACCGCATTTGATGATTCCCGATGCCTAAGTAATGACTCGCCGACTAAATAAACCTTTGTTTGACTGAAATTATGGTCCGGTTTATGTCGCCATGATCCGGTTCTTAGTTTTGAATGTTTATGGCGACTTTTACCCAATTTGACCCATTTAGACATTTAACTTATCCAAACACCATTTGACCATGCGCAATGCATCTAGTTCATGTTGTCAAGTCATTATACACTTGATCAACTAAAGTGTTTGTCCGATTTGTTCGTTATGATTCCGATTATTAGATTTATCCTTTAGTAAATCTTTATAATTTCCCAAAATGCCCCTCCTAGCCAAATCTTTCGATTTAGCCATTCGTGGCGATACTTCTTGATTGAAACCCATTGTTTTGGACTCAATGACTTGTTTAAAAACTTCTAAGCCCATACGGACTTAGATTTTCAACATTTCTCAAGATTGTTCTAATGTGGTCGATTCTAAGCGCCTTAGCGCGCATTAGACATAGTTATGGAAATAACTTACTTGATTTGCACCCACACTTCATGTGGGTACTTTTATCACCTATGTTGCTTCGCCCGAAGGCGTTTATTCGACTACGGACTTACCGGGTGGTGTTGACCCATTCTCATACCTTGTGCGTATCCTCCACGATTCTTAGCATCAAGCGTGCATGCGCAAATGCATCTACCTGCGTGCTTTCTAAATATACACATTAATTCGTCGAAACTCAAATGGTAATACCTTGCCATTTGAGCCGTTTAACCTCATGAATCTTATTGCTTGAAAAACAAGCATCAAGTATTGGACTCACATGGTGAGGATATCACCATTTGATCCGTTTAGACACGTCGTTCATAATACTAAGTTATCCAAGTTTTTATATATGGTTCAAGTGTCACAAACTTGACCCATTTAACAACATTCTTAACAACTTCATTCAATTGATTTAATTGGATTAAAACATCATTTCTCACATATCTTTATTAGTTGACCCGTTTGATGGATTTCTCCATTTGGTCATAACTCATTATCTCGATTAAGGTCATAAACCGCATTTTGTATTGAGTGCACATAAGGCGACCCACTTAATAGATTCTACCCCTTAGGGTTTATCTTTATCTCGCACTCAAGATTTAAAACTAATATTTATAACAATTAAGCTATGTTATAGTACATTGGCGTAAGTAAAACTTACTTCATATCCGTTCTTGCTTCCATACGCATTGCTTGCATCCGTTTGACCCGTTTGCATCCCTAGTTCTTGTACCTACTTAGGGATATGTCAAACTTGATTATTAGAATACATAACATGGATTTAATTTACTATCCATAAATCATGTATTCATTACCCATTTATAGCTAAATCCATAGCCATTTTCTTATATAGAATATCCGATTAACTTGGCTTATTACAAACCAATATCACATACGATTGATAGCTCTTACATGATTCTAACTTCATAGTTTCACTAGTGTTCACCAATTTGGCATTTAATCGAACACTTGGTGTGCACCCACCAATTTGTTTAGTTTTAAAGCTCAAGATTAGCCAAAACATAACCATTTGTCTAATCATCATCATAATACATTATTTAGACCATTTTGCCTAAATTTCTCATATTAACAACTCCTAAAAGTCACAAAGATTACTAGATATAAGTTGATTCAACCTAGAGGTTAAACCCCAAAATTCTACACATATACATAAGCATATGATCAAAATCAAATACACATATTAAGTGTGATTTGTAACCGGATTATACATGTTTAAGGCTCCCTAAGACTAGGGTAACCTATATTAACCATCAATTCCACGTTTTTATCAAAACCCTAAATTTTCATTAGAATCAAAAACGAATATAACATCAATTTCTACCAAATAAAAGGTACCTTGATGTTCTATAGGCCTTAGATAACCCGTATCTTGCTAATGCACTGAAAAGCCCCTTGATTTGGCTTGGATTCAAGCATGTTCTTGTGTTTAGGGTTTGAGTCTTGAAGGAGATGATGATCTCCTGATCATAACTCACGACACACACACATCAAGTGTGTGTTTTTATTGTTTTATTATTATTAATAAAACTCACTTTGTCATTTGGCAACAATGGTCCCTCAAGTTATCCCACTGTCATTTTTGTATAAAAACTAACTCATAAGCTAGTTTCAAACACCTTTTATTAATTTACAAACATAATATTACTAACTAGGTTATTTCCATGTTAGAATATAACCCATATTATTATCCGCTAAGTCTCGTGTTATTATATTGTTAATCACGCCTAATGGCGTAGTTAGGCGAACGAATGGTTTTGGGGTGTTACAAGTCTACCCCCCTTAAAGAGGTTTCGTCCTCGAAACCTTTCTTGTGTTGTTTCTTTGGTCGCAGCCAAGAACCTTAGTGCCTCTAATCAATTTTGTGCACCGCTCAATCCCTTGACATTCTATAGTCTAACGAGTAGTACTATATACTTATTGTTTGTATCCCTTTACTCGGCTTTCTAACTTTTATTATATGGAAGCCTTAGCTTTCATAATATGACTTGAGTCATTCTATTATTTCGGTTAACTAGGGGCAATATCTACATACTTACCCCCTACCCGACATTTTAGCTACTTATGTTCTTCATAGGTCTTCCTTAGATCTGTCGACTATCCCCGTCTACCATTATCCCGAATGATGTAATGGTTTAAGGGGTCATTCTATCATGCACCTTAGGGCATCTACTGTAATACTCGATTGTAGCATGCATATGCATACATGTCTATGCTTCTATTACTAACAAGTAATTTGTCTTGGTTTCCAAGACTAGCCCGGCTTTTTAACATAACCGTTTTCTAGCTTTTTGGATTCATCCCCGAATCCAACCCTCGTTTCTTCTTGGTTTGCTCTAATGTTATAAACAAACCTTGCTTTACACTAACATTTTCCTTTCTTTGGCTAATCCTTATTTTAAGAATTTGCCATTTATTTGTTTTGCCCAAGTTCCCGTTTTGCTAACTCGATTGGTGGTCATTGCCCCAACCGACCCGTTTAAAGACTTTTGAGTTTTAGATTTCAAAGCGTTTATATATATTTAGAACGCTCAGTTTCTAAAAGTCCTCTTTCTGATTACCAATCTCAATATAAATTGAGGTCGGTTTCCTTTTTATAAAACCTGGTGTTGATTCGTCATTACAACGTATTTGTATCGACTAATCTCTTATTATCACGGTGTGCATCAGATTGTAATAACTACACAATCCGACTGTTATCATAATTTGCTTTAAATTGTACCAACGATACAATCTGATGTTATTGTAGTTTACACCCTTTTTCATCCTTAACCCGAGGGTTGAAAGAATTACTGATTTATCACGGCCCAATCCCGCTGTTTATGTTATAATCCGGAGATTCACGACTTACCCAAATGTGATTATGACTCAACCCTTGATTAAGGTTCAAGTCCCTCTTTACGAATTTAACCTTCTATAAAAGTCCGAGTTTAATTATGACTTAACCTTGATTAAGGTTCAAGTCTGCTTTCAAGCTAAATCTATTTATGACTCAACCCTGATTAAGGTTCAAGTCCCTCTTTACGAATTTAACCTTCTATAAAAGTCCGAGTTTAATTATGACTTAACCTTGATTAAGGTTCAAGTCTGTTTTCAAGCTAAATCTGTTTATGACTCAACCCTGATTAAGGTTCAAGTCTATTTCCAAACTGAATCTCTTTATGACTAAACCTTGATTAAGGTTCAAGTCAATTCTTGTATTAACCCAGGATATCTTGTATCGTATATTGCCTGTTTTGCTAGCCCAGCGTATAAGCTGGTGCCTCGCTCAAGGTCTTGCATGGTTCGCATCCCTGCCATGTAAGACAGTGGACTACGTCCAAACGCTCCAGTTTGTTGTCCTCTTTGCTAGCCCAGCGTATTAGCTGGTGCCTCGCTCAAGGTCTTGCATGGTTCGCATCCCTGCCGTGTTAGACAGTGGACTACGTCCAAAATCCCCCGGCACCTGACACTTACTAAGCCTTTGTCACATAGGTTGTATATGTATTAATCATAAGAAACCCATGGTATCATATGTTTAACACTTACCTGGCCAGGGTAAGTAATTCGCATATGGTACGCACAGACTTATTATAATTAAGGCATCACACCCTATGCAAGCAAATTTTCAGCTCATGCTTGTGCCCCCTATTTTATTTGGTAAAACCCTTCCTTGATAAATTATTCAACGTTAGATTTTTACCTTTATTCATTAAGAAAAGCGATGTGTTTTCAATTTAATAAGCTTTGTGTGATCACACTCATTGGTATGATCACAACGCCTTTCTAAACATTAGTTTGGGATGATTACCCCCAACCCGGTCTCGATGTTCAAGTTAAGCTTGTGCATTGATCGTTCATTATCGTGAACTATGCACCTTTCACATTTTTCCTATTGCTTGCATATGCAATTACCACTCTTCATGTGATAATTGCATACTAATGCACCTACTATGGTTTCGAGCATGTACCTGTTTGATACTTGCTCCCGTGTTCCCTTTCGTTACTGATCCATTAGCCCGAGTCGTTACTTGACTTGGTCCTTGGTGAGCATGCTATCAGCCGTGCTCCCGAAAACTCTACAACCTCGTTTGGTTAATCATTTGATCCTCCCTCGATCAAATAAGATGTTATCATCCCTGTCACATTTATAATTTCAATTAATTAGTAACATGACATTTCAGTATTAGTATGCATCATTGCAATAGTGATGTTAGAATTCTTGTTATACGAGATTTTCGTTGCCCGAATCAATCTTTTGGATAGGCCCCATGAGTACCTAACCATTTCCTTATCAAGCTTTTGAGATAGCGTGTATCTACACGATATCACTATTGATTACCTATAACAATTTCCGATCAAAACGGATGTTCATTATAGGTATTACTTACCAAATTCCTCGATCAAGTCTCGAACCGAACACCCTTCAACACTTTGAGCGCACGGTTTGAGTCCAAGTATCCTTCCCGACACTCGGATCCCTCAAACCTATGGCTCTGATACCACTTGTAAGACCCTAACCCGTAATCACGCGATTATTGCCTAATCTTACGGGTTTGGACCTTAACTAAAAACCACTCCCGATTAAAACTTTGAAATTATGAAAACCCAACTTAATGAATCCCATACACGTTTAGTTCCAATAAATTTTTACATCATTGCTACAAAAAGAATGTATTAAAGTTTTTGTTTTTAACGGGAGTTCGTTAGATTCTAGTGCGGAAGCTTGATGAATGTTCGGGCGTGTTCGGTTCTTCTCGCGACTTGATCCTTGCTCCGGGACTTCCTTCACTTGTTTACCTAGCACCATTTCACAAAAATGGTTAGTGGGTTGTCAATGATACATTTAAACTAGTACGGTATTCGTTACACGTTGATACGGAACGAACCAGGCCAAACGGCCCTTTATCAGGAGAACAAACTGCTGCAACTTATGCGCAGCAGCTGTTCGGATCGCTTTTACCCCTTCTAAAACCCAAAATCTGACTTCGACTTTCAAATGAGAATTGTTCTACGCTCCGAGAGCTTTCCAGGCATATAAAGAACACCTCCTAACGATTTTTCTACGATTTTATACGCAATTTTAAAGTTCGTGCTGACGTGCAGGTCAAAGCGCGCGGCCGCTCGGCCTCTGTGAGCGGCCGCTCGAAGCTTCTGATGTGAATTTGGTGATTTTTAAGCATGGGAATCATGTCGCAACCGCATTTGATGATTCCCGATGCCTAAGTAATGACTCGCCGACTAAATAAACCTTTGTTTGACTGAAATTATGGTCCGGTTTATGTCGCCATGATCCGGTTCTTAGTTTTGAATGTTTATGGCGACTTTTACCCAATTTGACCCATTTAGACATTTAACTTATCCAAACACCATTTGACCATGCGCAATGCATCTAGTTCATGTTGTCAAGTCATTATACACTTGATCAACTAAAGTGTTTGTCCGATTTGTTCGTTATGATTCCGATTATTAGATTTATCCTTTAGTAAATCTTTATAATTTCCCAAAATGCCCCTCCTAGCCAAATCTTTCGATTTAGCCATTCGTGGCGATACTTCTTGATTGAAACCCATTGTTTTGGACTCAATGACTTGTTTAAAAACTTCTAAGCCCATACGGACTTAGATTTTCAACATTTCTCAAGATTGTTCTAATGTGGTCGATTCTAAGCGCCTTAGCGCGCATTAGACATAGTTATGGAAATAACTTACTTGATTTGCACCCACACTTCATGTGGGTACTTTTATCACCTATGTTGCTTCGCCCGAAGGCGTTTATTCGACTACGGACTTACCGGGTGGTGTTGACCCATTCTCATACCTTGTGCGTATCCTCCACGATTCTTAGCATCAAGCGTGCATGCGCAAATGCATCTACCTGCGTGCTTTCTAAATATACACATTAATTCGTCGAAACTCAAATGGTAATACCTTGCCATTTGAGCCGTTTAACCTCATGAATCTTATTGCTTGAAAAACAAGCATCAAGTATTGGACTCACATGGTGAGGATATCACCATTTGATCCGTTTAGACACGTCGTTCATAATACTAAGTTATCCAAGTTTTTATATATGGTTCAAGTGTCACAAACTTGACCCATTTAACAACATTCTTAACAACTTCATTCAATTGATTTAATTGGATTAAAACATCATTTCTCACATATCTTTATTAGTTGACCCGTTTGATGGATTTCTCCATTTGGTCATAACTCATTATCTCGATTAAGGTCATAAACCGCATTTTGTATTGAGTGCACATAAGGCGACCCACTTAATAGATTCTACCCCTTAGGGTTTATCTTTATCTCGCACTCAAGATTTAAAACTAATATTTATAACAATTAAGCTATGTTATAGTACATTGGCGTAAGTAAAACTTACTTCATATCCGTTCTTGCTTCCATACGCATTGCTTGCATCCGTTTGACCCGTTTGCATCCCTAGTTCTTGTACCTACTTAGGGATATGTCAAACTTGATTATTAGAATACATAACATGGATTTAATTTACTATCCATAAATCATGTATTCATTACCCATTTATAGCTAAATCCATAGCCATTTTCTTATATAGAATATCCGATTAACTTGGCTTATTACAAACCAATATCACATACGATTGATAGCTCTTACATGATTCTAACTTCATAGTTTCACTAGTGTTCACCAATTTGGCATTTAATCGAACACTTGGTGTGCACCCACCAATTTGTTTAGTTTTAAAGCTCAAGATTAGCCAAAACATAACCATTTGTCTAATCATCATCATAATACATTATTTAGACCATTTTGCCTAAATTTCTCATATTAACAACTCCTAAAAGTCACAAAGATTACTAGATATAAGTTGATTCAACCTAGAGGTTAAACCCCAAAATTCTACACATATACATAAGCATATGATCAAAATCAAATACACATATTAAGTGTGATTTGTAACCGGATTATACATGTTTAAGGCTCCCTAAGACTAGGGTAACCTATATTAACCATCAATTCCACGTTTTTATCAAAACCCTAAATTTTCATTAGAATCAAAAACGAATATAACATCAATTTCTACCAAATAAAAGGTACCTTGATGTTCTATAGGCCTTAGATAACCCGTATCTTGCTAATGCACTGAAAAGCCCCTTGATTTGGCTTGGATTCAAGCATGTTCTTGTGTTTAGGGTTTGAGTCTTGAAGGAGATGATGATCTCCTGATCATAACTCACGACACACACACATCAAGTGTGTGTTTTTATTGTTTTATTATTATTAATAAAACTCACTTTGTCATTTGGCAACAATGGTCCCTCAAGTTATCCCACTGTCATTTTTGTATAAAAACTAACTCATAAGCTAGTTTCAAACACCTTTTATTAATTTACAAACATAATATTACTAACTAGGTTATTTCCATGTTAGAATATAACCCATATTATTATCCGCTAAGTCTCGTGTTATTATATTGTTAATCACGCCTAATGGCGTAGTTAGGCGAACGAATGGTTTTGGGGTGTTACAGAGTGGTGAGGGGTTGAGCAATCTTCGAGAACCCCTGAATGAAACGACGATAGTAGCCCGCAAGGCCTAGGAATTGCCGCACCTCAGTTGGCGTCTTTGGTGCTCCCCAGTCCTTGATCGCTTCGATTTTAGCTGGATCGACATGAATCCCTAGTTCATTAACCACATGTCCTAGGAATTGAACTTCGCGTAACCAAAAGTCACACTTTGAGAACTTGGCGTAAAGTTGTTCCCGTCGCAAAAGTTCCAAAACTAACCGCAGATGTTCCTCGTGTTCGGTCTCGTTCTTGGAGTAGATCAGAATGTCATCAATAAACATAATGACGAACTTGTCCAGATATGGTTTACAGACGCGGTTCATCAAGTCCATGAAAACCGCCGGTGCGTTCGTGAGACCGAAAGGCATGACCAAGAATTCGAAATGGCCATAACGTGTTCGAAAGGCAGTCTTGGCAACGTCAGCCTCCCTGACGCGCAGTTGGTGATAACCAGACCTCAAGTCGATCTTGGAATAATAACTAGAACCCTGAAGCTGGTCGAATAGATCATCAATACGTGGAAGAGGGTAACGGTTCTTGACGGTCAATTTGTTCAGTTCTCTGTAGTCTACACATAATCGGAAACTTCCATCCTTCTTCTTAACAAATAAAATCGGGGCTCCCCAAGGGGAAGAACTTGGTCGGATGAAACCCTTGTCCAAGAGTTCCTGTAACTGACTAGACAATTCCTGCATCTCGGGAGGTGCAAGACGGTAGGGGGCCCGAGCAATAGGAGCAGCCCCTGGTACAAGATCAATACCGAACTCGACTTGACGATGAGGAGGAAGGCCAGATAAATCATCGGGAAAAACATCAGGAAACTCGCGTACCACCGGAATATCGTCGATCTTCTTCTCATCACTAGAGGAAACAGATAAAAGCGCCAAAACGGCTGGATAACCCTTTCGAAGACACTTAAGGGCTTTCATGCTAGAGATGATGTTTAGCGGAACACCACCCTTGATACCGTACACAGAAAGGAATTCTCCATCAGGGAGAGGAATCCGAATAACCTTATCGTAACAGACAATCTCCGCGCGATACAAAGATAACCAATCCATTCCTACCACAACGTCAAAACTACCCAAAGGTACCGGCATAAGGTCGATGGAGAATGATAAACCTGACAACTCTAATTGACACTCCCGAAGGACACTAGTAGCTTCAATCGTTTTCCCGTCAGCCAACTCAATAATATACTTGGTCTCTAATGGTACGGGTACTACATCTAGCAGTCGACTAACATCCATGGATACAAAACTCTTGTCGGCACCCGAATCAAATAACACGCTAACAGAACAATTATTGAGAAGAAACGTACCGGTGACTGTGTCAGGGTTCTGTCTAGCCTCAGCGGCTCCAATGACGAAGGCACGTGCATTTCTGCCGCCGCCCCCGTTGTTCCCATTACCGTTGTTTCCACCCTGCTTCAATTTTGGGCAATCCTTCTTGTAATGCCCAGTGTCACCACAGTTGTAGCATCCTTGTCTTCCTGTAGTCCCTTGAGTAGTCGGAGCTGAGCTGTTAGTCGGAGCCTGAGTCGATGGAAGTGTAACCCGACAATCTTTAGCATAATGCCCAATTCGCTGGCAGCGGTGACAACGGTTACTGTCGCAGTTCCCTTGATGATGGCGTCCACACTTGTTGCATTTGGGCAGTTTTCCCGCATAACCACCCTGCTTGTTACCCGAAGAAGAAGAAGAACCCCCATTGTCGAACTTCTTATTCTGCTGTGCTGACCCAGCTCCCTTCCCGTCATTTTCCCACTTGCGCTTGTTGTTCTCTGGGGCCTTAACAGTCGAACCCTTCGCAGGCAAAATACCCTCATTTACCTTTAAGTTGGTCATCCTATGAGCCGATCGAACCACCTCTGCGTATGTAGGATGATTTCCCGCAGCCACTAACCCTGCAATTTCCGGTACTAACCCCGAGACATAGTGTTCAATCCTACGGTATTCTGGCACATGCAGATCGGGACACAGCACTGCCAACTCATTCCGCCTCACAGTATACTTCTCAATCTCCGACCCAGTCATCTTGAGGTTCCACACCTCATGCTCCAGCTTCTGTACCTCTTCCCTCGGACAATACTCACGCTTCAGCAACTGCACAAAATTCTCCCATGGCATAGCATATGCCTCCCCAATACCCATATTCTGGGTGATACCATTCCACCAAGTCAATGCCACATCCTGGAATAACGCAGCTGCATACTTTACCCGATCTTCTGGGAGACAGTTACACATCAGAAATACTGACTCCACTTTCTCCAACCACCTAAGCAAGCTCACCGCACCCTCAGTGCCAGAGAATTCCTGGGGCTCACAGTCCCGGAACATCTTGTAGGTGCACATGGGTGGGGGTGGGTCAACAGGACCACCTGAAATGAAACGTATGAGAAACCACGAATAACGTAAACAAGGTTCACCAATGAGGCAAAGAAAATGGATAAATCAACTTACCACCACCGTTGTGCCCTAACTGAAAGGCAGCTTGGAGCAATTTGTTCAGATCAGCCTGCGATAGGTTAATACCTCCACCACGACCACCAGCACCACCGCGACCACCACCACGTCCACCATTGCGACCACCTCCACGTCCTCCTCGCACTCCAGACATGATTCTGGCAGAAAGAACGAGAAAATTTAGTTTCGCAGTTAAAGATAACCACTAATGTTCACAAGATCAAAGCTAGATCCAATCCAGGACTATCCCCTCAAACCCAGAGCTCACTAGGGCTTCCATGCATTTCGTTTTATGATTTTGTGTGCACCCAAAATGATAAACCGCTCTACATGGTCCTCCCAGTGTTCTCCTAGTTCAAGGTTCAAATCACCGAACATAGACTCTTAGCTACACACCGTAATACTACGGTAGTTTATGACAAGTGTTTCTATTGGAGTACGAAAGGGAGATGTCCGAGCCTTGGACAAATCTCAAGAGCACACGAGTTACTCCAATAGACTATACTGCCTAGAAAACAAGTAACCCAACCTAAGATAGAACGGATGATGTAACGTAGAAAGACCAATGATTTAGAGACACCCCGACAAGACCATACGTAAACCACTATAACGTTTAGTACCATGTGATCGTCTAGTGTGTGCGACTCGGCTATAGACTAGACTCTACATGCAGTCCTAGTTCACTATAACCTGGCTCTGATACCAATCTGTCACACCCTCAAAATCCACTTGCGGGGTCTTACCGCGAGGCGCATGACAAACCAGGATCCAAACCAACGATCACAATAAACAAGTCTAAATGAATATAAATGCAATTTCAAAACATAGTTTAAAATCCCGTTTACAGCGGAAGCTTATTCAAAAACAGTATCTCAATAATGAAATAATAGTTCAACGTTCATAAGACCATGCAACCCTAGTTAGACGTCGTGCAGACGCGTGCGCCCTAGTCCAGTCATGCTACCTTAGCGACCTGAGAAAACATGTAAAAGTTTACGTCAGCACAAAAATGCTGGTGAGTTTACAGGTTTTGTATCCAAGTACCAAGTCCACCTGTCCATACTATAACAAATCGAAAACCAGTATACGCTAGCTAGGCGTACGTTTTGTTACTACCACGATTGGAAAACCATTACTAACTCGAATACCAGATGTTGTGCCCGAAAAGTACCAAATGTTCCTGTTGTTCCTGTTTGAGACAATATGCACTCGCCCGGCCCTCCAAGCCGACGAGCGGGGTTGGTCACTCCCAATAGCGCTATTCACATTTCCCCGTTGTGCAAACCCGCACATTCATGGTTCCCCCGGGACTTCCAAAGATCGTGTAGTACACAATAGAAACCCATAGTATGACAGTAATTACCAAATAATCGTTTTAACACATGTTTTCTCCCCCGAAAGTATAAAACCAGTTTAAAAGAGGGGCCGTAAACTCACCTTAAGTTGCGTTACTCCTTAACCCGAGTAAACTCAGCTGCTATGCTAGTCCCGTAAAGCGGCGACCTAACATACGACAGTTACAAGTACTTAGACTAATAACCCGCAGGTTAATTAGTCCCTAGATGTCCAGACCATAACCAAGTTCGTTTGAAAACACCGTGACTGTTTAACTGACCCAAAGTACAAGACTCGACATCCCATTGGTGACCCGAGACTCCCCGTGTTATGTTTACGCTCCACAACATACAATAACGCATTCACACTTAACATACGTTAACGCACAACAAGTTATAGCACATAGTTCACGTATTACCGAATTACATCCAAATATATGTTACCAAGTTATTAGACATGTTACGGGGTTCCTAGCATGTTACTACATGTTAAATCGGGTCTCGGAATGCTAATTTACACTTACAGCAGCAGTACACGCGATTAGGAAAAGTCAACTAGCATTTAGGTTGGTCAACTAGCAATTAGGAACCCTACTCGCCTCTATTATAGGCGATTAGGAGCTAATCACCTGAACTTACTAGCAATTGGGGCTAATCACCTGAACTTACTAGCAATTGGGGCTAATCACCTGAACTTACTAGCAATTGGGGCTAATCACCCCAAATGTCACACGAGTAGGCCTCTACTCGCCTGAGTTATAGGCGATTAGCATCCTACTCGCCTATAACATAGGCGATTAGGAATGCTACTCGCCTGTAACCTTGCTGTTCCGGTTTTTTCGCGCGTTTAACGCTCCAAATCAGATCCAGAACGTGTGTAACCACCCAATATCATCCCAAACACAATCCTAAACATGTTTAACCCAAAATCCTTCGTTTAACCTCGTATAATCAGTCCTGCATGCAACCAAGTAATCCAAACACCATTCACATAGCATGCAACATCATACTAACACGCGTAATCATAACCCTAATATCCAATTACTGAGATTTCTATCATCATACTATCAATATCAATTCTGATCTAACATAATAACATATCAATCCATCATCATGAATCATAAAAATCCTAGCTTTCTAATCATACACACCCATAACGCATGTATATTAGTTATAATCCGATTAACAACCCTTATTAACGATTTTCAGAAAGCTTTTTCGTTTAATAACAGGTCTGGACCATTAGGGATTGATTAAAAACGTTTATAAAGATTTATGGATGAAAACCAAACCTTAGGATTATGAAAGAATGATGATTCAAGCTTGAAACCTTGTGTTTTGATCAAAAATCGCCTTCCAGAGGTTGTTTATGTGTTGGGGCGGGTTATGGGACGACTAGGGTTTGTATAATGAAGTTTAGAAGGTTAAGTATGGTATTTATAGTCGTTTTTAGTCGTCCAGCCCGTAACTAGCGATTGTGCAGCCCTTATACGCGATTAGGGCTGCTAATCGCATGAAGGTTCACACAATTAGGCCTAATCGCCTAAACCTTCACACGAGTAGGCCCCTAATCGCCCTTAATGTCTCCTACTCGCCTCCCCTATAGGTGATTAGGCTTCCTAATCGCCTATAGGGGTTAGTTTCGTGTGTTTTGCGCGTTAAACCCCGTTTTAACATATGTTAATACATATTCACGTACCGACAAGTCACATAATGATTGTAAACACATAACACAAGTAAATACACATATTTACACTCGTTCACCAATTCCCGGGACTCGAGACTCGTACGTTCCGTATGCCCTGACGATCCTACAAATCGTCACCGTTTGTACACTTGGTTAAGGACTGACATCTAACGAACCTTTAGACCAACATCCAATGATCTTCTAGACTAACCAATAGTTCCCGAACCATAACCCGACTTAACTAACCCAGTTAAGTACAACATACGCGTGACTCGCTAAGGTAGACTTTCATCTAGACAACGTTGTTAACCAGAATTTGCCGGGTGTCACAGTTGTGTAGAAGTTAAAATCAGAAAAATAAAGTTGTAAACTTTAAAAACACAAGTGTGAACAAATGGACTTCAAGCCTTAAACCAAACATGTTAGTAGACTTAAAATGACCATATAAGACTAACCGAGGTGTTAGATGGTGAAAAGAACACTTATTGTAAGCTTTGACATATTAAAGTTTGCTAGTTTTGGGAGAAATTGTCGTTTTTGTAAGTCTTGAGAATAATATGTAAATTTTGTAAAGTTAGAGGTTTGATAAGTAACTTTAAAAGTACAAGGGTGTAATGTGTCACTTTGAAAAACTCATGTCTTAAAATGTGTCTTTGGAAAGTTGGGTGTTGATAATGGAAAATTATAATTTTCCAAGGTTGTTAAGAAAAATATTTACAAACTTACCAAAAATGTATATTTGTATAAAATGTATTTTTATAAAATAGGATTTTATAAAAATATATATTGCCAAACATGTTGGGAAATATAAAAACAAAGGTTTTTATATCAAAATTTGGTGATTTAAAGACTTGGTAAAATTGTATAAAAATGAACATTTTTATATCTATGGGAATATAAAAATGTTGGAGCATTTTTTGTGTTAGAAATAACCAAGTCTTGGTTTTTGAAAATACAAAGGTTATTTTATAAATTCCGAGTAAAAATATGTAGAAATTAAAAGATGATTAATTTCAAGTAAAACATATTGTGGGGAATTTAAGAAGAGTAACTAAATATATATTTTGGATGTAGAAAAAATAATATTACGTCGGCAAGTAACTATCTCTACAATATATATATATATATATATATATATATATATATATTGTATTATTCGGGATGCGAGAATATATAAATACAAATGATCGAATACGGACGTATTTATATTACGACGTGTTAACGGACAAAATGTGAAATGGATGGATAAGTATATATTGTATAACTTGCTACAAGATACGTATATATGTTATTGTGTCAAATGTGGGCATGAAAATATATATTTTATGAATAAAAATATATAAGATTAATTATGAGTGAAAAGTGTATAACACTTTTCTAAGTGTTGGAAAAGTATTCGTGGAAGAATTAACGTTAAATAATCTATAACGATTACACGTTTAAAACTAAGTTCAGTATGAGAACTAGACAATGTAAAATGTGTTGTCGAATCGGCAAGATCCTAGTATATTTATTTAATGGGAAAATAAATATATGGTAAAGTTAGTCGAGTCGAATGTTGAAAATGAAATATCGATCGACAAGATCCTGGTATAATTATTTAATGGGAAAATAATTATACGGTAAAGTGAGTCGAGTCGAGGATGATGTATTGTAAGTTAATTAATACGGAAATATAAGTGTAACTTATAACAAAGGGTAATCCATCACCAACAATCCTAGGACATACGTTTAACTGGGGAATTGTGTGTAAATAGTGGTGTTGGGAGTTGGGTGTACAACTTACCGGAAAACACACACTATAGACTTAGTGAATTATACGCACTAGGACGTTCGTAGGTGCTTGACCTTGGACTTACTATTCTCTGCTATTTGATTGCACGCTGTACTTCTGGTGAGTTTCACGGCCCCTTTTTACTGTTTTTGTTTGGGGAAAGATATGTTTTGTCAAAATATTGTTAAATGTGAAAATGTGTTAAGTAGCATGATGAGTACTTGGGCTTGTTGTACACCACTCGGGGTGAGTCCTCGCTATTGTGACTATTTATTCGTGTGTTGTGTGTGTGAAATCAAAAACCGAAGGAATATTTGGATAGTATAATTGGTGCATAACAAGGCCCACCCCAAATCGATAGCGTCGATTATGTAACTGTTTATACCATGGGTGCACGTATTCTGAACTAAGTTGTTATTTTCGGAGAAACAACTACTCGCGGGGCATTGCATGTCTTGGTTTGGTTATGGGCTCAAGGGATTGCTCGTCATAGTTTTGTAGGAGTTAGCTACTCCTTACAACGGCCACTTCTTTTGTTTGTTCCGCACATGTTGTTGTTGAAATGTTTTGTATTATGGAACTAAAAGTTGTGAACTCACTAATATTTTATATATTGACGTGTTTTTAAACATATATTTCAGGTAACTAAGTGCTGAATAGATGTGTGGCTAGTACGGTGGAATATGGGATGTCGGACTCTTGTCGGGGGTTTCATCTATAATTCCCATTGGGTTAGGACATAGACGGAAATTCTATATTTGAACTTTATGTTGTTGTTTTGTGTAATGTTTTGAGACAAGGTATTTATTTTCGACATCTTAATGAAATGATCTTTTCTAATTAAATATGGATTGTGTTAATCTCGACTTTGATATGCTTTCGAGCGTTGCGTCACGTGTTTCCGCCATTGGCGTGGTGTGACACACCACCACCCCTTTTCCACTTCCTGTTAGGAAGCGAGCACCGGTTGCCACCGTACCAGCATCTATCTGTACCATATGACCTTTTTTATAGACAAATTAGAAAGGTGTGTAGTGATCGGGAGAAGATGGAAAGATCCGCCCGACGATGGTGATGGTGATGGCGTTCGAGTCCCATTGTGGGGTGACGGTTACCCTTCCAGTGAGCCCGTAACTACAGAAATTGGACTGCTAATAATCAAATTTAGGGTCTTTTTTGCTCCTTTTTCGGCATTTCGTTTGAGGCTTGTGACCTAACCTCGAGGTCTTGATGTTCGGTTGCAGAGGCGCATCTTTATAAGGGCGGGGAGGGGCGACCGACCCCCCGAAATTTTCGCTCAGAAGTTCCGATTATATAGTATGTATATAGAATTTTTTGATATATACGGTTTTGACCCCGTAACCAGTGAATTCCAACCCCCCGAAATTACTAATGACAATGAGCAGAAAACATTGTTTACATATTTGAAGTTGAAACAGAGTGAAACAGAAACAGAGAATGTTGTTTTGCTCAAAAGTAGTAATAGTTGTGTTGTTGAGGTCAAGAAAAGCAATGGGCTTTGGAGAATTGGTAAAGCATTTCAAGAAAAAAAAAGAGAAAGAACATTTTAGTGAGAGAAACAGAGGACTCTGTTTTGAAGAAGTATGATTTACAGGAAGAAACAGAAGAAGTATGATTTACAGGAAGGGGGCGTCATTCAAAAAGTTGCATGGAAGGTTAAAAGAGGACTCTGTTTCGACCCACGTAACCGGTGACTTTCGACTCCTGAAACTTTCGCTCAAGCTTCGCCACTGTTCGGTTGAGAACTTGATTAACAAACATTTTATTTTCTTCACGTGTTTCGAATCAAATGGCCTTATTCATTTTGCCTACTTAATAACGTTGTTGGAGCTTGGTGCCATCAAATTGTTTTGTTTTTTTAACGTTGAAGCTTAGGATGAAAACAAAAAGATCTTTCCATTTTCTTCATTTAGGATATGACATAAAATGATCTTTTTTATTCTTTATTTTGGTCAAGATGCAAATTTTACATACACCTGAAAATTTTGGTGTTATTGGCAGGTAATTATTGAGAGTGGCACCCGTGTATGTTGCTAATTTACGATCCAAGATGAATTCTACCCATTTGGTGTAAATTATCATTGTTGGTTAGTGTGTGTGAGGGGAGAAGGCTGTACTCACTTAGTCTAGGAGTAGTATTCATGCGCTTTGTTTTAGGGTGCTGGTTGTGTGATGCTTCTGAAAGCAGAGCAAGACCATTGTTGCTGATCTCAAGGTTGATCTTAAGCAGAGTCTGAAATGACCCTTGAATCCGATGTTTCGTAATATGCACCAATGTTTTGTATTGAACATCTTCATGCAGATAATATTGAACATCCGATGTCTTTTAGGCTACAAATGGAAAGGACAGAGGAAAGGTTAATACTTATTTTATTTGATTTTTTTTTAGTTAATCTTCTGTTTTTTTAAAACTGTTTTGTCATTAATGTTTTCTAGTTTTTGATGGTTTAGTTTATTATTATTTTTTTTAACATGTTAGTTGAATGATATCGATAATTGGAGGCTTTAAATTGGTTATTGGGAATATGAGTATGATATAAATTGTATGGGTGACCATGGTTGCAGAACTCACTAGGCCTTACCAACTTGGTCGACTGAGAGTTGTCAGTACTCGGCCTAGTCGGACGAGTACTCATGGGGTCGAATCGGCCTATGCGGAGAGTACTCGAAATATTCAGCCAACTCGGCTATACTCGGTGACCCACCCTACAGCGAGTACTCGACGAGTAATCGATCAACAGGTAGAGTGACGGCTGGCGGTAGAGGAGGTGATGGTGCGAGTGTAAGGAAAGGGATTGTGGGACCGACAACAGGTAGAGTGACGGCTAGCGGTAGAGACAGAGGTGTTAGATTGATTGATTTTGACTAGGAACTATCGTGTGAAGTTGTTCCTAAACCTGTTTGTCTTGGAGTTGGTTAGCTTGCTTTTAATAAAGCAGGCATGGTTGCGGATAAAGATATTACCATGGAGAGTGAAAACGTTGATAACGTAATCGGAGTTGAAGATGGAAACACACCTGCCATGCCTGAAAGGGTAAATAAGTTTCTTAAATGTGATTTGTTAGTTTGAATTATGCTTAAATGTGAATGGATAGATAGTCTTTAAGCTTGCAGGATGAATCCTCACATATATGTTGATTACTATATTACAAGATGACATGTACATAATTCTAATCACCTTAGAATTAAGCAAGTAGCATCAATGTGAATGGATAGATAGTCTTTAAGCTTGCAGCAAGTAGCATCAATGGGTATTCTTTTGTAATTATTATAATTAGTGGCTAATATAGAAATCAAATCCAGGGAGACGAATATAATTGAGATGATAGCGTATTAGGCGGTTAGGGGATACGATAGCAGTCGAAATGTAGTTTTTCTTTGCAGCTGTATTTGGTTGAGTTTTTCTTGTGCAAATCATATATTGAAAATTTTATTACTTGATATTAGATTTTTCAACCTAGACGTTTCCAAGATATAAACTACATCAATTCATTTGAAAGCCACTATCATACATGGTTATAAAAATGTAATTACAATTACAAAAAATAAATTAATACAAAATTACGAAAGAACCCTTGCTTACTTTCGGATCAGGAACTCCTCCCCCGATTGCCTATCGACCCGTTTAATCCACCTATTATTTTTCACTTTACCCGAACCCGACCCGGATTCAACTGCCGCCACGTGAGCAATATCCAATCCATTTCCCACCGGTAGAAACACCGATCTCACAATCCGCCGTGATCCACCGTCGTCAAACAAACTCCGCAACCGGAAACCCGAAACCGCCATCAAACTAGCGTTCTTACACACCAACACCGCCCCGCGGTGTCTGAAAGTCGCCGCTTTTAAAATTCGATCAAACTCATGTTTTCGTGAATCAACGACCAAAAAGTCGATAACATCCATTTCATTAACCACCGTCTCCGGCTCTCCAACGATCACTTCGGGAGACATCCCGTACTTTGCCATGGCGGTAGCGTACTCAGTCCCTGACTCCTGGTCAGGGACTATACACACGTGCCTACCGCACGTGTGGGTTGACGCTACCGCCAACCCAACACTTGTTGTTGTCACATCACCATGACACCATGTTTCCACGATTAATTTCGCGTTCCAACCCGCGGCCATCGCGGATATCAACTCCGTCACATTTGATCCTTGGTAAATCTCACACTGTTAAAAAAAATATATTTAGAATTAAAAAACAAACAAACGTACACAGTAATATCCCTTCATAAAGTAGGGACCACATATGGTTGAGGCGTAAGCAAAACTTACCTATACATAGGAGACAGAGAGACTGCTTCTAGACGAGAACCCTGAAAACCGTAGTAAATTGAAAAAAGAAAGAATAAACATAATAAACATACCGATTTAACGGTGTCTATGAAAGCTTTTGCTGCCATCTCCGGAGACCATACAAGTTTCATCTTTTAGAAAAGTTTTGTTGCTTGTTTTGTTTAAGCTAGTGGTTTTAAAATGTGTACAATTAGTTGACTATATATATGGGAAAATAACTAAATAAGAATATTATTGGTCAAAGAAAGAGAGGGGGGGAGATCGTTGACTCTTCTAGAATCCAACGTGTGGGATGAGATGCAAAACAATGGGAAATTTGGTTTTGTAAGACCGAGTGAATTCCAAATTAAATCCAAATTGTTTTTGGTTATTTATTGTAGTCTTTTGGTTATTTAGACTGAGTGGAATACAATTAACGGTAATGATTATTATTAATTGGTCCGGAAAGCAAAACGTCCTAATCAGATGGTTAAGGATAATATTTTCAAAGGGGTGAGGTCGTGGAATATTTACACACACCCAACTACGCGTTCGCTGTTAGCTTTATCTCTTTCGGCTAAATAAAATTAAAATTTATTCCGTACGTAGCTGTATAAACGATGTATATACGTGGATGAAAATCCTTAAGGAATGTTAAAATTTAGAACATAAGTTTACTAGTTTGATGACACAACACACGCGAATTTATATATATACTATATATAATATAATATAATTAGGGCCGGCCCTGAAAATTCAAGTGTCCGGGCCAAACTGTAAAAATTGTGCCCCTTAGCCTTAGCTTTAGGCCTTAACGTAATAAATAATGTAAACTATTTTTTAAGCTACGATTAAAGTAATATCAAATTTTATTTCTCACTTAGGTTGTAGTCTAACGGTAGAGGGAACAAACTCTCTTGGGGGAGGTTGAAAGTTCGAATCTCACAAAGGGTGAAAATATAAATGGGTGAAATTTTGGCAATTAAAAAAAATTGTTTCATAACAAAAATAAAAGTAAAAGGAAGTCAAAACCAACCGGTAAAAAGCAAAAACAACTAAGTGTGAGCCCTCTTAATTTCATCCTTTTCATTCTCTCTAGTCCTACACTCATTAATAAACCTACAAATTTTTTTTCTCAAATCATTTCATTTTGTTCTTTAATTCCTAACCTCTCTCAACATTTCTTTACTTTTGGTTTTATATAAACTACCCTTCACTTTGATTAATACTTGATACAATTTTGAGGTTTAAACATACAAAAATCAATCGAATTAAGGACATCACTGTCAAGAAAACTTGGATTGCCGGAGAGTCAATGTGCCCTCGAGAAATTGAGCCCAGGCCGAGAGTCCTCCCCGCACCCCTTAAGGGCCGGCCATGTATATAATATAATGCAACTAGTTTCTTACCCGTGTTACGCGACGGGACGTATACAATTTTCGTTTGGAATGCACCCCTGTTTAGTTAACCCCGAAAACTAAACGAAACGGCTAGACATCACAAAGTTCAAAACATAGTCCCAAAAATGAATGTAAACCCATTTTCAAATATAACCTATCTATCAATTCATGTTAAAGTACGACACAAAAACAAAACGACAACTATCAGCATTATATAAATATACCTTCATTATAAAGATCGTAGAAGTATTGTCCGCAGAGATCGGTAGCCGCATGCCTTTTATTTCGACGACTGAGGCACGATCCGACACATAGGAGTTGTCTTTATTGTCACTTGCGTATATCACCCACTTTAACCAAGCTTGGATACTTATGCTAAACCACCCCCTTTGGAAAACAGATTCCCTTCTCTCTTCCCTAAGCCGATTCCTTTTCTGACTTGCCGAAACCAGGTGGCCTGTAACTGTGATTGGGTATTGCCTTCTTTTGCTTGTCTTGGCGTTATCATCGAGGGCCATTGTGGCAGCAGTAACCTCCGATTTCCTTCTTTTGGTGGCTTTCTCCGTATTTCTAAAGCCGAACACAGAGAGCCACAACGTTTCAATCGGCCGGAGCACGTGAGCCGCCGCCACTCTTCTCTCGGTGAATCCGTCGACTGTCTAGGGTCTTTCAGACGATGGTGGTAGGTCGTGACGATGGCCTATCCGCCTTCAGTACCAGTTGTGAATGGTGGCGACAGTGACTAATCTGAGTATCATGACAGTCAGCTGAACAGATTCTCTTGTCTTCACCGCAAGACAACATCGGTGCCATCACTTGCCTCGCAACGTGAAGGTAGCAGCAACAACATGAATTCTTGTGTGCACCTGCAAACGAAAGAGAAAGAGAAGAAGTCAGAGAAATGGATGAAACCAATAAAAGCATCTTGATCCTGCCGAAGAAGACAAAAGAAAAAATAAAGCAACAATGGCAATACCGTAATTAAGAAATGGTCAGGGGCATTTTGTCCGGTAAGTTTACAATAGTGTTTTATGTGAGTATGCAAATTATAATATATATAATTTGAAATGGTAACTTAAGATACTGAAAACTTAGAATTTTATCAATTTATAAGAATAAATTAGTTTTTCAAATACCAGTTAAAGTTTAAACCTCTTATCATAATATATTACACGTTTATTTTCTCAACTTTACTAAACTTTTATTTATTTAAATAATAGTTATACTTCCTCTCTTTTAAGCCATTTTTAAACGACTATAATTTTCATATGTTAATAATAGTAAAAAAAATAAAAATTACATCATATAAATGAGTATTTTATCCTCTTTAATCTAAGTATAGTATTGTTATTTTTTTTTAGAAAAAATGATGTGTTACGTGATTAACAATATTTAAAAGTGAGCAAGAATTGAACCTTTAATTGAAACCGAACAAAAGTGGACGAAACCAAACCGAAATCAATTGATAAGCGAATTAACCAAAAATCGAATTAACTTAAAATTGGCGATCAGTTTTTATTTACCTTTGTTAACCTAAATAAACTACATCGAAGCCGAACCATTCATACACACATATATTCTTAGATTTTATACCTTCATTTTTACGTATTTATACCTCAATTTCATTTACTTCTAAGCAAAAAATTTGGTTGAAGTTTGGTTTCAGTAATTAAACAAAATTAAATGAACCAAACTAAAAACTGACAATCTAACAAAGTAACTGAACCAATTAACCGATTAGTTAAAAAGATCGATTAACTGATGACTTTGGTTTCGGTTAAGACTAATAACTGAATTAGAACAAATCATGCATACTCTTAGAAGTGTTTCTATTCCATGTTACATCGTACGAACACCCTGCTAGTTATTATTATATTTAGTTGGGGAAGTAATGAAACCTATGAATGGATGTTGAAATATTTGTTATGCATAAAACTATGTTTATAAAAGTTGTATCATTATAACTCTTTACTTAAACTTTATGGAAAGCTTTAGAAAGCTAGGAGAAAACGTAATCATCCGTGCATTTTATTTACACTTTATTTGATACTAGTAGGAACCCGCGCGTTGCGGCGGGGTTAGCGAGGTTTGCTGGTGTTTTGATTTGGTTGTCAGATTTAGGATGCATAATATGTTGTTTTAGGGTGTAACAGATGTGATAACGATTATACATGGCATAAGAATAGTGGTTGTAACATAATTTGTAGATGATGTAGATGTTGTAGGTCACCAATTATACAACACTTTATGGAATAATTAATGAATTTCAAATTTGTCTTAAGTACTATATTTCACTGTTAAGATAAACATATCATTTGTAAACATTACTACTCCTGACAAATGTTTTTTTTAAACAAAAAACGATTATGTACCCACATGCATCCATCCAACAAAACTTTGCAAAGTTACTTCAACTGATCCATATTGTTCAAAACTTTTTTGCTCATTAAGTTTTTAGAGGAACTTCATGTCGTCAGAGTCGTCTTTTGGATTCCAATGGAAATGAACGCATGAATTTGTAGTTGAACATTTTGTTGCTCGTTTCTAGACTCCTCTTGACAAACACTTTATTTCTGAATTCATGACTTTCAAAGAACTATTAAAGCACGCATATGATCATGTTAATAATACGCATAAGCAACAATAACATTCAAATGTATGTGTTTTTTTAACTATATGCCATCTTTCCTCATCTAACTTAAGCATACATCAACTGATTGACATCACTTAACTCTACCCTCTAGTGTTATGATAATAGTCACAAGACTGTAAGGGATCTATGTTTCCTAAGCACAAGGCGGAAAAAATGCTCACGCCCAAGACCAAAAAAAAGGGAAAACAAAAGTGCATTAGTAAGAAAATTAAGAAGTTGCACAATAAAATATCTTTTTGGAATGGCAACAACAACTTTATTCCATCAAAACATCCGGTTCAACATGGCAAGTTTCTATAATGAAACACACATATGAAGCAAAGTTTGAGGCAAATTACAATACATAAAGTATGACTAAACTAAATCAAATTGTCGCCATTGTAACACCCCAACCGATGGCGGAAACATCGGGATGTCACGTATTGATGATTGTTCAGTAGCTCATGGTGAATAATAAATTCCATTAAATGATTTAAATGAATTACATACAATTGTTCTAGAATTTGTACATCAAATTGAATAAAACTATACACATATCTTCAAGCATCAATTCAAATCTTCAAGCAAATAGAACCTGAAACATGTTAAGTTGAAAATGTTTTGGGTCAACAAAAGTTGGTGAGAATTACATAGGTTTTTGATAATTGAATAAAAAAAATGTTGTGCAATTCATGTGTCATGTCAATCTAGTCCATATGTGAGAACATACTAGAAATAAATCGAGTGCATAACCAACCCTGATGACTGTTATAATATGATACATACCATACGCTCATGGTCCAATTGAATATGTTATACGATAACAAACACCCACGCTACCTTTGTAGGAGGCACGTATCCGGGTGGGATTGTCAGTCCAATAGATCTATCAATGTATACCGCCGGCTTGTACGGAGTTAATGATTATGCTAGAATGGTGCTTACTCTAATCATGCTCAAGACATAATGCAACATAGAAAACACATAGACACATTGATGATTGAATTGCATAAATGATGTTGTAACATGTTTCACCCCAAAAACGGTGATAAATAGAAAAGGGGCTATGTAAAACTCACCTTGGTAAAATGTTATATCTGTTGAAAAATTGGATAATGGTGTTGCCCAAATGTATCAAGTATCACCCTATAATAAAGTAATAAATATGTCTAAGTCTATCAAGTCTACAAATGTATAAGTTTCTAGGGCTTCGAATTGGGGATAAATGCTCGTTTGATTATTATTAAAAATATTCGCCAATTAAGAGAAATTTAGTAAATAAATAACCAAAAATCTTCTTATGAAATTTAATTTTAAGATGGTCACAATAATGTGTTTAAAGTATAAAAATAATTTTTATAAAATTATTTTCTTTAAAATAGATTATTTATTCTATTTATAACAAATTGTCAAAATCTAACTTTAATATTTAAAAATATTAAAATTAAATAATTTTTAGTTTAAAATTCATATTTCTGTTCTAAATGATCAGAAATAATTTGTATAAAATTTTGGTGCAAAAATAACAAAAATTGAATTTATTATGATTTAATTATGATTAAAACTAACAAAAATTGATTAAAAATATTAAATAAATGATTTTTCTGAAATGTTTATTGTTATATAAACTTAGAATAATTTTTGTGGGAATTAATAAGATCGTTTTGATATTTTTATAGATTTTTATAAATATAATAGTATAAAATTGATTTAATTATTATAAATATTAAATAAATGAATTTCAGAAAACTAAAAATTGTAGGTTGAACTTTTACATCAGATTAACATAATATATTTTTTTTGTAGAATTTATAAAAGGGTTTTGGTATTTTAAAATGAATTTTAAATATATAAATGAATATATATATATATATAAGTTAAGCTAAAAAAAGGATGGTGCTTGTGGGACTCGAACCCATGGTTCTGGGCGGTTCAAAGGCTTACAACTGACATCCAAACCATCTGGTCTAGACATCTAATACGTTTTAATTCTGTTTCGAATGAAATTAATATAGAGAGCAATGCATTCATCTTCCCCAATTATTAATCATAAACCCTAAATCTGCAATTGAATGATTCACTCATCAATAGCCCAATTAATCATGGGGCTATTGATGAGTGATTGCTGATATACAAAACCCACAGGAAGAATCAAACTTACAATGTCGTGTAGAACACGATTGCTTGGTCAAGTATAAAAGTCAAAATCGTAATCGTGAAGAATAAACAGAGTATAATTAAGAAGATTGGAGGTTAAGAAGAGATAAATGTCGAGATGTGAAGGCACGAGATTGTCCAATTTATAGGGTGAAGGTCTGTTTGATCGATATGGCAAGTATTGACCCGTTTGAATGTATACGCGTGAAGTGTTTTAATTGTGTAATAATTGGTCAGTAATCATCGTGTGTCATGGTTGAACAAGGCCGAAAATCACGCAAACAATCCATGTTTGTATAATTGATTGCTAAATCAAAGGTTTGAAGGAAAAAAAAATATAATTATACTCTGCTGCTGCTGCTCGCTGTTAAGGAAGGGAAGAAGGAAAACAGACGCAAAAAGGGTTAAATATAATTAGTGTTAGGATTAGTTCAAAAGAAATGTGTAGATCAAGTGGTATTGTGTGTGTGTGGTTGTGTTTGAGGCGGGCTACTGCCCGGGTTCGAACCACGCGGGACACCATTTTTTTTTACAACGAATTTGAGAGTGGAGGGGGGGACAGTGGGCTGGTGATGGGGGTTGGGCCAGTTGGGCTGAGTGAGGGTGTGGGCTGGGCTCAGCATTGGTTTGGGTAAAGAAATCAATAAATCTATAGATTATTATTATTGTTACTATTATTATTATTATTATTATTATTATTATTATTATTATTATATGTATGTATATATATATATATATAAGTTGTGTGGTCGTGAAATAAAACTTAGGCACGTTATGTAAATAATATACGTTTCATAATTTGAAATTTTTGGCGATGTTACAGTCTCCCCTACTTTTAGGAACTTCGTCCCGAAGTTAAGAGAAACACTAGTCCTACAATTGGTTAACTACTGAAAACCTTGATAAGATTTCACACTACCTTAACGTACCTGTAAATTCATGATTACGTTCCGGACCGTAATTACCAATTTACCTTACATTAGGGTTTTGCGTCCTTTTCTGACTCTACCGATTGTTGAGCAGGTTCGATAGTCTCCACCAGTCGTTGAGCAGGTGGAAGGGCCTCTCCCGACTGTTGAAAGACATGATAACCTCTACCAATCGTTGAGTAGATTGTTTGGTAGTCAACTAATTGTTGTACAAGTAAGCACGTATGGTCATAGATATAGCAATCAGTTCTCATTCAGACAAGCATGCACACAGATGTTATGATAATACTTGAATTTTATTACTTGAAAATAAAATGTCAATACATGGAATTAAAGAGAAAAATAGACATCATTCAGATGGTAGAGTTTGCTGTTAAGTAGCTGGAGGGTCTCAAGTGGGTTATTTGGAGCAGTAAGGGTGTTTGTAGCAGGAATTCGGCAAGCGTCCGCAAGATGTCCATACCTTTGACAATTGGTACACTGACGGCAGGGCACTTGGGTTGGATGGTGATACTGGCAGGTGTCACACTTAGGTAGCTTCCCGCGGTATTGTTTCTTGTTGGGTGGGGTAGTGGTGTCTTTTGCAAAATTCCTGGCCTTGCGCTTTCCGTTGGTTGAGGCCTCAGTTTTGATTTTAAAGGCAGGTTGGGGAGTATCTTTTGCAACAGTTTTCTTCTCCCCTTTCCGGGTCAGGGTTCCTGCCTTTACATGGTTATCTGTTAAGGTGGCAGCCAACCGCTTTGCTTCCTCCAAAGTAGCCGGGTTGGTGGGTTGATTAGGGTTTGGGGTCTCGCGACATGTGTTGACCAGATGGCCATACCTACCACAATTGGTGCACAAGCGACACGCTGATACAGTGGGATGATGTCGATTGCATGTGTTACACAATGGATAGTTTCTTGTATAATCCCTGGTCTTACGTTTCTGATTCTTGGTAGTTACCGCGGCCACGATACTTGTTTTCTTGCCTTTCCGAACTAAGGTCCTGTTCCTTTCGTGATTTCCAACGCCATTTCCATTGCCATTCCCATCCATTTGGATGTCTTGAGTCAACAAGTTAGAAACCAGAGTTGTGATTTGTTGCGCCAATTGTTGGGAAATAATCGCAGCTAGTTGGGCATCACCTCCATTGTTGTGGTTAGTGTTGTGGTCGGGGTTGTGGTTGCTGTTCCCTTCCTTATGATTGTCACCACTGTTAATGCGAGTGTTGTGACGTGGAGACATGATCTGTAGGAGACACAATGAAATGAATGAGGTTATATAAGGAATGTAATCATTTATTCATTAATTAAAACGAATAAACGAAAACGTTGACTTATCAAAGATTCTAGATTCTAATAACATATGAAGACATGCTTTAGCCTATAAGTGAACACTCATCCCGTGAATTCCCAGGTAGGCATCCGGGTCCCTCGTCTGATTGGGATATATGCGCAATGCCAGCCTAGACAGAAGACTCAGAATACAGGCGTTCACCCTTCCAGATTGCACGTGTTCGTTATTAAGATCTAGAACTTTGACGAGATCTCAAGGGGGTTCAGGTTAAACCCGAGGAATTTGTCCTATTAGTCTAAGAGTAGATCCACTGATGGAGAGCAACCTTCTTGTAAGGATGAAAGTAGGGTAGGGGAGATAGAGAATAGCAAGTAAGAGAAGCAAGTACTGGTTAAATCCTATGGTTATAGACTAGATTATTTTTCTAATAACCTAATTCCCTATAACCATGGCTCTGATACCAATCTGTAACACTCCAACCGATGGCGGAAACATCGGGATGTCACGTATTGATGATTGTTCAGTAGCTCATGGTGAATAATAAATTCCATTAAATGATTTAAATGAATTACATACAATTGTTCTAGAATTTGTACATCAAATTGAATAAAACTATACACATATCTTCAAGCATTAATTCAAATCTTCAAGCAAATAGAACCTGAAACATGTTAAGTTGAAAATGTTTTGGGTCAACAAAAGTTGGTGAGAATTACATAGGTTTTTGATAATTGAATAAAAAAAATGTTGTGCAATTCATGTGTCATGTCAATCTAGTCCATATGTGAGAACATACTAGAAATAAATCGAGTGCATAACCAACCCTGATGACTGTTATAATATGATACATACCATACGCTCATGGTCCAATTGAATATGTTATACGATAACAAACACCCACGCTACCTTTGTAGGAGGCACGTATCCGGGTGGGATTGTCAGTCCAATAGATCTATCAATGTATACCGCCGGCTTGTACGGAGTTAATGATTATGCTAGAATGGTGCTTACTCTAATCATGCTCAAGACATAATGCAACATAGACAACACATAGACACATTGATGATTGAATTGCATAAATGATGTTGTAACATGTTTCACCCCAAAAACGGTGATAAATAGAAAAGGGGCTATGTAAAACTCACCTTGGTAAAATGTTATATTTGTTGAAAAATTGGATAATGGTGTTGCCCAAATGTATCAAGTATCACCCTATAATAAAGTAATAAATATGTCTAAGTCTATCAAGTCTACAAATGTATAAGTTTCTAGGGCTTCGAATTGGGGATAAATGCTCGTTTGATTATTATTAAAAATATTCGCCAATTAAGAGAAATTTAGTAAATAAATAACCAAAAATCTTCTTATGAAATTTAATTTTAAGATGGTCACAATAATGTGTTTAAAGTATAAAAATAATTTTTATAAAATTATTTTCTTTAAAATAGATTATTTATTCTATTTATAACAAATTGTCAAAATCTAACTTTAATATTTAAAAATATTAAAATTAAATAATTTTTAGTTTAAAATTCATATTTCTGTTCTAAATGATCAGAAATAATTTGTATAAAATTTTGGTGCAAAAATAACAAAAATTGAATTTATTATGATTTAATTATGATTAAAACTAACAAAAATTGATTAAAAATATTAAATAAATGATTTTTCTGAAATGTTTATTGTTATATAAACTTAGAATAATTTTTGTGGGAATTAATAAGATCGTTTTGATATTTTTATAGATTTTTATAAATATAATAGTATAAAATTGATTTAATTATTATAAATATTAAATAAATGAATTTCAGAAAACTAAAAATTGTAGGTTGAACTTTTACATCAGATTAACATAATATATTTTTTTTGTAGAATTTATAAAAGGGTTTTGGTATTTTAAAATGAATTTTAAATATATAAATGAATATATATATATATATATATATATATAAGTTAAGCTAAAAAAAGGATGGTGCTTGTGGGACTCGAACCCATGGTTCTGGGCGGTTCAAAGGCTTACAACTGACATCCAAACCATCTGGTCTAGACATCTAATACGTTTTAATTCTGTTTCGAATGAAATTAATATAGAGAGGAATGCATTCATCTTCCCCAATTATTAATCATAAACCCTAAATCTGCAATTGAATGATTCACTCATCAATAGCCCAATTAATCATGGGGCTATTGATGAGTGATTGCTGATATACAAAACCCACAGGAAGAATCAAACTTACAATGTCGTGTAGAACACGATTGCTTGGTCAAGTATAAAAGTCAAAATCGTAATCGTGAAGAATAAACAGAGTATAATTAAGAAGATTGGAGGTTAAGAAGAGATAAATGGCGAGATGTGAAGGCACGAGATTGTCCAATTTATAGGGTGAAGGTCTGTTTGATCGATATGGCAAGTATTGACCCGTTTGAATGTATACGCGTGAAGTGTTTTAATTGTGTAATAATTGGTCAGTAATCATCGTGTGTCATGGTTGAACAAGGTCGAAAATCACGCAAACAATCCATGTTTGTATAATTGATTGCTAAATCAAAGGTTTGAAGGAAAAAAAAAATATAATTATACTCTGCTGCTGCTGCTCGCTGTTAAGGAAGGGAAGAAGGAAAACAGACGCAAAAAGGGTTAAATATAATTAGTGTTAGGATTAGTTCAAAAGAAATGTGTAGATCAAGTGGTATTGTGTGTGTGTGGTTGTGTTTGAGGCGGGCTACTGCCCGGGTTCGAACCACGCGGGACACCATTTTTTTTACAACGAATTTGAGAGTGGAGGGGGGGACAGTGGGCTGGTGATGGGGGTTGGGCCAGTTGGGCTGAGTGAGGGTGTGGGCTGGGCTCAGCATTGGTTTGGGTAAAGAAATCAATAAATCTATAGATTATTATTATTGTTACTATTATTATTATTATTATTATTATTATTATTATATGTATGTATATATATATATATAAGTTGTGTGGTCGTGAAATAAAACTTAGGCACGTTATGTAAATAATATACGTTTCATAATTTGAAATTTTTGGCGATGTTACAGCCATTCCTCCCAAGTTGGGCTTGTGATTCTTGGTCAGATCAATATCCATTCATATGTCGTTACCTTTATCTCTTCAACCACCTTGTATATGGCGACGTTTCTGCCTTTGAAAATTGTTTTCAAACTCCATATAGTTCATAATACGAGCTGATAGACAACATGCAATACCTTCTTTCTTTTTGATGATGCAACCACCCATTCACACATTGTATATGTTTAGCCACCAACCAATGCCTACTGATTATAAGCAATAAAGCAATATTTCGACATACAGTACAGAGTACATTGATCGAGGTGAAAATCCTAACAATAACTTAAAATAAAAACCTGATTAAAAAACAACAGAAGTAAGTAACCTGTAACTTGATTCAAGCTTGTTGTGTACCAATCGATCCTCCCATGGCCTCCTTCAATACTTTCTGAATGGTTACACATGAATAACGATTGAATTGGAGTTCATAAGTTTGGAAGAAGAAGAGGAAGAAAGACGATCAAATCGAAGTGTGCAGGTCTCGGAAAAATAAGAACAACGAACGATTAAAACGAATGGGCCGATTAAATTCATGTCTTTAATGTGAGGGTACTTACTCCTTCAATTCACGATCTATTAAGATTCACCCCACTTTGAATTTTGCTTTGAATCCCATTCAATTGGTCTTGAGAGTGAGGGAAATTGAAAAGACAAAGATGCGGGTGATCAAAATTGGCGTCTTGAAAGAATCCAAGAGACGCGTCTTACTCATGGGATGCTGTAAGTGGTTGTACATACAGGTTTAAAACTTGTTTTGTTATCAAGTTATTATTTTAACAACAAGGAAGATGTATTTATATAAGTTATAATAAAATTAAATTAAATTAAAATAAAATAAAAGGCATGAGTTAATTATTGTTTTTAATTACTACAAAGTTATTTAATAGTTGCATTAAAATTGTCTTGATTATATAATAAAATTACAATTTTGCCCATCTATATGATTATAAAATGACTTCATTGCCCGTCCATAACTCACTATATAGTAGTATAGATATAGATTATATATATTAAAAATGCATCAATCGTTGTGCAAAATATATTGTTTTGATAAGTTTTAATATTTTATGGGTTAAAATGAAAACAACCTAAAATAAGGTATTTAACTTGTTGAGAAAGCATAATTGTTAAATAATCTATTTTTTTAACGTTCAATTGGAATCATTCATGGATCATTGGAGATTTGGGGTATCATCGTATCACCAGTGTTACTACGCGATCATATTTCACCATCAAGTCACAAATTTAGGAGGAAACTCATAATTATGAGAAAACCCCCTTGTGAGATTCGAACCCATGACTTTATAGTCTCTAAGGGGGAGAGGGGCACTCATAGAATTATTTTTTCACTTCACTGAATTTTAACCAATTATGCACTACCACATCACTTCACTGAAACACTTTTTTTGGAGGCAGCACTCCACTGATTCTTTTTTTTTTCCATTTAAATACAAATATAACTTTTTTTTAAATTCACACGGTTTTATAAATTTTATCACCAAACTGTCAGCACGATTTAATTTCTCATAATCGTCTCCACCCAACACGGTCAAAAATATTTATTTCCATTAAAATCGGTCTCATCTAACTGTCAGAAAAAACTTTAATTTTACATGCAATATGGTTGGATCTTTTAGTATACTAGTGGGAATGCCCGCGCGTTGCCGTGGGTAAGTTTTGGGTAGGTTTTTAAGGAAAAAGTTTCTAAGTCATGTTTGATGTTCAATGTATGATGTTAGCCTAAGAAAGTTCAAAGCAACAAAAAAAGGTTAAGGGATTGAACATTGCAAGTTAGTTGATTTTATACAACATTAGCCCATGAAGAAATAACAAATTAAGGGACATTAACAAAGATAAAACACATGTTTTGGCATACAGACACAATTTACTCAAGCTTTAGGTTCCTGAATATGAACATATTTAATTGAAAAACCATTTCTTTAAAAATACAGGAAGCATCATTTAAAAAAAATGCCTGCAAATAGTCAACAAGTCCAACAGATGCCTAAAGCTTGGCAACTATTTCAATCCTCCAAGTTGCAGGCTCTATTTTCCCCCAAATACATCACTAACATGCAAATTCCCAAGCAGAGCATAATATAAACATTGGAGATCAACACGGTTTTAAGTAATTGATATGTATGTAATGCGTGAAAAGAAAATTGGTCAAATGGTATAAAAATCACCTACAATTGAGGTTTTCAACAATATCATGTTCATCTAATCATTTAAAACTGTTTATTCTAACACAACCAATCCCAAAATGCAAATCCAAAAACAACCATGAGATTTACCTTCTCAGGAGATGCAAAGGATGTCCCATCATCTTGCAAACATTGGGATCGAGACGAGTGTTTACAATAAACCATACCATCAAGACTTGTGAGGTTCAATAAAATTAACATTGTATATTGGAGACCTTAAAGGCTAACAAGCAAATAAATACAGCTTTGTTCGTCATTTAATGACATCCAATTTGTCGGGTTTTCTAAATGTGTCTTTCTTCGCCTTCTGTTGTGTCCAGCTAAACGCCTTCTGTAATCTTTTCCGTTCAACAAACTATTCAAGACTATAGAACGTGCCCACATATAATACAACCACAAATTTAAGTCATATATTTTACCACACAATCATTTAATTTAATTCAATCATAATTGACGCATCACATTCGCCACCACTTTTACCTTTTTTTTAAAAAAAAAAATAATGTGCAAAATATGAATAATTATCATTTAAAAAGTACACACAAAATAAAAAGTGCAATTCTCATATGTTAATGGTCTCATAACATAATATGTATTTAGCATATGACTTTATATGAAGAACTGCTAGCTATCTACCACCTTCCTACCATATACAACTATTTTAAAGTATGAAGTTCATAAACAGATAGTTTATAACTAAAAGTCAACAAAGCATATGTGACAAAATATAAGAACAAAGAAATGAAAAACCATTAGAACTCTTAATTACCAGTTCCACAGACAAATTTTCATGACCATAATATCTTCACTAAATAGGATTGCGCAATTTATCGGTTAACAACTAATTCAAAATTTCAAATACAATACATTAATGAAACAAATAACTAATCCAATAAGGGTTGGGTTATTCTACAAAGGCTACAAAAAATGAGAAGGGTGAGAAGTCACTAGAAAATGACATGTGTCCAAAGGATTAACAAGTGGGAGGGGTAATTTTGTCAAAAACATATGCACATGCAAGTCACATGCCATTTCCACCTTCATTTTTAAATGCCCGTAACTTTTTTATACGTCATTCGTTTTAAAAAAAAATATACCATAAAATTGAGCATCTTTTTATCTTTAATATGAATACCATATTGCTATACTTTAGAAAAAAAAAATTCAAAACCCACTTGCGTAAGACACAATGGAATGTAAAACACAATGGAATGTAAAACATAATGAACACCAATTAAATATAGGGTATAAAACACATTCAAGAGTCTAGTAAAACACAATGAACGACATACTACAGACACAATGAATAGAAGACTAAAATACAATGAATACTTTTGGAAAAAAAAAAGTTGAAAACCCAGTTGCGTAAGACACAATGGATGACATACGAAAGACACAATGAACAGAAGACTAAAATACAATGAATACTTTTGAAAAAAAAAAGTTAAAACCCCAATTGTGTAAAACACAATGGACGACATATAAAAGACACAATGAACAGAACACTAAAACACAATGAATAATAGACTTAAACACAATGAACATAATAAAACACAATGTACACCTAAATACAAAACTCATTTGCGTAAAACATAATTAAAAGCATACTAAAAACACAATGGACAAAGTTAAATCATGTGTAGACTAAAAAAACATAAATAACATATTTATAAAGCACACATGCATACTATAACACAATGAACGAGCAGAAAGACACAACGGAGAAGAAAACCCATTTAGCATGAATTTTTTTTTTCAATTTTAATGTAGCAATGTGGTACTCATATTAAAGATAAAAAACGCTCGTTAATATGGTGAATTTTTTTTGAAAAAAAATGTCGTATGAAAAGGTTATAGACGTTTTAAAATGATGGCGGGAATTGACATGTGCATTGCATGTGGAGAGAGAAACTCAACAAATGTGGTTTTCCTTTTATGCCATTCCTCTAATTTATTATTTATTTTTTTCAAACAAACTAATCTCAACCATTTAAATATATGATCAATGGATCACAATCCTTCTCACCCTTCCTAGAAAAAGTGTCTTGTGTATTTGATCCTAACCCAATCCAATAAACTATAACGAAATGCTAATAAGATTTATTGTAATTGTGAATAACCTTTACTAATGATAGGTTGCTTTTTGCTATGTCCGCCACCTTTCTCACCTGTGAGCAAACAAATGCAAATAGTAAGCTAGAAAAAAAACAACAAATCAAATGTAAGAGGCTTCAAAGAGTTGCTAAAAGTGACAGTCGTATTATCTCGGTATGTTAAAAGTTACAATGACCTGACTTTCAAACTGAATAAGCAAGTTCTCATATCCTGCTCTCAATTCTGTTAATTCAACACCTCCTGCAAAACAAAAGAACAATTAGATGCATTCATGCATAGGTTTAAAAAGACATGGGTGATCGGGTTACATCTAGAATGGAATAAAATGAAGGGTTTATAATAGGGCTGTAAACAAACCAAACGTTCGGTGAACAGTTCGTAAACTGTTCGGCGGGAAGTTCGTTTGTGTCCGTTTGTTTAATAAATGAACGAGCACAAACAAAAAATTCCGTTTGATTAACTAAACAAACAAACACGAACAAATGTCTCGTTCGTTCGATTGCGTTGTGAACGTTCGGCAATGTGTTTGTTTACGTTCGTTTATTTATGTCCGTTCGTGTATGTTTGTTTATGTTCAATCACTAGTTAAAACTTAGGATAATTATGAACTTTTGAATTAGGAATATCATGTATTCATGCTTATGCCTAAGTAATTTTAGATAATTATGTCTAAGTTAGTAGAATTTGACTTATCGACGTCGTTTAGTAGATGTACTTTGTCTAACGGTTAATATTAACAATGTTTTTTTAATTAGTTGCATATTAAATGTTTGTTTTCGTTTTTTTGTGTTTAAGACCCGTGTTCACGAACAGTTCGCAAACAACTAAATTTCTTAACAAACAAACACAAACATAGAATTATGTTCGTTAGTGTGTTCGTGAATGGTTCGTTTGTCCAATAAACCTTAACAAACAAACACAAACAAAGCCTTGTGTGTGTTCGTTTACAGCCCTAGTTTACAATAATGAAGTGGTTTAATGAAATTTATGAGAGTGGTTACATGTGGAGAGGGATAAAAAGTATGTAGTACACACACATACAATGAGCATTGCATATTGTACACAAGGGCATGTGAAGAGATAGGTACCCGCACACGCGCAGGAAAGAAACCCGCGCACACGTCAACACAATAGTATGACGTGGCGTTCTGGAAGACGGCGCATGCAACCACAAGAAAGGACAAGTGTCACCCGACAGGAGCAGAGCCAGCAGCCAATCACAGGCCATGACACCCTGCTCCATGATCACCTGCCAGTACGAGGTACAGAAAAGGACGAAAAGGACGACGCCAGGACACGTGGACCAATCAAGGGAAGACAGCGCAGAAAATGACAACGGCCATAATCGTACAAGACAGCTGCCATGCTCCTCACAACCAATCACAGGCTACCTAAGCAGCCTATAAATACCTCCCTTCGTCACCAGAAGAAGGGATCGAAAACCAAGGGAAAGAATTCATATAGTAAGCTGTGAGAGATAGATTATAGTCGAAACTCTGTAATAATCATATAGCAGTGTCTTGTAACTTGCCTTGATAAATATAAGTAACTCGTTCCTTTGCGTTGTTAGTTCATTATCATTGTTATATTCTGATTATTAGATTGGTGTTTCTTCATTGGCGCCATCCGTCTATTGAGTTATCAAGAACAGCAACTTAAAAACTTCTATCTCTCAAACAAACCAGTGATGAGTTCTTTACCAATGAACACAAACTCTCCAACAGGCACGTCCGGCACTGGTGTAGCTCCGGCAACCACCAGCCAGCCCGACAACCACATGGAGGAGCAGGTTCACATCACAGACGTGGGCCACACCCCGTCCTCCGGGACAAGGCAAACCCCGTCATTCCATTTTGCAACCGATAACCTTCAGACCTCACCTGCTGCTCGTACTACGCCGATGGTTAGCCCGGAGGTGTGGTATGCGCAGCAGAAAGAAGCTCTGAAGCAAGCATTTATGCACAAACTTAAAGAACAACACCTGAGAGAAGCATCCCGCGCCCTGTCCTTCAGCGAAGGAAGGCCTGCCACTATCTCAGATGGGCCGTCCAGAGCTGCAGGACACGTCGGCGGAAACACTCATAACACTGACCCAACATGGAGGGAAGACTCCGACGAGTCACAGAGTCGTTTTCAACGTGACACAAGCCAGTACTTGACCAACACCGTTGATCGAGCACACTTGTCGTCCGGAGAAGACGACCTCACAAAACCATATTACCCTCCCTCGTTTAGTGAAAAATCAAAGTTTACACCGCGCATCGCACTCGCCATACTGCCCGCTGGGACAAAAATGCCAAGCACATTGGGAAAATTTGACGGCACCGGCGACCCTGATGACCATATACGGAGTTTCGAGGTCGCAGGAAAATGTGCGCGGTGGACCTTCCCAGCATGGTGTCACATGTTCGCGCAGACGCTCACGGGCGCAGCGCGGGTATGGTTTGACAGCCTACCAAACGGAAAGATAGATACTCTGAAAGAACTGACTGACAAATTCTTAGATCACTTCAGTCAAAACAAACGAATCGAGCGAGATTCCACTGACATTTTGCAAGTTAAAAGACGCGATAACGAGTCCATCGAGGATTACATCACCAGGTTCAATCGCGAAGCTTTACAGATTGGTCCAATCGGATTCGAGCTTATGAAAGCAGCGTTTACGCAAGGCGTAAGATGTGACTCGCTAATCCGCACATTGGCCGGATGCACAGGCATGCCAAACACATGGGAAGAGATCATGCGCGGCGCTAAGAATTATGCAAAGACAGAAAGAGAGCTATCCGTCTGGAGCAGAATTCAAGCACCACAGTACACAGACACACAGGCACAAGCAGTGCGCAACCGGAACAACAGACATGACAGGAAGGTGAGGGGAAATGTCTGGATGAGGCTTCAAGGAGCCGACCAGACAACCCCAAAGCCTCCTGCACCACAAGACTTTCAGCGCAACACCTCACTTGTGCACAAGCCAAATAGAAGGAGTCACAACAACTGGACCCCCTTGACTAAAACACCAGCGCAGGTTCTAGCAACGGAAAACATTGACTTTCCAGAACCTAAGGTCATCAAACGGCGCGAAGGGTTGGACCACAACAAGTTTTGCGCATACCATCAAGACATCGGTCATGACACCGATAAGTGTTACCAGCTAAGGCAAGCCATTGAAGACGCGCTAAAGTCCGGCAAGCTCGGCCACCTGCTACAAAACGTCGAACGCAAGCAGGCGGGGGGTCCTCCGCCCAAAAAGATAAAGAATATAAGCATGATGATACACAGCAGCGGGCACCGGAGCCAAAAGAGGAAAACTGAATCAACAGCAGAATGGAGGGAACAGCAAGTGTGTTTCCCCATAGTCAAAGGCGGCCCATCGGCCACAAAAGCAATCATTGTCACAGCCATTTTTGACCATTACAGAACCACTAGAGCATTCATGGACACGGGCAGCAATTCAGACATTATGTATGGTCAATGCTTTGACCTCCTGGACGAAGAGGACAAGCAGCGCCTGCGCCCCATCAATTCTCCGATCATGGGATTCTCCAACGAGGTTGTAACACCCCTCGGAGAAATATCCTTCCCTCTCACTCTCGGCGCGCAGGGGCGGTGGCGAACAGAAGAAGTCACCTTCCTCGTCATCCCATCCAAGTCCAAATATGATATCATCCTGGGCAGAGACTCTATGGCTTCCTACAACATGGTCACCTCCACCGTGCACAGCGCGATTGGTTTCCCCACTCCAAACGGGGTAGCCATCGTATGGGCTAACAGAGAGTGCGCCATGACCACAGAGCCCCACCCAGCTAAAATATTGAAGCCCTGCCCGCGCATAGAACCAGAAAAATGGATCTTAAACCCAAAGTTCCCTGAGCAGCCCATAACGATAGGGCCAGAAATCTCCGAAAACATCAGGGACCATTTGAAACAGCTCCTCCGCAAAAACATCGATGTTTTCGCATGGCAACCGTCAGACATGATCGGTGTTCCACGCGAACTCGCTCAACACAAGCTTAACACATACCGCTCCGTAGAACCCATCGCACAGAAGCGCAGAAGTATGGGTGCTGAAAAAACTCAAGCGATGAATGAGCAAGTCGGAGAACTGTTAAAGGCAGGAATCTTGAGGGAAACACGATATCAAACCTGGGTTGCAAACCCAGTCATGGTAAAGAAAAGCAATGGCGGATGGAGGATGTGTGTAGACTACACCGACCTCACCAAAGCATGCCCGAAAGACTGTTATCCTCTACCAGAAATTGATTTGAAAATAGACTCTCTAGCCCCATTCCGCTTCAAGTGCTTTCTGGACGCCTACAAAGGCTACCACCAAATACAGATGGCACTTGAGGACGAAGACAAAACTGCCTTCCGCACAGACAAGGGAGTTTTCTGCTATACAAAGATGCCGTTTGGTCTAAAGAACGTCGGGGCTACGTATCAACGACTGATGGACCGCGCGTTCGCCAAGCAGATAGGGAGGAATCTAGAAGTCTATGTGGATGACCTAGTCATCAAAAGCAAAGAGGAGGATCAGATGCTGAAAGACATCGAAGAAACCTTCAAGCACTTAAAAGCAATCCGCATGAAGCTAAACCCGGGCAAATGTGCTTTTGGGATGGAAGAAGGCAAGTTTCTTGGGGTTGTAGTCACCAAAGATGGATTCAGACCAAACCCTGAAAAGATACAAGCCATCGCGCAAATGCCCTCCCCATCCACCCTGAAAGAAGTTCAAACCCTGAACGGGCGCCTTGTAGCGATCAATCGTTTTCTGTCACACCATGCAAGCAAATCCATCCCATTCATCGAAACACTGAAAAGCTGTTTGAAAAAGAACCAGTTTAAATGGACGACAGAGGCAGAAAAGGCTTTTCAAGAGATGAAAGAGTGCTTGATGGACTTACCAACGCTCACCGCTCCACTCCCCAGGGAGCCCTTAACGATGTATCTTTGCGCCACAGAGCAGGCGGTGAGCGCAGGTACTAATGGTAGACAGGAAGCTGGTCCAAACGCCCATCTACTACGTCAGCAGGGTGTTAACAGACGCAGAGTCTAGGTACACCACCATGGAGAAATTAGTCTTAGCCCTCGTTCACGCATCAAGAAGGTTGCGCCGCTATTTCCAAGGCCATCCCATCAACGTGCTGAGCGATTACAAGCTGAACAATGTCCTATCAAAGCCAGAAGTCTCTGGGAGATTAGCCAAATGGGCAATCGAGCTGGGCGAACACACTATCAACTACAAGACGCGCCCAGCAATCAAAGGACAGGTACTAGCTGACTTCATAGCGGAGGTACCAAAAGAAAAAATCAAAGAATGCAAAGCCAAACAAGACCCGCAACCAACAAACGATGACAAGGCCATCTGGAACCTCTACACAGATGGGGCCTCAAACGAAGATGGCGTTGGCGCGGGGATACGATTGGTTAATCCGGAAGGAGCAGAATTCACGTACGCGATACGGCTCGAATTCAAGGCCACCAACAATGAGGCCGAATATGAGGCATTCCTCGCCGGACTACGCATCGCACACAAGCTAGGCGCAAAGCACATCTTCGCGCATGTCGACTCGATGTTGGTTTCCGGTCAAATCACCGGAAAATACGAAGCAAAAGAGCCTTCAATGATCATGTATCTTCAGCGCGCCAAAGAGCTCATGGCTGTCTTCCTCAGCTGCACCATCGACCACATCAAACGCAGTCAGAACAAGCCGGCGGACGCTCTAAGCAAAATGGCCTCTACAACCTTCAGCCATCTAGCAAAAGAGGTCCGAATCGAAACGCTGAGCGAACCGTCTGTGCCACCCAAGGAGGTCAACGTCATCCAAATGGGTACTGACAGCTGGATGACTCCGATAACATCCTTTCTGACCACCGGCGCCCTGCCAGAACAACGCGCCGAGGCCAGAAAGATACAGCACAAGGCCCTACAATACCAAATACAAGACGGAGTGCTCTATCGGAAGTCATACCTAGGGCCATTGCTGCGGTGCGTGGATGCAGTTGACGCGGACTATCTGGTGCGAGAAATACACGAAGGGATATGTGGGATACACGCGGGGCCGCGCATGGTGGTCGCGAAGATTATGAACGCGGGATACTATTAGCCGGGCATGCACCTAGATGCCTTAAAAATCATCCGCAAATGCGACTCGTGCCAGCGCCACGCCCCCAACACCCTGCGTCCCAAGAACGAACTCATACCAGTGACTTCGGCATGGCCATTCCAGAAATGGGCAATTGATCTGGTGGAACCTTTCCCAATGACGACAGGCAAAAGGAAATTCCTAATAGTCGCCATTGACTACTTCACCAAATGGGTGGAAGCCAAGCCGCTTGCTGAAATCACGGCTAACCATGTGAAGAAGTTCATTTGGGAATTCATCATTTGCCGTTTCGGGCTGCCCATGTCAATCGTCACAGACAACGGGACTCAATTTGCGGACAAGGGGCTATTGAAATGGTACGCAGATTTGCACATCCAACCAATCTTCACCTCGGTCGCGCACCCACAAGGCAACGGCCAGGTTGAACGTGCAAACCGCAGCATCGTGGAAGGCATCAAAGCCAGATTGGGAACAAAAGGTAAGGCTTGGGCAGAGGAATTACCGAGCGTGCTATGGGCTAATCGCACACTAACCAAAACGAGCACCGGTGAAACCCCGTTCAGCCTCACATATGGCTCTGAGGCCATGATACCCGCGGAGATTGGATGCCCATCCCCGAGAGTACTTTCCGCAACCACAACAGATAACGATCGAGAGCTGCGCACAAACCTTAACCTGGCAGAAATACGTCGCGATGAAGCAGCAATAAGAGAAGCAAATTACAAGCAACAGCTCGAGCGCTACTACAATGCCAAAGTCAAAGCCCAAGCGTTCAAAGTCGGAGATTTTGTCTTAAGAAACAACGAGGCCAGCGGCGCCCTCCCCAAAGGAAAGTTAACCCCAACTTGGGAAGGACCATACCGCATCCAAGAAGTCCTTGGTAAAGGGGCCTACAAGCTATCAACGTTGGAAGACAAACCGGTTCCCCGAACATGGAACGCGGCGCAATTAAGAAAATGTTATATGTAACTGCAATCCACAATGTAATGAAGGCCGTTGCGCCACTTAAATGAAATGAAATAGCAGTTCCTTTTACTTTACATGTGCTCGCACTCTAAACATAGAAATTGCATCGAGAAAATCTGCAATTTCCTCAAAATTGCGCGTTGCATGGTTAGGATGCAACGCGCACCCTAAACTTAGAAGTTGCATCGAGAAAATCTGCAATTTCCTTAAAATTGCGCGTTGCATGGTTAAGATGCAACGCGCACCCTAAACTTAGAAATTGCATCGAGAAAATCTGCAATTTCCTTAAAATTGCGCGTCGCATGGTTAAGATGCAACGCGCACTCTAAACTTAGAAATTGCATCGAGAAAATCTGCAATTTCCTTAAAATTGCGCGTTGCATGGTTAAGATGCAACGCGCACCCTAAACATAGAAATTGCATCGAGAAAATCTGCAATTTCCTTAAAATTGCGCGTTGCATGGTTAAGATGCAACGCGCACCCTAAACTTAGAAATTGCATCGAGAAAATCTGCAATTTCCTTAAAATTGCGCGTTGCATGGTTAAGATGCAACGCGCACCCTAAACTTAGAAATTGCATCGAGAAAATCTGCAATTTCCTTAAAATTGCGCGTTGCATGGTTAAGATGCAACGCGCACCCTAAACTTAGAAATTGCATCGAGAAAATCTGCAATTTCCTTAAAATTGCGCGACGCATGGTTAAGATGCAACGCGCACTCTAAACTTAGAAATTGCATCGAGAAAATCTGCAATTTCCTTAAAATTGCGCGTTGCATGGTTAAGATGCAACGCGCACCCTAAACATTTGCATCGAGAAAATCTGCAATTTCCTTAAAATTGCGCGTTGCATGGTTAAGATGCAACGCGCACCCTAAACTCAGAAATTGCATCGAGAAAATCTGCAATTTCCTTAAAATTGCGCGTCGCATGGTTAAGATGCAACGCGCACTCTAAACTTAGAAATTGCATCGAGAAAATCTGCAATTTCCTTAAAATTGCGCGTTGCATGGTTAAGATGCAACGCGCACCCTAAACATAGAAATTGCATCGAGAAAATCTGCAATTTCCTTAAAATTGCGCGTTGCATGGTTAAGATGCAACGCGCACCCTAAACTCAGAAATTGCATCGAGAAAATCTGCAATTTCCTTAAAATTGCTCAAAATCCTATGTCTACTGAATTCCTGCGCGGACGCTTAGATAAAGATGTGACGCGCAGAGTAAAAGCTATGAAATAGTAACAAGACATATGAACATTAACGCAAGGCAGGAATGAACTAAACTGCCATTAACAAAATAAATATGTTCAACAATACTTATAAAAATAAAACCATTACATATTGTTTAAACAGATCAAAAGTGGAGCTGCAAATACAACCAAGATTAAACATAAAGACAAAATATTCAGCTTCACTTCTTGGACGTGGAAGATGTATCACTAAAATCATCATCGTCTGACCCAGACAGGCTCAACCGCTCATCACCCTCCGCCTGAGTCTCAGCCGCCAGATCAATCGCCTTCAACTTAGCATATTCATGACGCGTATGCACCAAGCCGGCCTTGTCAAATGATTCCTTGAGCTCAAAGCAGCTGGGACGGTCACGGTGACCTACAACGAAGTCCACCAGCTCGTACTTCAGCTCGTCAAATTCAGCGGCCTTTTTAGCAAAAACAGCGTCCAAGTCTTGTTTATACAAAGGGAATTGATCCAAAGGTTTCCCATCCTGTGCGTGCTGGTACCCTTCAATGAAGCCAGCCTTGCGACCCACAAGCTTTGCAGCTGCATTCACTGCGGCCACAGCCTGACGCGTCTGCGCGCAGTTCTTCACATGATGGGCAACCTGCATGATACTCAAAAAACAAAATTAGTACAAGCAAAAACAAAATAATGAGAAGACATAAACGCAAAAAAGGGGGAACATACCTCAGGGACGCAACATCCAAGGACCCAGGCGCGATCCTCCTCTGCCACATCTTTCTCATTCTGGGCCTCCAACAGCTGCCCCTCAAGCTCAAGAATCTTTCGGTAAAGGGACAAGTTTTCCTTGTCTAGCCCGTCATGCCCCTCGCGCAAGTCAGCGATCAACTGATCCTTCTCTTTGAAAAGCTCGCGGGCCTCAATCAGTTTATCTTTGTGCTGCTGCACCAGCCGCCGCTGCACGTCCAACTCTTTACAAAACTCATCCCTCTGAGCTTCAATCTCGCTGATGCGCTTCTTGGTCGCCTCCATCTTCGCGTTATCTTTCGCGCAAGCAACCCTCCATTGCTCTTCTCTCTCAGAGATGTGCTCACGGAGTTTGTCACGCTCCTCGCGAAATGTAACGGCGTCCCACTTAGCACGCTTCAGCTCCGCATGCACGCGGTCACGCTCCTCCGTCACACGCTGCAAATCTTGATGAAATCTGTGACGGTCATGCGCCATGGACCCCCACTCCCGCACTATCTCAGCAGAAGTGGATAACATGTTGGCCACACTTAAAATGTGGTCATCCATGAGGTCCCCGCGAGGACGCGTGGCCTGGTGCTCGCGCTCACCAGGAGGGATAACATTCGCCAAGAACTGGCGACACTCCTCCACACTTAAGAAACGGGCGGCCGGCGTCAACGTCCAGTTAGGCACAAAAATGCCGCTAGACGACTCCCCGCCCCCAACTGGGTGCGCACCTGAAGAACTGGGATTCGGCTCCGTTGTCACCCGTTTTTCGTTCTCATCATCATCGTCAATAGTCATATCGACGCCATGGCCGTATCCCTCGCTGATATCTGTCGGCGACACCCTTCCCTCATCACCCTCCGGATCATTCCGCGAAGGAGTAGGGAGTTGCACAGGCGATGGCGACCGCGGTGGCGTTGGCAGGCGCGGTGGCGTTGATCCCTGCACAGGGGAAGGCTGGCGAAGAGGCGATGGCGGGTTCGCCAACAAAGAAGTGGCTAACACATTGTCCTGCACATCAGTATGCGCAGGCTCCTCAACCCGCTCATCAGGAGACGTCGGCCTGATGGGCCCAGTGTCAAACTCCTTATTGATGGGAGCAGCAGTCACATCCTCGGGCGCGGTGGTGCCCAACAACGAAGCTGCAAAAAACACAAGGTCATTAGCCAATAAAAAGGAAAGGAAGGGAGAAAAAAGTAGCAAACTCACCTAACAAATCTTCCTCCGCAGACTGAACAAGCGTGTCCAGCTTCACTCTCTTCTCAGAAGGCGATGTCAACTCCCCGCTGGCTTTTCTCTCTTTACTTGACCGCCTAGATCGCTTTTTATGACGGGGCACGTCAACGGGAATAGCTCCACCCTCAGATGGCCCTGCGGTAACAGGTTTCGTCAGCATAGCGCCTTGAACTTCTTCAGTCAATTTCATCACGGACTCCCCTTGAACGAACGCATCTGAAAGTTCAACGTAGCTTCGTTCAAAAGGCTGGTAATTTTCAAAGTATCTGTTAACCACTTCGTGGTTTAAAACAAAAAAATAGTCTTCACCTCTGGTCACATTCGCCCGCGGATTGGAGATGCGATGCACAAGGGGGTCTTCATCGATAGTCTCCTCGCTGTCGTCATCCGCACGCGCAGGTGGTTGTTGCGCATCTTGCCTCCCTGTAGACGACGCAATTGGCGAAAGCAAAGACGAGTCAGAAGACTCATCACTAGATATCACAAGTAAGGGTAAGCCCGTCCGCACAAACATGTTGACGGGCGAAGGGTTCTCATAAGGTGGCGAGGACTCACCGGCTTCAGTAATGAGTAGCTGCGCAGTTGTAGCCTCCTGCGACGCGTTATCCAATTTGGGACGGACGAGCGTATCCCAAGCTTTCTCCAAAATGTAAAGCTCATTGTCCGCCAGCTTCTCAAAAGCGAACCCCATGTTATCCCCGCCTAACAGCATGCTATAGAGGCATTCTACCTCTGCAAACAACAACGCAAAAGAGATAAATAAATCAATAACACAATAAACCCCGCGCAGGCGCAGAAGGAAAAAGACAATCAACTACTGACCTTTACCATCTTCAGTCAGGTGCGGATTGCGACCCTCCACCTCATACTTTATGCTCATCCCGGCCATCACAAGACCGAGTTCAGGGATCTCGCATAAGTCAACGGGATGGCTGGTCAAGGTGTTAAACCACGCCTGATCCTTATACTGAATCAGCTCCGTCTTACCCAATCCCTCCGTTGGGTCTAACCTACCCATCTCAATAGGAATAACTCCCTGATTGATCCAGAAAAATTTAGGTTTCCACTCCCGGAAACTCTTCACCCCGGCCCCAACGCAGGCAGAGACCCCAGGGCGCGGCCTACACGAGAGCCAGCTCTCCACAAAACTCAAACTATAAAACACCAGGAACATGTCCACCAAGGGCTCGATCTTGTTGGCGCGGCAGCAAAACTCGAAGAACATCAGCCTAGACATCAGACCAGGATGGATCTGGTTAATGTGCACGCCAATCGCACGAATAAAGGTACCGAGAAACTGGGTAATCGGAACCCTGAAATTGCAATCTCGGAAGTAGCAAGCATATAATCCCACCTTCCCAACAGGGGGTTCCAGTATAGTTTTATCTGGAGCAGGAATCTCCACCCCATATGAAGACGGGAAACCAGCTCCTTTCCTGAACTTCTTAAATTCCCCCTTACTCCAAACCGCCGTCACTTCCCCAGCATGGGGCGGTTTCTTCTTTGAACCGTCATCTCCCTTCTTCGATCCACGCTTCTTTTTGGGAATGTTAACAATGTGGTCCATGACTCAAAAACACGAAATATTGTCGGGAAGATAATGAAGAAATATAAAATCGCCAGAGAGAAAAGAACAGAGGATTTGAGAATAAGTTATGAGGAAAATGAAAAGGTTGGAGGAGAGAGAGGGTTTACATAGGAAGGCCACACGTGGAAGACACGTGGCCTGACGGTTTTTCGAAATTCAAAAAGCCCACCAACCAGTGGAGGACACGTCACAATGTAAAGGAGACAAAACGACCCGGGCCCACCACGTCTCTGACGTTTGTACAACCATCAGAGACTTTTCGGCTACCAATCAGTCGCGTCACTCACGCGGACTGACAAAACTGATGTGCACATTAATTAGGGGGCGTCCACACCTACCCCACTTGCACAATACCGCGCAGGAGCTCCCCCCGCCTAATCAACGCGCAATTTTTAAGGATGGCCTACGTCACAAAACTGAGTCCAGCGTCTCGCATGCTACACAAACAACACACTGGACTAGGGGGACTTGAAGAGATAGGTACCCGCACACGCGCAGGAAAGAAACCCGCGCACACGTCAACATAATAGTATGACGTGGCGTTCTGGAAGACGGCGCATGCAACCACAAGAAAGGACAAGTGTCACCCGATAGGAGCAGAGCCAGCAGCCAATCACAGGCCAGGACACCCTGCTCCATGATCACCTGCCAGTACGAGGTACAGAAAAGGACGAAAAGGACGACGCCAGGACACGTGGACCAATCAAGGGAAGACAGCGCAGAAAATGACAACGGCCATAATCGTACAAGACAGCTGCCATGCTCCTCACAACCAATCACAGGCTACCTAAGCAGCCTATAAATACCTCCCTTCGTCACCAGAAGAAGGGATCGAAAACCAAGGGAAAGAATTCATATAGTAAGCTGTGAGAGATAGATTATAGTCGAAACTCTGTAATAATCATATAGCAGTGTCTTGTAACTTGCCTTGATAAATATAAGTAACTCGTTCCTTTGCGTTGTTAGTTCATTATCATTGTTATATTCTGATTATTAGATTGGTGTTTCTTCACAGCTTGAGCATTGCATATTGTACACAAGGGCATGAATTGAATAAAATGACCAAAGATTACACATTTGTGAAGAGCCTCTTAATATGCCATCTTAAAAGGAAGAGGAAATTACTTTTCTAGACATATCTCCTCCTTAATAAGGTAACATAGATAAACCACCATACGACGGTGGTGAAAACACAATTCAACATCAAGAACACCCACACCCTTCAAAATGATTCGTTGGACAGAAAATGAAGAAATCACCCTAGTTGTGTGCGTCAAAGACGCATAAAACGACCCATCCTTGCAACGCCAACGCCGCCAAGGCTCAGGTGGCAGGGACACAAGGTTCTGGGACCATGTTTTGGTTGACTTCAATCAACAAGTCGGCCAAAGTGCCCGCACAATCAAGAGTCTGCAAAGAAAATGGGCCGATCTAAACGTCAAGTGTGATCGGTGGACGACATTGTACGGGCGCACAATGAGCCGTCACCCGGGCATTGGGCCGAAGATTGCTATGGAGATGACCTAGGCGACCAATGCGGGTCGTTACTGCGGTACATTTGACCATGTCCAGGCGTGACACCTCATGCGCCAGCTTTAAGCTTTATTTGTTTTTTCACCATCATCTGACCACCCATCCAAAATGCCAGATCTGTTGTGTTTGTTTTTAGAGAGAGAGAGAGGAGAGAGAGAGAGAGAGAGAGAGAGAGAGAGTCTGAAGTGTGTGAGAGAGAAAGAGAGAATCTGAATTATTATTATTATTATTATTATTATTATTATTATTATTATTATTATTATTATTATTATTATTATTATTATTATTATTATTTATAGAAGGTTTGTTGGGGTAGGGGTGGGGTGGGGAGGGGTGTTATTACCAAAATACCCATAAATATTATGTAAAAAAGTCTTTATTGCCCCTAATTAAAAAAATACAAAGTATTATAAAGGTGAGGATGTTTCACTTGATGATTGGTCCAGATGAGTTCTCAAGTTCTCTCAACTCAGTAGAGTTCTCATTTGATCCGGATCCTATGTATATATATATATATATATATATATATATATATAGGTTTAGGATCCTGTACAAAGTACATTTTTTGTGAGAAGTGTGAGAAGAACTAAGAATTGACATGTAGACATCATGTTTTGGATTTAGGAATGATGTTTTAGGTTGTTTTAACTTGAAAACACCAAACACAACAATCTAAAACACAATACAATATATTATAGCCACTAAATTTAAAAAAACAGCTAAAACACACTACTTAACGCTTAAAACACACTGATAATGTTCTTAGCATGGTGTTTTAAGTTTTAAGCCTAAAATACATTGTTTTCAGTTTTTAATTGTTATGTTTGGTGTTTTTATAGGCAAAACAATCCAAAACATCACGACTAAGTTCAAAAAATGACGCCTAATTATCAATTAATTTTAATACTTCTCACACTTCTCACAAAAAAATCACTTTGTACACGATCTTGACCCTATATATATATATATATATATATAGGGTAGGGTTAGGATACAAAATGTGTGTTTTGTAAGAAGGGTGAGAAGTAATTGTGTTCTTTAGATCATGTTAATGGATGGTTGAGATTAAATGGGTGGCAAATTTATAAATTGTGTCATAATCTAGATATATAATTGTGTCTTTGGAGGGTATAATGGTCAAAGCACCTCCCCATTTAATAGAAAACTTATTAACTTCTCCACTTAAAAAGGCAACCTAATTTTCCTATAAAAAAGCAACATTTTCCTTCTTCTCGAGTATGCTACTGTTGTTGATTCCAACCCCCATAAAAAAAACATAATTTTGAGGATACAGATCAAAAATAGAAACACAAAGAAATTGTCTTTAACTTCAAAGACAATTTGAGGATTGTTTGTTTTAACTTCAAAGACACCCGTTCTTGTTATTGTGTTTTATGTTCATATTTGAGGATTGTGTGTTTTAACTTCAAAGAAATTGTCTTTGTGTGTTTTTTGCTTATCAAATGATGTTGAAACACAAAGTTCATCCGAGTGTGTTTTTTGTTTATCAAATGGTGTTAAAACACAGAGATGATAAAACACATTAGTTTGTTAAGACGATGATAATAAAACACACTAGAATGAACGTAAAACACAGCGTAAAGAACATAAAATAGATATTGATTGATTTGTGTATCACCTCTGTTGTTTTTCTATCCCAAGACCTTCCATCCTACAAATTCATAAACTTTGCTAAAACATTTATGGTCCGTCGAATGATGTAATATATTGATTTTGTATCAGCATTGCAAAAACTTTGCAGAACACCATTTTTGACTATTTTATGCTTTTATTCTATTAGTCTTCATCAATTTTTCCATTTGGTGAATCATTTATTATAATGATATAATGACTCAATAAATTAAAACGTGAGAAAATAATAAATTAGTTGATTTGTGTATAATTACCTAATTAACCTTTACATTAATTTACCCTATTGCCACATGTCACTATGGGAGTCCTTCTTATCCTTCTCACAAATTCTATCCTTTGTATCGGAACCTTAATCTATATATATATATAGGATTAGGTTCCAATGAAAACCTACCTTTCGTGAAATAACCGTAAGAACACCGACGTAAAATGTGAATTTTAAAAATTGTTTTTACACACTGATGTAAAAATGGGTAACCTCACCGTAAAAATAATGATTTTTTTTACGATGGGTTTAGAGTGGTGTAAAAATCTAGGCCCACCAATGTTGACTTTTTCAAAAAGGAAATACTCCCTTTAATATTTTATTCCCTTTAATTTTCAACCACATATTATTTTATGATTAAAATAAGTTTGTCGTTTAAATGTGAGTTCCAGGTGTTCTTTCACGAAAGGACGGTTCTCGTTTTACCCTTTCCCTATATATATATATATATATATATATATATATATATATATATATATATATATTAATGGTGAACTAAATATCACATGAATTGTCAGCGAGTTAGCATTGGACAAATGGTTGCCCACTGGGCAGCTCAAATCAACCAAGCTACCAATTCGGAGAAAAACCCGCCGCTCGAAAGCCCAATGTAGTAAAACCTCTCTGGATTGGATTCGAACTTAAGATCAACTAGCCTCAATCTCTTATCTTCATTTCCCTATACCACTCCATAAATAATGGGTAATTGAAATGTACATTGACTCACCTGTTTGATAATTAACCTTTGGTTCTTAGTTCTGGAAAAAAAAACAAAAAAGATAAAATAATACAAAATTGTAATAAATATCTTAGTGTATTTTTAAAGAATACACGTATATCTTTATTGTTTCTTTTACGCATGTAAAAGAGTTCTTTCTACCAGGTTTATGCAATAAATTTTATATACATGTCTTAAGGTGATCTTTGCTACTGGGATGGTTTTATTTCATTGTGTTCTAAATTCTACATAATAAAAAGATATATCATGAAAAAGTTAATATGTTATTTTCTGTATATTCGATATATTAATGTTTTTAAATGTGTTTAAAATACACAAATTAACGGATATTATAATCTCTACTACATTATAAAGAGTGATGGATGGGCAAAGTTGTATAAGTTGGTAAACTTAAGATGGCATATGAAAAGTCATGTGCTTTAACCCTCAAATGTCATATAAATCTTTCCTAATTTACCCTTCAATGCATTAAGATACTTGTACCATATAACTCATAATAATAATTGTACCCTTCAAACTCTATCATTAACCATCGAGACATCTATCACGGATCGATCATGGACAATGCAAAATAATAATGCAACTCATAAACTCTATCATTAACCATCGAGACATCTATCACGGATCGATCATGGACAATGCAAAATAATAATGCAACTCATAAACTCTATCATTAACCATCGAGACATCTATCACGGATCGATCATGGACAATGCAAAATAATAATGCAACTCATAAACTCTATCATTAACCATCGATACATCTATCACGGATCGATCATGGACAATGCAAAATAATAATGCAACTCATAAACTCTATCATTAACCATCGATACATCGTGTTTAGTCAATTTCGTGCAATCACTATAGCATAGACGAATAAAGTAATTAATTTTTTTATTTTCTTTTTTAGATGTCATTATGGCTATCGTAAGTGCCCCTATTCGCCTTGACGACATAGTTTACAACATAAATATTTCACATTCATAACTATCATATCACTAAGCCGGAATTTGGTCCCCTATTCTTATTAAACAAAAATATTTAGAGAACATTAACGACTTCTTAAATGCTTTAGTGTGCGACTAGCATCTTATAACATGTCTTTTAAATTGTGTATAGTAGTGTTATATTAGAGGTTGTGTACCCGCCGCATCGCGCGGGCCAACCCACTAGAATCTATAAAATCGGTTGGTCATTATCCACGCTATCTTCTTAACAGTTTTTTTTTTTATGTAATGTATATATTAAGGCTTCAAAGGCCCACTAAGCACTAATGTATATATTAAGACGACACATGTCGATAACCATAACGCTGACATCAGGGACGAAAGATAAGAAGGGCCAGGGGTGGCCCTGGCCCCCTGTTTTTTGGCGCAGTGGTATAAATTTGCGATTTTCATAGGTAAATTGAGTCCGGGTTGAGTTCGGCCCCCACCGATCGAAAAAAATTGAGTCCGGCCCCCACCGATTCCAAAACCAAGCTTCGCCACTGGCTGACATCATAATTTCGCTGCTGCAACACGCGGCCAACGACAACGTCCTAGTTGATAACAAAATTTGAAGGTCCACGCCATTTTTTTTGTTGAGCTTGAGTGTCTCGAAATAAAGCATACACGGAGGACAGTTTAATAATTTATTGAGGGCTCTAATGTTGCAAAGAACAAAAGGTGATAGTTTGATTCTATGGGCTTAGGTCACGCAAGGAACTTTCCTGGGGAAGTGAATGAGAATTGGCGGCCCACTTTGAGAGAAAGTCATGCACAAAGAGTCTTGGGCTCCAATTAATTACGAGGGTTTTTAACATTTACATTGTGTTTACGAGTTTCATTTAACGAAAGAAAAGAAAGGATTTGAAAGGATGTTTGGAAAAATTGTGTTCCAGAGTTCTTTTAAAGAGAGAAAGGGAGAAAAAAGGAAGGGAAATTTTGGTTCATTTCCTTCATTTTTCATCCTTTCAAATTGAAGAGATTTAGAAGGAAATGCTATTTTAAACATAAAATCCTTGCTTTCCTCTCTATTTCCTTCAAATTCGGGAACACACTAGTTAATTAAATCTTTTCTTTCTACTCTCTTTATTTTCCCTCCTTAATTCTCTTTCCCTTCTCTTCCTTCATTAGTTAAACTCGGGAACATAGTGTTAGCGGCTGACAATTATAAAAGATGGGGGGCTCTAAAATTTGGAGGACAAATTTTTTGACAGCCGCACAGTACAAGCTTTGAGACCGCACACTAATATTATTTGTAGAGGGGCGCAGTTCACACAAACAAGTGACATGTTCGTGAACAGGATGAGCGGCTAATCTTCTCACGGTTATCTCCGGGTGAATGATTTATTTATTTCATTAGTTTTAATCTGTTTTATACCTAGTATTTGGATTGAATTTTGTGAACATTTTAATATTCTTTTGGATTCAACTGTATGTTTGACTGATCTAGACAATTTGGTTTCTTTGCATTGATACAATATATCATTGTTTCTTGGTTTTCTTGCACTACGAATATTTTGATTTTGTATTTAGTGTTAGAATAATTGAATTGGGTTGAACAATTTAAACAGGATCATGTCTATGTGATTCCCAAGCTAGGTTAATTATAGATTAGCTTTAAAATTACTAAATCAGAAACCCGAATTGACCGTTTTTTATCATATTATTGTTTTTAATCACTTTTCAATCAATCCTTTTAAGCAAGCAAAGCAACATTTAGTTAAGCCTTCATAATTTTATTAGTTTTTCTATTAGTGAAAATCATAAGCATAAGCAAACACTTTTCACATGATCCATGTGGATTCGACAACACTACTTCCTATCCTATAGTTCGTTGTTGCTAAAGAGGTAGTTTTTAATATTGTTTTTTATTAGCACTGCGACAAACAATCATGTAACTCTACAAATTGTAGCAATACGTTGTTAGATGGGAAATGGTTTCGTGCGCCATGAAAAGTTGAAGTATGTAAGATTTTATTCCCTACGCTTTAGAGTAGATATGTTTATTTGAAATCTCGCATTAAAACCTTTTCAATGCTTTCTTGGTATTGATATGTGGTGTCCGTTGTCTTTCGGTTAATATTTGATTATACTACATTCAACAATGGCATTGTTATAAGCAGATGAGGCCGCTATGGTCGGCCACCAACAAAAGTAAAGTTTTCCATTTTATTCCCATCTTGGTGTTGTGAATAAGTATACGTAAACCAAGAACATTTAGGCCATGTTTGGCTTTCCAATCTCCTTATCTCATTTTCTACTTTTTTAAAATGTCTCAATTTGTAACTTCTCATTTTTTCTTCTTATTAAAGCATAAAAATTCAATTTCAACTCATTACCCAGACACTATAAAACTCCTTATTAAGAAGTTAATAAGTCATAAGTTGGGTAAATAAGGAGAGCCAACTGCCAAACATGGTCTTAGATGTAAAGAACAACCTCTTGATTATTGAGGAAGATCCTTTTATATATAGGAGGCTTTTGAACTTAACCCTAATGGGCCAATATTGAGATTGGATCCACCTGAATTGAGTCTAATACGTTGGACTTTGGTCCAACTATCAGGATATCTCATCAGGGCCTACCACAACATTTTTTTAAGCGGCTAATATCTCATCATAGTCTACCACAACTTATGCACTATTTTGTTGTCAAATTAAAAGGTACTACTTAAATCTTCTAATTTAGTTTGAATACTGATTAACCATTGTGTTAGAGTTCGAATCTTAGAGGGTGTTTGAGATTGCGTTTTGAATCTGATTTTTAAATTATTACGTTTTGAAAACGCAGATAATCAGTTTTTAGTGTTTGGGATTGCGTTTTGAAAACACAAATAATCAGTTTTTTAGGCTACCGAAACGCAATAATCTATAAGCAACTCCACCCCTGCTTTTTCAAAACGCATAATCTGTTTTGAATAATCAATAATATTCTAAAATATGTTACTAATAATGATTAACTAGCAAAAATAACCGACACAAAAGAATGCCCTAAACAAAACAAACATCCAAATAAAAAAAAACACCCAAACCCACTACTCCAACATACACACAAAGCACACACACTTGAACATTTTGAGACCCCATAAATCAGATTTAAATGTCAGCCTGACCAATCACATCAAGCCTTCTTAGTCATGTTGCCAACCCAATTAAAGGCTTGAATGCAAATATCATCATATGTCTTAATCGCCAACAAACCAATGTGAGACAATTTCCAATCGTTATGAGATCTCCAAATCAACCAAAGAGTAGTATAGTGTAAGGATGGGTTGTCTTTTTGCCATATTTCGGCTAAATTAGAATTCCTCTTTTTTGGAATAACTAAACAAATATAAACAATGAATTTTTCTATCAAAAACCAAGATGTTTACGTCGGTGAAAATTTGAGGATGAATTTGACCTATGTATTGGACCAAATGAATCCTTTATCTGGATTCGTGCCATCACACGGGTGGGATCAAGATGCAAAACAATGGGAAATTTGGCTTTCAAACCTCCTTATCTCATTTTCTACCTCTTTTTTCTACTTTTTCAAAATGTCACAATTTGTAACTTCCCATTTATTTTCTTATTAAAGCATAAAAATTTGTTTTCAACTCATTACTCAAGCACTACAAAATTCCTTATGTGTTATTTTAACAAAATATATGGATTATCCGTGCATTTTTCTCTGTGTATTTTTTACTATTTGCGAATGGTTTAAAAAGGAGTTAATTACACATATGGTCCCTGGGGTATACACATATTGCATCTTTGACTCTCAAAACCTTGAACTTACATAAATGCTCCTTGTGGTATAACTTTTGTAACAACGTTGGTCCATACTAGGGGTGCAAACGAGCCGAGCCGAGCCCGAGCTCGACCAGGCTCGAACTCGAGCTCGATTAAGTTATAAAAGCTCGAGCTCGAGCTCGGCTCGTTTGTAATTTCTCAAGCCCGAGCTCGAACTCGAGCTCGATTAAGTTGTAAAAGCTCGAGCTCGAGCTCGGCTCGCTTGTAATTTCTCAAGCTTGAGCTCGGCTCGGGCTCGGCTCGTTTAGTATTTATTAGTTAATATGTTAAATAAAAATAATATAATAATAGTTCATTTAGGCTCGTGAGCTCGATAAGTGAAGCTCGAGCTCGGGGCTCGTTTACTAAGCAACTTTAAATGAATGCTAAATATTATTAAATATTCAAAAAACTAATATTATACTAGGCTCGATAAGGCTCGACGAGCCTAACGAGCTTCACATGCTAGGCTCGAGCTCGAGCTCGATAAATAAACAAGCTTTGTTTTAGGCTCAAGCTCGGTTCGAGCTCGAGCTCGATAAATAAACAAGCTTTGTTTTAGGCTCAAGCTCGGTTCGAGCTCGAGCTCGATAAATAAACGAGCTTTGTTTTAGGCTCAAGCTCGGTTCGAGCTCGATAAAGTTCGGCTTGTTTCGAGGTTTTTGCCGAGCCGAGCTCGAGTAGCTCGCGAGCTGCTCGGCTCGTTTGCACCCCTAGTCCATACCCATAACAGCCATCTATTATGTCCATTAAATCCATATAAAATGACCAAAATACCCTTTTTATTTAGATGAATATTAAAAATATAACACACTATGTGGGACCGACCCACCTTCTTCAACCTACCCCCTTAATCCATCACACCACCACCACTTTCATCTTCAACCTTCTCTCTCTTCTCCCAATCAAAACCCACGATGCCACAAAAACCACTAAAAAGCTTTAAATTGATTAATAAAAGCTTTAAATCACATGTAAAGCTTCGATTGGGGAGTACCAGAGTTCCACCAACTCACCACCGTATCATCATCCCGTCTGTAAACTACAATCGCAACCACGACCCTAACAGCCATCTGTTCGGTTGTTCTTCTGTAGACCTCCTCTTCCACCGTCTATTCGTCTTTAAGCCTGCATCGCCGCCGTTTTCGTCTTCAACCTTTGAATTTTTCGGATTCAGGCGATGTAGGAACCTTCAAGGATTCAACCATCGTTTTTAGGCCTTATCCTTGAAGTTCCATCACCACTGTCTTAACAATTATGGTGGATTCAGACCGGTTCCTTCACTATCATGAATTGATTTCCACAGAGCAACAATGGTATTTCTCAGCGAGTTATTCCATGGTTAGGTGCTTGATTTGGGGGGGGGGGGGAATTCCTTTTAATGTTGCAGGTCCTCCCAGAAAAAGATGGTGCGGTGATGAGCAAGTGGTGCGGTGGCGAGCAAGAGGTGGCTATCGATGGTGGTGGCACTAGTGGTGGAGGTGGTGGTGGTGTTGTAAAGTAGGAGAAGATATTTAGGTTTGGTGGGGATTGGGACCATCAAGTAATGAAGTCTTATAGGGGTAAAGAAGACATTTTAGCCCACTTAACATAGAAATTAAATGCCAGTTAAAGGTAAGAACCACCTGAGTGCAAACTTGTATATCTCTAGGACCATCCGTGTTAATTGAGGGCATTTATGTAATCTATGTAAAGCATAGGGACCATTCGTGTAATTAACTTTTTAAAAAGCGGCGGAGCAATATGGACTGTGAAGCACGATTGCATTGATCTCTAGGTTGTGCGCTTGACACATCACATAGCGACACATAATTGTTGTTTTTTCTTTCTGAAGATTGCCAAGCATCATAATTCACCAAACGTCCCATTTTTTTGATGACTCACCATGAGTCAAGTTTAACATCTTGACAAAAAGGGCCCTTTCACTTGACAACGTGCCGATAATCGTTACTTTAACTCTTTAAGCCCTAAACTTGATTTTTTTTTTGTATTTATACTCAAAATATTTAGTCCTTACTAAATGTTTATAGATACGAAGATTAATTTAATTTTTACATATATCCGGAAAGTAGCTAGGGATGTAACAATATATATTTCGGGATGCACACCAAGACAAAATCAATCTATACATGTACTTTTGCTATAATGCTAACTTTTATTATATAACGAGACCTAAACTGGAAATTTTGACGCCGGGTTATTATATATATGAGTACCAAATAAACCAGCACTATAGGGAAAATTAATTTCCTAACCCGTCACTAGAGAAAATCAAGAATTTAAATCTTATTCAACATACAAAGACCCATATATATATTTAGAGTAAACATCAATTAATACAAATGAGCTTAACCTACTAAGCAAGAGAAGTAAAAAGGGGAATTTTTTTTTGAATTTTTTTTCTTTCTCCTTAAACATGCTTTCTAGATACATAAAGTAAAAATAAATTACTTTTTAACGTAATTACATCATTATAGTAATTACATTAGTTTACTGTAGAGTAATTACGTAATTACTATATTTTTAACAAGATTGAAAAAAAAAAAAATTTCTTTTACTTCTCATGTTAAGAGCTATAAAATAGGATAAAACTCATTTCTACAAGAACCTTCCTCAATACATTTATACCTACAAATAAAAGATAAAATAACCACTACTATGTATATCTACAACATTGATGTAATGGATCAAACTAATTAAATACATGCCCGAGACTGGTTTTAAGTTTGTTTTTTTCTTGCATGCGGACATAGCTGTGTGCTGCATTTTATCTTGTGACTTGTGCTTTGATCAACAATATCATAGTAAACACTTTCAGATCCTTTTGTAGTTATTTCATTATATACACAAATAAATTTTCTAATGTCGGTTTTAGAAATCTGAAAATTCTAAAAATACGTAACAATGAAAAAAGCCATTTACACTTTAAATTAGTAATAATTTCCAATACATATTTCTTTTTGTTGTTGTAATGAAAAAAGCCATTTACACTTTTCTCTAACATGATCATATTATAAATTATACAATGTTGGTTTAAATTAACAATGCAGTAACGCAAAAGAGACTGGAAGCTAATTACTTTATTGATGAGACACAAATATGCTTATATAGCATTCATTATACAATACAAGAGCACAAGAACTACTGACTCTAAACAAAAAAAATAAATAAAAAGAAAATAAAATAAACTTGGTGCTCTTCCAGTACACTCTTGACAATTCCCAATTTAGACATAAACAAGTATCACCTTTGAATTAAGAGCACATTTTTTAATTATCCCATGTAAAGGGTTGCATCAGATAACCTTTGAGAGGGTATGGCTACTAATGATTTCCTCTTTTTTGTCACAAATCCAAACTTATCAGAAAGCTCAAACTCGTCATCTTTTGGCAACATCCACACAAAAGAATGCAAGAGCGAAGCTAATATGTACGTTAGCATCGTTTCACCCAAGGAGATTCCAGGACATATTCTTCTTCCTGATCCAAACGGCAAGAACTTCACATTATATCCATTGTAATCCCATTTGCCATTTAAAAACCTCTCCGGTTTGAACTCCAAAGGGTTAGTCCAGCTGTTTGGATCCCGGTGGATTGCCCAAACATTCAAATACACTATTGTATCTTTTGGGATTGTGTAGCCACCCACCTTGCAAGATTCATCTGGGCATCTCTGGATTAGGAGAGGAAGTGGAGGGTGTAATCTAAATGTCTCCTTGATCACTGCATCTAAATATGTCAATTTGTGAAGATGAGATTCTTCAACAATATTGTTCAAACCAACAACCTTGGTTAGTTCACCTTGAACCTTTCTCATTACACCTGGATTATTCAAAATCTCTGCCATCACCCATTCCACCATTGTTGATGTTGTGTCTGTTGCGGCAACAATCACGTCCTGTCGAATGAATTCAAAATTAAGAAACTATATTGGTATATTATTTTTGCTAACTAATGATAAACGTCAAAAACTATAGGAGTATTCAAACTAAAGATTATATAATGAGTAACAAACAAACATAAAAACAAATAAAATAAATGACAATATCTAAACACTTGTTTTAGTATAACTTATGTTTGAAGAAAGAATAAGAACAATAAAAAAAAAATACCATAAGTAGAGCCTTAATTTGGATTATGTTAAATGACAATGGAGTGTCTTTCTGGTCCTTAAGCTCTAATAGGATTTGCAGAAAATCCTTCCTTCCATCTTCTTCAACCTCCCCATCGATATTTTGCGAGTTATTTTTGATTCTTTTTTCTATAATGTTGTCAAAGATTTGATCAACATATTCATGTTGCCTCTGCATATCTCGCTGCCGTTTTTGTAGATCAAACCATGATAACAATGGAATAAAATCAGATATGTTTGGAGCTCCCAATAACTCTATAATTTTGAATTCGACTTCACGGAACCCATCCCCAATATGGCTAGATTTGCTATAACCCCATAACATGCTTGTCACAACATTCAGCCCCGTGTTGAAAGCAATTTCATTAACATCAACCTTTTCCCCTATTTTAGTATAAACTTCCATCACCGTTTTTCTCACTTCACATGTCCTAAAACTCTGAGAAGCTTTTAGATTTGCATTACTCATCACATGGCTAGCTAAAAGCTTGCGCATGTTACGCCAGTGTGTTTTACTATAGGCGAACGTAATATCAGACCCGCCATAAGTAAGCAATGACGTTGCTACTGGAGTGTTGCGGTTAGCAAAGGTCTGGTCCATGTCACGAGCCACAACCTTTACAAGGTCCATGGAGTTCACCACAACATGAAGCTTACTTCCGAGCTGCAGACTGAAGATAGGACCATATTTGTGAGCCATCTCGGTGAATCTTTCATGTAAGTTGGAGGTGAGAAACGGGAGGTAGCCTACAACTGGTAAGCCGTATGGGCCTGGTGGCAAGGAAGTTGTATAGAATAATATCCATTTGTACCATAGATATGCAAGTACCGGAACAAAAATGGTGAGAATTGTGCGAGCAAGCTCGTCTCGCTCGTTGCTGACTTCCCACCACCATGACCAGAAAGTGATCACTTTGAGATAAATATTGTGTCCAAGTACTGATATCATTTTTGCTATAAATGATATGCTAGCTAGCAGTCTCCTTTGCAATTGTAATATTTATAGTTGAATTAGGACCGCAACATGTCTTTCTCATAAATATTCCAAATAATGCCTCTACCAAATATTCAAATAAATGCATTATGCAATAAACAATAAACAAGACGTAAATAGTAATTCATAATATATTATAATTAGGGAAAATCACCAAAATAACCAGTTGATTTGGTCAACTTACCAAGAGATGGAAGGTGGCTATTTTGGTAAGTTGACCAAGTCAACTGGCTAAATTGGTGATTTTCCCTTATAATTATCCTATTTTTCAACTACATGAATAGCATGGTTGAAATGTTTTTTTAAAAGCATCAATTAAAAAACCAAAACAATAGGCACATAGTCTGGTATTTTCAAAGCAAGATCCTCTTTTTGTTTACCATTTCCCACTCTCTCACATAACCAAAGCAAGCAAAATACTTTTCTCTCTATTTTTCCACTTCTTAAAATTATACTTATTCTCACGTCAGAGGGTGGTCACAGAGAGACCTTCCCCCTCCTCTATGACGAGCCTAACGGTGTTTTGTTTTGCAGGTTTTATCAGATCTAATCAATTAGGATCAAGTTCTATCATATCTTCGCTCATATCTAATATACCGAACCAGAAAGAGGTAACTATTTTCCTTTTCAATTGGCGCCATCCGTGATTTTACTTTGTTTCCTTACTTTTCAAGAAGAAACACCATGCAATCTCAACCCATGACGGCACATTCTGAGGGATTTGTGCTTTTGAAGTCAAGGCGGATGGCGTATGTGAACTCGTGTTTATCTTTAGCTTCCAACTCCTGCTAATCAAAAGCCTACGATAGACAAGAATTCAAAGAAATACTGTGAATACCACCGGGCTAAAGGGCACAACACCAATGATTGTTGGTCCCTCCGGCAGGAAATTGAAAAGGCCGTTAGATCTGGAAAGCTATCTCATCTTATCAAAGAAGTTCAGAATGAATAGCCAGCAGCTATCCCAAATACGAACAACCAGGCAGGAATCAATATGATTCGACCTCTTGTGTCCAGGGGCGCAGCATGTATAAGGTCCAGGGGTGGCCCTGGCCCCCCTGTTTTTTGTCGCAGTAGTGGAAATATGCGATTTTCGTAGGTAAATTGAGTCCGGGTTGAGTCCGGCCCCCGCTGATTTGCCATTACCGATCGAAAAAATTGAGTCCGGCCCCCTCCGATTCAAGAACCAAGCTTCGCCCGTGCTTGTGCCACACGGCATCAAGCGCTCCGGCTCTCATTTTTCTCCATTCACGAGCCAGGTTGTTAACTAACTTCCACCAATAATATAGAATGAAACAAAGAGATACAATAACTTGTATTTGTAAAAAAGTCGTTGCCCTTCGGAATATGATAAATGTTAATAAGCATTTTTTGTCACAGGCAATTGCATTTCCGAAATCACTCCGGAGGAATTTTTGGACGGACCAATCATTATATCCGCCATCGTAGCTAGACACAAAGCTCAAAGAGTATATGTGGACAATGGTGGTGCTTCGGAAATTATGTACCAACATTGTTTCCAGCAATTGGCACCGGAAACACAAAGAAGGATGGTGCAGGTATCTCCGTCTCCTTCAAAGAGGTTGATCGGACAAAAAATCCTTCAACCCTTCGGCTACCAGCTTAAACAAAAAGCTACGTGTTGTCGTACCATATTTCCTACATACCTAAAGTTATCATGATCTTTGCAACAGGTCTCAATGCCATTGGTCAGCTTTTCGAGGGAAGTAATCCAGTCCATTGGACAGATTACTCTCCGGTAACCTTTGGTATGGAAAATCGAAGTCAAACGGTTATGTTAACATTTCTAGTGGTCGGAGCTCGTTCGGTGCATAACATCATCTTAGGCCGACCAGCCATGTGTGCCTTTGAGATGGCCGCTTCTTCGATACATGGTGCCATCAAGTTTCCCACCGAGATAGGGATCACAACCATATTATCCGAACAGATGCAATACGTCGCTGAAGTCCGGCAGGCTTCGAGCTCCCAAGCTGCTCCGGTTACTCAAGAGTTGTCTGAGAAATGGTCAATAAATCCTAGATTTCCTGAACAAAAGGTAACCATCAGTGCTCAGCTTTCGTTTAACCATAAAGCTGCACTTTGGAGCCTCCTGGTTGATTCTTTAGATGTCTTTGCATGGCAGCATTCTGATATGAAAGGGGTCCCAAGAAATTTGGCTTAACATAAATTGAATATGTATCCTTCCGTCCGACCGACTGACTGGTCCAACAAAAGCGAAGAAGCATGGGTGGAGATCGGAACAAGGCAATCGCTGACGATGTGAAAAAATTGCTTGATGCTGACATCATCCGAGAAGTTCAATACAAAACCTGGGTTTCCAACCCAGTAATGGTGAAAAAGCATGATGGGGGTGGAGGATGTGTGTGGACTTCAAAGATTTAAATAACACCTGTCCGAAAGATTGTTACCCTCTCCCCGAAATGGATGTCAAAATTGACTTGTTGTCTGATTTCCAATTGAAATGCTTCCTTGATGCCTACAAAGGGTACAATCAGATCCAGATGGAAACCAAAGACGAAGACAAGACTGCCTTTATTACCACCGAAGGGCTCTACTGTTAAACCAAGATGCCCTTCGGCCTGAAGAACGCCGGAGCAACCTATCAAAGACTGAAGGACAAGGCATTCAAAGACTAGATTGGAAGAAACATTGAAATTTATGTTGACGACGTGGTGGTAAAAAGCAGAGACGAAGCCTACATGATGACAGATATCTGAGAGACTTTTTCCCGTCCCCGGAAGATCAATATGAAGCTAAACCCAGCTAAATGCTCGTTCGGCATGGAAGCTGGGAAGTTTTTGGGTGTCATGGTCACTCGAGACGGGATCCAGGCGAACCCGGAAAAAGTCAAGGCTGTCGTAAACTTAAAATTGCCACAATCAGTGAAGGAAATCCAGTCGCTGAACGAAAGATTAGCGGCTTTACATCGGTTCCTCTCCAAGGCGGCCGAGAGAACCTTGCCCTTCATGATAGTATTAAAACAAAGTTTGGGAAAGACGAATTTAAATAAACTGATGAAACCGAAAAAGCATTCGGTGAGTTAAAACAATGTCTCAGCATGTTACCAACTCTCACGGCACCAAAGCCCGGAGAGGTCCTTACTGTGTATCTCGCAGCTTCTCCGGTGCAATCAGTGTTGTTCTTGTAGTGCATCGGCACCTGGCTCAAGTCCCAATTTATTATGTCAGTCGGACTCTCCGGACTACGAGACTAGATACCCCATGTTGGAAAAAGTTGGCTTTAGCACTGGTTCATGCTTCAAGAAGGCTGAGAAGATATTTCCAGGCACATGACATAGGGGTTCAGACTGACAAAAACATTCAATATATACTCTGAAAGCCGGAAGTTTCTGGTCAGTTGGCCAAGTGGGCAATCGAACTAGGGGCATTCGATTTAACTTTTAAAAAAAGAGGGGCTATGAAGGGCCAAGATGTAGCTGACTTTTTAGCAGAATTACCAGACGGGTAAGACCCTCCGGAAGCCGATCCTCTCGAAGGTGAAGAACCCACAGAAAAGTGGACTTTGTTTACTGATGGTGCATCAAATGTAGAAGGCTCTAGCGCCAGCCTCATGTTGATCAGCCCGGAGGGTACATAATTCACTTATGCCCTCCGGCTAGAATTCCAGAGCTCAAATAACGAAGCCGAATACGAAGCTCTATTTGCTGGCCTCCAGATGGCCTCGAAATGCAAAGCCCAGCACCTCAAAGCCCATGTCGATTAATTACTAGTAGCGAATCAAATCAGAGGAGAATATGAACCTAGATCTACAAACAATTGCAAAATCACTATATGCCTATTTGGAAACAACCCGATAACATTTTTGCCTCTTCAGTACCTAGGATCTATTTAGATTGGTATGAAGGGCAAAATCCCTACCTACAGCTATATGATAACACTCCAGCACCGGAGCGGATAATGGATGAAGAAGTCCCACCTTCAGTCCAACTAGAACCTGTTGAAGATGATTTTTGGAGTGGTAGTGAGGTTGAAGAAGACATCGGGTTGATTGAAGAAAGAAGTGAGAGGAACGACATGATGGAGGATGCAAAGGGGGAGCATATACCATCTTGGGAGGACGAGTTTGGTGATGAGTTGGTAGATTTACCAACTCTCGAAGAAGGAGAATTTGACCATGTTGGCAATCTATTATTTTTAGAAACTTTACTTGCAAAAGATGCCAACAATGGAGATCAATACACCAAATGAGGAAAAGGTGGAAGAAGTGGTAACAAAGAAGAAGACCAAACCACCTCATCACATCCAGGATTGCTAGCCCGTGCCGCCACCATCACGGGAGTGGGTTCACAGTCACATGGACCATACCCCTTATCATATGCCACATACAAGGTTTGGTCTAGGTAAGTGTAAGAATAAGTGCTCTGACCTGTTTGAATTTTTCAAACGTTTCTCTAGATTCACCATTCGTTTTTTACAAACAATGGTAAACGATCTGAATTAAACGAGTTGGATAAATGGTGGATAAAAGAGAAGGCACCTGATTGAACTTGGATTAAAACCCAAGTGTAGAGTCTGTACATTTTTTTATAATTTATTTGTATTTTTGTGTTTCCTTGTTTCTGTGCTGTCTATTTCTTGTAGGTATTCATGCTCGGTTTGGTGAGAAAACATCATCAGTTTCAAGGTTCCAGGTATGTGATGATATCAAAACTGGAACATGTTTTTAAGGTACTAGGGGAAGGTTGAATAAAAAAGTTGAATAATTTTCCGAGTCTAAAAACTAAATAATCTTTTTTGTGAAAGAATGGTCTTCGTGCCACACGAGAGGCGGTCTTTACCTCTCTGCGACACGTGAGTGACTTAGAGTACACTGTTATGTTTTGTTTTTAATACTTTGACACCACCAACCCTCTGCCACCACTTTCACCACCATTTCATCACCATCACCTGCCATCATTCACCACATCGCCTTTGAGGTACGTTTTTCCTGCTATTTTTGTATATTGAGTCTAGGTTTTTAGTTTTTATAATTTATCTAGATCGAGTCTGTGTTTACTTTTCATTTATTGTTTGAGTCTAAGTGTGGGGATGGCTACTATTCTTTTCGTAGTTGGATCTTATCGCCTGTACTCAATCTCCATTCGGGTGACCGATCTTAAAAAAAAAAATCATTTATGTAAACGGCCATCTCAACACAGTTCAATATTATAGTTTTTGCTTTCAAGATTCTTTTTTAGTTGTTTCTCTTGATAAACTACTTACAGCCACGAATGAAATGCTATACGGTTGCTTTGCTTTGAATTTGGACAACGCAGAACACTCTTTGCGAGGATTGCACTGCATTACTACAAGGGGAGTCTGTTCCACTTTACTTGTTGTTGTTATATATATAATTATACATATTTTTGTTTTGCTTTATTTTTAGTTCCTTTTCTCTACACATTGAGGACACTGTGCCTTTCTAAGTGTGGGGATGGAAAAACATTGTCTTTATTTTGCTTAGTTGTAGGTTGAGTAAAAATAAAAAATAAAATAATAAAAAAAAGTTGGTTTGGTGTTAGTCCCGATCCTTTTTGCGCGTAGTAAACGAGCCTTTTCAATGTAATACGTCGGTTAAAAGCGGGGTTGAATGTCGGGTTTACGGGTCTTAGCATATGTTTCTTTAAGTCGCGGGATAGTAGGCTTGACTGAGTTGTTTTTCTGAAATAAAATATTTGGGGTGCCTGGGATAGTGGATCAAGTTGGATGGTTAACTGGTTTTGCACTTGCTAGTATCAGTAACCCTTATTTCCACATGACAATGAGTTTTGAGCCTTAAAAATATTATATATAAATATTCACTATTTCGTTTCATGTGTGATATACCAACTTTGTTGAAGTATGTTAGAACTTGTGTGTTTTGATGCATTTTGAGACCATTGGTTTGGACTTGACACAGATATGATAAAGGCATTAGGATTATCCATTTTTGTCTGACCTTTTCGTTTGTTTTTGTTACTTGACCCGATTCCCCATTTTTACCTTTAGAAAACACTTTGAGCCTAAATCTTTCGTTTGTCACCCATTTTATTTTATATTGATTACCGATTGTATATATTTATATAATGTGAAAAAAAAATATATGAGCATAAAGAGTAGCTGACACAAAAAAAAACTGAAAAAAAAAGAAAAATATATGAAAAAGTGAGAAAAGAAAAAAAATAGAATAAAGGCTGTGGGTCGAGAAGACCAAGGAGTTAGAGTTTATATGTTCATAGTTTATCCGGTTTATCTCTTATTTTTCTTTTTTAGCCAATTTTTCCCAATAAAATTTCCTACCTTTGACCCTTACCTACTATTTCGAAGTCCTCTTGATTTGTGTTAGTGTTAGCAATTAGGTGAAAATTTGATTGACGTACAAGCTTATGATAATTTTGCTTCATAGTTCGGTTTTGAGAGATTCACTCCAAATAAATATATATAACCAAGAGATGAGTGATAGCGTGAGGGGTGCTTACAGGTGCATAGTCGGTTGCTTGAAGGTAAGTGAAGCTTGATTAGGTAGGCCTTGTTTTTAAAAAAATGTATCATCTTGACTAGTCAGCCTTTTGAACGATGTAAATCTTGTGAAACCGCTAGGCTTGTTGATTTCATAGCTTGCTTTTGACCCTGTTTGATGCTATTGTTTTTGTTAAGTGCGTTGTTGAAAATGTTGTCTACGATTTTGCATAATTCTTTTTCGGGATGCAAAAGGTTTAAGTGTGGGGATGATTGATGTGTTTCAAAACACATCTCTTTTCCTATGTATTTTGTATATTATTTGGTCAGGTTTTTATTCGTTTCGTGTCGTTTTTATTATGTATTTAATATTTTATAGGTGTGTTTGGAGAAAATGAGCTCGAAATGAAAGAATTTTATTCGAGACACCAACACTTGAGAGCATTTCATGGACGTTGGAGCGTAGAAGAGGAACTTTGGTCGAGTCAAGAACACCCGAGTCAAGCAAGCATGGAATACTGTTATAATAATAATAATACCTAGTTTTTATTCCGGGAGCGTCCTGGGTTGAAATATCTAATATGACATAATAAAATATCTAATATGACAACATAATTAATGACTTGCCAATATATGATTAATGAATATTATTATTATTATTATTTATTTAAAATAAATCTATGCCATATGTTATCATATTATTATTTTAAAAAAATCATGGGTATCACCTAATCCCAGGCCCGACCCAAACCCATAATCAACTAAACAAACACTTAAGTTGGAAGTTGTAGTCATTGCATCTCATTATGCCACGTGGCATAATCAAGAGATGGTTGAGGCCACCATTGAACGCCACGTCAGCAACTATCAATTCTTTCCGGGAGCGTCCGGGGTTGAAAAATATAACCATTCTACTAATACTAATAATAATAATTATTACTCTTGTAATTAAATAAATAAAAAATAACCTTGCTATAAGGTGACATCATGTGTTGTAGTGTTGTGCGATTCTTTCTCCTAACTTCTCTTGATGAAGTATACCTAGTAAAATTCCAATGATAACATGGCGATTGGGCTGATTTTCAACATCGTAGATAAGAACCTGGTTTAAAAGAAAAAACATGGTTAATGAATAACATGAACACTTTGTGTGTTTTTTTCCTGTATGAACGAAACCCCACAAAAAATAGTCGATTTTTCTTCGTTTTTTATATAGAACTATGGTACTCGTTGGAAAGATAATAAAACGCTCGTTAATTTGGTGTAATTTTTTTCTTTAAAAAATCCCGTATATAAAAGATATAAACGTTTAAAAATTATGAGAGGAAACATGAGAGAGAAAATTTTAAATTCTTTTTTTCCTAAAATAACTCAATTTAATTTAGGGTTTTATGTTTATCTTTTTTTTAATTAAAAAAGGAAATAGTTCAAAAACACTAAAATCTTTCAATTATGATGCCACGTGACACTCTCAATGGGAGGTTGAGGCCTCCATTGCACGCCACGTCAGCATATACGTTTTCTTTCATATATATATATATATATAGATAGATATATAATATAATAATAATAATAATTAAATGGCGATGGATTGTGACAAAGCCACGTGAAGAAAAAGAAACAAAAAAAAAAAACTTTGAGGCCCATATATTTTAAAAGTCAAAAAATCCCTACTTGATATTATCTTTATCTATATATATTAATAGAAAGACGTGTCTTTCTTTTAATATTTATACTGGCCACCGACTTTTAGTTAATTTTATTTTCTGCCGCTAACTTTTAGGTTAACTTTATTTTTTTTTTCTAACTTGATCACCAAACTTAGACCAACAAACTTTTAGCTTTTAGGATTTAAAACTTTGACCACTAACTTTTAACTTAACTTTATTTTCTTCCAATTTAACCACTAAACTTTTAGCTTTTAGGATTTAAAACTTTGACCACCCAACTTTTTTAAACTTGTATTACGCTTTGGCCGAACTTTTAGCTTTTAGCCGTGAATATTTTTTTAAAGCCCACGCGAGAATAACAGTCACTTAATATTATCTTTTATGTCCACGAAACTCTCCACGCAACAGGAGTTCCCACAGTGACGCGCGATCTTTAACGTCCATCAAACCCTCAATGCAACAAGAGCTCCCGCGGCGAAGTGCGGGTCATAGAATCCTAGTTAATATAAAGAAAAGCACATTATTACGTAAAAGGAGGAGAACAATATATTACATTCGAAGAAATCAACAATAAGGAACAGCCGCCATAAACAAAGCTTCTAGGAACGCCTAAGGGGAGGTCATGGGTTCAAGTCCCACAAGGAGTGAAATTTGCCGATAAAAAAAAAAAAGGAACAACCGCCAGAAGGGAATTTAGAGGGCAGCAACATAATCGACAGCGGCACCAGCTTAAAGCGAACCTTGGAGAATTATCTTTGAAGGAGAGGAAGGTGTGGATCAAGTATTAAAGCTGCGGGTTCGATCACTGCAAGTTTTAGGTTTATATTTATTTACTTCGTGTTCATAAATATTAGTGCCATGAATATGTGTTATTTTGAACGTATGTTTTTATCTTTTTCCATGTTGATGAGTAGCTAAACATTTAGGCTATCTAGGTCGTGCTGATGAATACTTAGCATTTTTATGACTTTTAGATTCGTTTAATTATATAATTGGTTTATGTTTTGGTAAAGATTTAATTGTGTTTGTTTATGATGCGTATGCGTGTTTAAGTCTAATTTATGATTTTTGATAGTTTCACACGTGTCTTGTTGAATGTATTTGAGTTATAGATGCATGTTAGGTTGCATGCTTTGTGCTTGTAACTAGTTTATGGTTTTTGACGTCTGATTCCATAGGAACTTGTTTGAGAGTTTAGAGGACTTAGGTATTCTGCCATTCCTTGAGACCGGAGGTGATAGGGTGTCGGTTTGTCTAGATCTTTAGGTATTGGGTAGAGGTGAGACCGGGAGGTGATCCTTGCCTAATGTGTCTTTAGATTCTTGTAATTCCGAATTATTTTCAAACCAATTTGATTACTCCTTCACATTTTGGGTGTGTTGTGATTACCGAGACCGGGAGGTGAGCGAGTCTTTCGAGTACCTTATCATTCCCTAGTGAGGTGAGACCGAGAGGTGATCCAAACTAGTAACCGGTGATTTACACGTCCCTTAGGATTTTCTGAGAGGTGTTAGTGAGACCGGGAGGTGATCTAGCATGCTTTTGGGGTTTCCTGGGTCGGGCGTATCTTTAGAAAACTTGGTAGCCAATCCATTATACGTTTCCGAGAGTTGTGAGTCTGCGGGTAGGATTCTAGACCTAGGTAGTTGCCTTCCATATAATCTGAGTTCGATCTAATGTTCTTAGTTTCCTGTTTTCGTTTCTGTGTTATATATTTTAATTGCTTTTATCTTATTTGCATTTAGTTTAAAATTAATTCTCAAAAAGCCAAATTAATAGTCTAGGAGTCGACAGAGGTTTAGTAGCGAGAGTCGCCATATTGTGTCCACGGTTCGATATTTCTGACTTACTTGCTCTGCTACACTGCGACCGGTACACTTGCCGTTAGTGTGTGGTTTTGTAGGTTTTTCCATTTTTAAAACTTAACCGTTTTATTTACTACACATTTCACACATCAGTGAGACAACTTGGAGTTTAAGTGAGTCAAGGTCAAGACCTGTCCGTCCATCTCCTTCTTCATCTCAGCCAGCTGGTTTCGGAACTGATCCACTTCAGTTTCAAACTGCCTTTTCTTTACAAAATCATAAGTAGACAAGTTAGAAAAGTTAACGAAAATAACAAATGTTTCGACCAAGAAAAAATGAAACTACTACCTTACAACGCAGCATCCATATTAATCTTCAGAGTTGCGACCACCTTCAAGGCTTTGTCCCTCTCTTCGGAGGCCGCAATCGTTACCGCACCACTATATATCAGTTGAAGAAGGCTTGCTCCAACTTCTTCTCCACAACTTGCTTCTCCATCGTCACAACTTCCGACTTCTTCCCAATCTCCGAAAGATTAAGACCTCCCATTAATGAGCTCAACTTCTCCTTCTCTAGTTCCAGCTCAACCCACCTTCGGTAAACTTCCACCACTAAACCGTTCGACTGGGCCTGATTAATAAGCAGTGAATCAGCTAAAGCCATCGGAAGAGCTCCACGGTATCGACGATCATCAGCCTGAGTGTTAATATTTAACAGCATAGTCCGATCTATCAAGGCATCCAGTACCTTATCACCATTCTTTAAATCCCAGTTAGGAATGAACTTTTCTTCGGCCACCGTAGGATCAAGCTCCATGGAATCTACAAACACACCGAAAGAATCCACCGTTATCTCCGGACCATACCACATACGATCAAGATATCCTTTCGGATCTTCATCATCCGAGGTAGAAAAGAGAGGTTACCAGGCCGGGCCATCAAACTAACCTACGGGGCTAGGAACTCCGGTAGTCTCTGGGAAAGTACTCACGGGCGAAGGGTTAAGATGACTTGTAACACCTTAGGAAAGGAAACATGGCTTCGTCCCTTGCACTTTTGCCATCGTCAAGGTGGCCGGAAAGAGTGTCCAATATATCAGCCGTAGGACTAAGAACGACATAATCTCCTTCAGGAATAGTTTCATTCTCTTCGGAGTTTTCTTGCCACTCTCCGAAATCCCCTCATCCTCCGAACCATTCCTCTCCCTTGATTTCTTTTTCTTATGTTTCCCAGAATCCTTTGCCTCTGTCTCAGATGAATGTACCGCTGAACCTTGCTCAGAATGAACTGAAGCCTCAACTCGACAGCAGTAGACGTCGCACCCTCAGGGTTCACCAAAGCTGAATCTTCCGGTGGCCTGATTTTAAAAGCGAAGTCGCTTTCACACACTCCAGATAGGGTTTATCACCCGGTGCCTGTTGCAAGGTCGCAAACTCCAGTTCCGGGTCGTCGAAAGACTCTAGATGCAAACAATCCCTCAACGACATATCTAAAAAAAAAGAAAGAAAGAACGGTTAGAATTAAAGCAAGAAAAAGAAGGATGAAGCCACTATATTGTGACTACTAACCAATCTTCCTGAGCTCTACGACAGGCCAGTGGTCCGACCATTCCCAGTTACGGCTTACATAGCCCATCACCAAGATATGTTCCGAAGCCTCCAATTAGGAAACTTATTATCCACCAAGGCCTTATACATCTCCTGATTATAACTAAAACCCTTCGGTAAATCACCCTTTAAAGGGTCTTCCTTCTTCCTCCACACGATATCTTTCGGAAAACACCGGTCATCCAACCAAAACCACCCATCTTTCCAATCTTTTAAACTAGACACTTCCCACCCAACGCACTCCCGGTCCTCTTTTTTTTTACTTCCGACTTCTCCTTCGGTTGCCTCTTCTCGAAGGTATACCAGTTTCCAGAACGGTTCAAACGGCAAAAAGCCTTGAAAACAACTAGATCCGGTACAAAATCTAACGACCGACTCGAAAGTTCAAACTAGTTTACCCTACTAAGGCCGAAAGGGTTCACTTGGGAAAGATGAACCTTATGATGTTGCAGAACCTTCATCAAAAAACGGGTGAAAGGTACTCGATAATTCGCATAATTACACACCCAGGTGTAAAATGCGAATCTACCAGGGGCAAAGGATATATGGGAGTGTTCGGGTTCGGTAAAGCTGGGTGCAAGTCTAAAGGAATATTAAATTCTTCTATAAATTCGTCAAGCTTACTTTGATTTAAAACGCTAGACGAAATGAGCATGTTATCCTTAGGCATGATTAAAAATAAGAAAAAAGGAACGTGAAACACACCTCTTGAAAGAAGAAGACGATTTACACAAGGAGGGAAGGCGATTCTGGAACTAAACAACCGAAGGACTGATGTGAGCAGTGAGGAAGAAGAAAGTGTTCTCACAGAAAATTAAGAAGTGAAATAGTAAAAATAGTAAAAGTAAATCGCTATTTATAAAAAGAATCTTGTAGACACTAAGCGTTGGTCAGAAACCGTCCAATCAAACGTCACGCGTGGTGTCCTCGAGCCAATAAAAAACAGTCACATCAAGAGGCCTTCGTTAAAATCCCCCAGGTGTGACTCGGTAGTATTACGTGAACGACAAACAGCTGTCAACCACTCGCCAGATAAGAAACAATAGCTGTCATCTTGTAACACCCCAACCGATGGCGGAATCATCGAGGTGCCACGTAGTGACGATTGTTCAAAAGCTCATGGTACTAAAATGTAAATATTATTGAATAATCCAAAATTGTCTTACATGGAAATGGAAATTACATTGTCTAAATGAATTGTAAATATTGAAATAACTGAATTGAAATAAAGCACTAAATGTCTCTTGCTAAAGCACTAGATCAAACTGCACCTGAAACATGTACAAAAATAGGTTTGGTCAACATATGAAATGTTGGTGAGCATTCCTAGATTTGATATATATAGTAGGTCAAAAAGTTATACAATTCAAGTGCAAGCTACAGTGCAAATATGTAAACCATGTATCAAACAAATGAGCGAAATCAACCCTGTGACTGTATAATGTACTGTATGAACTGTAGTGTACTCAACCAATAAATGGATGATAACTTAACACTGGCCACGGATTCTCCGATGAAAAAGGGGGAGAATCAATCTAGGCGGGTTGTCAATCCAAATAGCGCTATCCAATGTTAAGGTCGGCTTGTACCATGTTAATGATTTCACTAAGTACAAATGTAATCCACATGTATTGTCTAAGCATAAAGCACGTTGTAAGCAATGCACATAGTACTAGAATTGTATTGTGAAAATGTAAACTTGTATTTGAAATTGTAATAGTGTACATGTTACACCCCAAAAATGAATAAAAGCAAAAAGGGGATAGGACTACTCACAGTTCACGTAATAACTTGAAATTGGACTTGGACAACGAAATATGTGTTGGAACTATCTCAAAGTATCAACCTAAAGAATTTGACAATGTGTAAGGGAAATAACTCTAGGATACATGTATTTCTAGGGCTTCGAATTGGGGATAAGTATTTACTTGGTTAATAAATTAAACGTTTAATAAATAAGAGAAATTTGGTAATTAAATAGACAAAAGTCTTTGAGTAAACTTTAAATCAAATATGGTCACAATATAAAGTTTTAAATGTGAAAATAATTTTTATAAAATTATTTGAAAATAGTATATTTAATCTATTTATTTCAATTTGTCAAAATATAACTTTAATATTTAAAAATATTAAAATTAAAGAAATTTTAGATTAAAAATTGTATTTCTGTTCTAAATGGATAGAAATAATTTATGTAAAATTTTGGTGCAAAAATATTGTAAAATGAATTTATTATGAATTATTTATGATTAAAACTAACAAAAATTGATTAAAAATATTAAATAAATGATTTTTCTGAAATAAAAATCATTTCTGAAAAGATTAATGTTATAAAAACTCAGGATAATTTTTGTGGAAATTAAGAAGATCGTTTTGATATTTTTATAGATTTTAATAAATATAAATGAATAAACTTGTATTATTAATAATATATATTAAATAAATTATTTTTGAAAAACTAAAAATTGGGTAATGAACTTTCTCATCAGATCAACATAATATAATTTTTGTAGAATTTATAAAAGGGTTTTGGTATTTTAAAATGAATTTTAAATATATAAATGGATATATATGTATAAGTAAAAAAAAATGGTGCTTGTGGGACTCGAACCTGGCCCCTGGCCGGTTCATTGATTTATCACAAGTGTGGCTCACCACTGAGCCACACCCTGAGAACATTTTAATTCTGAAACGAAAAATATAAATACACTAACTGTTTTGACTTCATCTTCCCCAATTATCATTCGAGCCCTAGTTTTCCAATTCGTTTAATTAGCAAACAATAACCTCATGAAGGTTGGGGTTATTGATCGTCTAGTGAGCAGGAACAAAAACACGTAATCAATTATCACTTACAAGCTTCGATGATCAATGATGGTTCAGGTCAAAGATAAAAGTCAACATGCGATCAAAATCAATGAATAGAGAATTAAACTGAAGAATTGGGGATTGAGAGAAGGATAATGGCGAGTTGTGAACGCTATGGAATGATCAATTTATAATGTTAAGGGTCGGGTGTCCGAATTGGAAATGTTTGACCGAGTTAATAAGTTTTGACGTGTCAAGGACTCCAATTTGGTAAGGATTGATGTGAATTGGTTGTGTGTTTGACTTGATGAGGGCCAATAATCGCGTCTCGCGTTAATTGTGCCAATTAATAGGTCAAAGAAAAAAAATGGAAGCTTGCTTGCTGCTGCTGTTCGGCGTCTGCCTTCAAAGAAGGAGAAGGGACAGGGAAAGCAAGGTTTTAAATAATTTGAGTTGGCTTTATACCAACAGATGGATGTGGCTCGGGTGGTTGTGTGCGTGTGTGTGTATGAGGATGGCCCGGGTTCGAGCCTCAGATGGAGCCACGTTTTTCTTTTCTTTTTTTTTTTTAACAGATCAGAGGAGGGGGACTATTGGGCCGGCCTGATGGGCTGCCTTCTTGATGGGCCGACTTTCTTGGGCTTCAGACAAGGGAAAATGTTTGGGTTATGGTTGGGTTTGTTAATGGGTTAAGATGTGTGGTTTTATATGTTTAGTTCAGTCTAAAAAAAATATGATTATTATTATTATTATTTTTATCATTATATATATATATATATATATATATATTATATATATAATGAAAAAGTGACGGATGTCACAGCATCCCCTACTTTTAGAAACTTCGTCCCGAAGTTATTGGAAACATAGGGTTATGGATGCTTGGGTAAAAATTAAGATAACTGTGGTTTGGAAAATTCGATTGATTTGGGTAAGAGGTTTGATAGGTGTGAGTTAAGGATTGGATTAGGTTCGTCTCGAAAGGGTAAAGAGAGTAAGGTAGCGTTTGGTATGATGGAATGAAAGGGGGAATGGAATGGACCATTACAAGGTAATGAAAAATAATGTGTTTGGTTGGCTAAAGGAATGGAATCACTCATTCCACAAGGCATTCCATTCCCTCAAAACCATTCCATCCACCCCCCATGTTTTTTTTTTCATTCCATCCCAATTCACCATTTACTAACAAAAGCATAACCCACCACCACCACCACCCACCACCACTATCGCCACCACCCACCGCCGCCGCCACCACCCACCGCCGCTGCCACCACCCACCACCGCCGTCACCACCCGCCGCCACCACCACCACCCACCACCACTATCGCCACCACCCACCGCCGCCGCCACCACCCACCGCCGCCGCCACCACCCACCACCGCCACCACCACCCGCCGCCGCCGCCACCACCCACCACCGCCGTCACCACCCGCCGCCACCACCACCCACCACCGCCGTCACCACCCGCCGCCACCACCACCCGCCGCCACCACCACCCACCACCGCCGTCACCACCCACCACCACCGCTACCAACCACCGCCACCACCCACCACCACCGTCACCACCCACCACCGCCGCCACTCACCACCGCCACCGCCACCAACCACCACCACCACCACCAACCACCACCACCGCCACCACCCACCACCGTCACCCACCCACCACCGCCGCCATAAAAAACCACCCACTGCCGCCTACCATCGTCATCCACCCACCGCCACCTCCACCACCTACCACCATCACTTACCACAACTTCCTTTACCCACCACTACCGCCGCCACCCATCACCGTCGTCTCCTCCACCCACCACCGCCACTACTCACCATTGTCACCCACCCACCATCACCGCCATCCACCTCCACCCGTCGCCACCGTTGCCGCCACCCACCACCGTCGTCGCCACCACCTATCACCGCCGTCGCCATCCACCACCATGCTACCGTCACACACCACCACCTACCATCACCACCAACCGCCACCCACCACCACCGCCATCCACCACTGCCACTACTCACCATCGTCTCCCACCCACCATTACGACCATCCACCTCCACCTTCCACCGTCGCCGCCACCGACCACAGCCGCCGCCGCCCACCACCGCCGCTACCGCCACATATCACCACCCACCATCACCGCCACTGACCACCACCCACCACCGCCACTAACCATCGATTTTATTCATTTGTTTTTTCTTTTCTATCCAACAACACAAAGTAATGTTTTGTTTCATTCCCACATGACAACCAAACAAGACATGGAATGGTAATGATCCATTCCATTACCTTGTCCATTCCATTACCTCGTCCATTCCATTCCCCCATCCATTCCATTACCCCATACCAAACAGACCCTAAGAATCTAGTAAATCACTACTTCAAGTTTTAGGACTCCTAAAATAAATGCATGAGTTGATTGACTATAAAAAGACTAGATGAACTACCAAGTAAACAGAGTTTGTTCCTGATTCGACTCCCAGTCTCACCTTCAATGCATCATTAGTGTTTGTATACAGGGTGTACCGCAGCTAACCCACCACACCTTTGATACCTCGAAACCGTACTGGATGCCTACCAAAAACTCTAATAGAATTTCACACTACCCTAACGCACCTGTAAATTCATGATTACGTTCCGGACCGGAATCATCAATTTACCTTACATTAGGGTTTTTGTGTCCTTCTATGACCCCACCGATTGTTGAGCAGGTTCGATAGCCTCCACCAGCCGTGGAGTAGGTTGTAGGGCCTCTCCCGACTGTTTTGAAAAGGCATAGCGACCTCTACCAATCGTTGAGTATGTTTAATAGCCTCCACCAGTCGTGGAGCAGGTTGTAGGGCCTCTCCCGACTGTTGAAAAAAAAGCATGATGACCTCTATTAGGTGCAGCAATTATTATTCACATAGATTGCAATTTGATAACATGTTTATGCAAGCAAGTTTGTAAGTACTACAACCATTAAGTGTAAGTGTTATCATGAATAATTAAATGTTTACGAGTATCATGAATAATTAGGTGTTCAATGCGTAGTCAAATTAAGAGAAAAATCTAGTTTCATGTAATAACCAATGATGTTTTCTTAGAAAAGCATCTGTAAGATCAAGTATCAAGTCCAAACGTTTCAAATAAGGTAGAGTCTTGTATGATTAAAATGAACGTAATCAATATAATAAATTTCCAATCGGTGTCAATACACAATAATACGCAAGGAAATTGCTAGATGTTGTATGCTAATGAGTGCGATAAAGTTGGGTATAAAATGATAATAGAATCAAGAAAATGAAAACACGGGTATTGGATTTCTCGAGTCTTGGGAAGATTTCATCCATGGCTTAACCAGTGGGATTAACGTCATCCTGATCGTCTGCTTCGTTGATATTGTTATTGAAAGCTTGTCCATGTGCCACCAGGTTTATATTGTTCAATTTGGGACATTGGGGTAGCAAGTGGTTAGGGTCTCTACAATGATAACATGCCCGACCGTTAGTAATCTGTAGTGGTCCCTGGGCAGCTGTTTGATGATTACTCTGTGTCCCAACCATTACTCGACAAGTGGTAACAAAGTGTCCAAACCTTCCACATCTAGTGCATTGACGGCATGGAAGATTTGCAGGGTGATGGTATTTGCAAGTGTTGCATTGAGGATGGATTCCCGTGTAGGCTTTCTTGATAGGAGGCTGAGTCACAGGATCCACAACAGTATGGTTCAGGTTATCGCCCATTCGTTTCTTAGAGTTCGAAGCAGTAGTGGCGGCCTTTACAAAAACAGTCTTAGATTGTTCAACAGTATTGGTGGTTTTCTCAGTAGGTGTCTTGGTGCCCTTCCTAACCAAGTTTCCTTTCCGTACGTGTTTGTCTGTTAATATAGCTGCAAGTTGGATGGCTTCTTCTACCGTAGTGGCTTTACCTCCAGTGACAACGTCTTGAATCAGGTCAGGTAATCCCTCGATATATTTTTCGATTGCTCGAGAGACTGGGGTGACCATGTGTGGAACCAGTATGCTAAGTTCGTGATATCGGGTATTATATGCAAGATTCTCACCACTGTCTTGTTTCAGTCCATGGAACTCTTCCTCTAGTTTCCTGACTTCGTTCCTAGGGCAGAATTTGGCGATCATGAGTTCCTTAACTTCAGCCCAAGATAATGATAAAGCAACATCCGCTCCTCGATTGCGTTTTTCGCCATTCCACCAGGTTAGTGCCCCCTTTTGAAGAACACTAGTAGCATAGCGAACGCGGAGTTCATCAGGACATTCACTGTTCACAAAAGTACTCTCCATGCTTTCAAACCATTGGAGGAGGCCAGTAGCACCCTCCTCACCAGTGAATTTTGTGGGGTTGCAGGAGTTAAAGTGTTTGAAAGTGCACCGAAATTGAGTCGTACTCCCAGTGTTGGCACTGTTACTAGTCTGGGTTATCTCACTGACAAGGTTTGGGATCACTGCAGCAATTTGCTCGGCGACTAAAGATGCGAGGCGACGATCAGAACGTCGTCCAGAAGCACGAACAGGTCGTTGGCTGGCATCACGGAGCATGCGGCGAGCAGACATCTATGAGGTAGTCAATGAATAATCATGAGATTAGAAAATGTAAGTGTATAATCGTACAGATGATTATGAAGATATGATCTTGTAAGCAATCATGATATGCAAAGTATTGTATATGAAACGAGAGGGTATTATTGTAAAACTTGCATAAATGCTTGGAGTGCCCTTGTCTAGCTGTAAAGCCCAACAAGAACGTTGACTTTTCAAAGGAGTTTGAACCCAATGGTGATCAAAGAAGACATGCTTTAGCCTATAAGTGGACACTCACTCCAGGAATCCCCAGGTAAGCATAACAGGTCCGTAAATGGATTTATGCGCTATGCTTGCCTATGCCAGAAAACCCAGTGTACAGGCGTCCACCCTTCCAGATTGCACGTGTCCTTATCTCACTCATTAAAGTTCAACAACTTTAAAGGAGCAAAAATAAGAGTAGGCATTATGCCTAAGAGTGCCTTCATGAAAGGTACTACTCCCGTTCCATGATGATGTAGGCTTTCCACTCCTTGTAGGACACCATCTCTATGCACCAGGATGAAAGATGAGGAGAAATGGAGAATAAGAGAAAGATAGAGGAAGGAAAGTAGAGGGAAATGAAGGGTAAGGTAATTTAGGAAATATAATGCATGAAAGTTGAAGTTCGGTTATAGTCTAGGCCTATTTTATCTAGTAACCTAGTTCCCTATAACCATGGCTCTGATACCAATCTGTAACACCCCAACCGATGGCGGAATCATCGAGGTGCCACGTAGTGACGATTGTTCAAAAGCTCATGGTACTAAAATGTAAATATTATTGAATAATCCAAAATTGTCTTACATGGAAATGGAAATTACATTGTCTAAATGAATTGTAAATATTGAAATAACTGAATTGAAATAAAGCACTAAATGTCTCTTGCTAAAGCACTAGATCAAACTGCACCTGAAACATGTACAAAAATAGGTTTGGTCAACATATGAAATGTTGGTGAGCATTCCTAGATTTGATATATATAGTAGGTCAAAAAGTTATACAATTCAAGTGCAAGCTACAGTGCAAATATGTAAACCATGTATCAAACAAATGAGCGAAATCAACCCTGTGACTGTATAATGTACTGTATGAACTGTAGTGTACTCAACCAATAAATGGATGATAACTTAACACTGGCCACGGATTCTCCGATGAAAAAGGGGGAGAATCAATCTAGGCGGGTTGTCAATCCAAATAGCGCTATCCAATGTTAAGGTCGGCTTGTACCATGTTAATGATTTCACTAAGTACAAATGTAATCCACATGTATTGTCTAAGCATAAAGCACGTTGTAAGCAATGCACATAGTACTAGAATTGTATTGTGAAAATGTAAACTTCTATTTGAAATTGTAATAGTGTACATGTAACACCCCAAAAATGAATAAAAGCAAAAAGGGGATAGGACTACTCACAGTTCACGTAATAACTTGAAATTGGACTTGGACAACGAAATATGTGTTGGAACTATCTCAAAGTATCAACCTAAAGAATTTGACAATGTGTAAGGGAAATAACTCTAGGATACATGTATTTCTAGGGCTTCGAATTGGGGATAAGTATTTATTTGGTTAATAAATTAAACGTTTAATAAATAAGAGAAATTTGGTAATTAAATAGACAAAAGTCTTTGAGTAAACTTTAAATCAAATATGGTCACAATATAAAGTTTTAAATGTGAAAATAATTTTTATAAAATTATTTGAAAATAGTATATTTAATCTATTTATTTCAATTTGTCAAAATATAACTTTAATATTTAAAAATATTAAAATTAAAGAAATTTTAGATTAAAAATTGTATTTCTGTTCTAAATGGATAGAAATAATTTATGTAAAATTTTGGTGCAAAAATATTGTAAAATGAATTTATTATGAATTATTTATGATTAAAACTAACAAAAATTGATTAAAAATATTAAATAAATGATTTTTCTGAAATAAAAATCATTTCTGAAAAGATTAATGTTATAAAAACTCAGGATAATTTTTGTGGAAATTAAGAAGATCGTTTTGATATTTTTATAGATTTTAATAAATATAAATGAATAAACTTGTATTATTAATAATATATATTAAATAAATTATTTTTGAAAAACTAAAAATTGGGTAATGAACTTTCTCATCAGATCAACATAATATAATTTTTGTAGAATTTATAAAAGGGTTTTGGTATTTTAAAATGAATTTTAAATATATAAATGGATATATATGTATAAGTAAAAAAAAATGGTGCTTGTGGGACTCGAACCTGGCCCCTGGCCGGTTCATTGATTTATCACAAGTGTGGCTCACCACTGAGCCACACCCTGAGAACATTTTAATTCTGAAACGAAAAATATAAATACACTAACTGTTTTGACTTCATCTTCCCCAATTATCATTCGAGCCCTAGTTTTCCAATTCGTTTAATTAGCAAACAATAACCTCATGAAGGTTGGGGTTATTGATCGTCTAGTGAGCAGGAACAAAAACACGTAATCAATTATCACTTACAAGCTTCGATGATCAATGATGGTTCAGGTCAAAGATAAAAGTCAACATGCGATCAAAATCAATGAACAGAGAATTAAACTGAAGAATTGGGGATTGAGAGAAGGATAATGGCGAGTTGTGAACGCTATGGAATGATCAATTTATAATGTTAAGGGTCGGGTGTCCGAATTGGAAATGTTTGACCGAGTTAATAAGTTTTGACGTGTCAAGGACTCCAATTTGGTAAGGATTGATGTGAATTGGTTGTGTGTTTGACTTGATGAGGGCCAATAATCGCGTCTCGCGTTAATTGTGCCAATTAATAGGTCAAAGAAAAAAAATGGAAGCTTGCTTGCTGCTGCTGTTCGGCGTCTGCCTTCAAAGAAGGAGAAGGGACAGGGAAAGCAAGGTTTTAAATAATTTGAGTTGGCTTTATACCAACAGATGGATGTGGCTCGGGTGGTTGTGTGCGTGTGTGTGTATGAGGATGGCCCGGGTTCGAGCCTCAGATGGAGCCACGTTTTTCTTTTCTTTTTTTTTTTAACAGATCAGAGGGAGGGGGACTATTGGGCCGGCCTGATGGGCTGCCTTCTTGATGGGCCGACTTTCTTGGGCTTCAGACAAGGGAAAATGTTTGGGTTATGGTTGGGTTTGTTAATGGGTTAAGATGTGTGGTTTTATATGTTTAGTTCAGTCTAAAAAAAATATGATTATTATTATTATTATTTTTATCATTATAAATATATATATATATATATATATTATATATATATATAATGAAAAAGTGACGGATGTCACACATCTAGCACCTACCGAAGCATGAAGTAATTCGAAAAAAAAAACAAAGAACCTTAGATTTATAAGTCCCTTTTAAAACCGAAGGATTTAAAAAAGACTTCTAGGGACTTGAAGAGAATGTGTGATTTTGGACCGAAGGTCGAACCAACAAGACCGGCTCGGATCAAGCCTAACATTCCGATAACAAGGATTCGGAAGACAGGCCCATGGCCCCTAAACTCCCGAAGCCCATTACGAAAAGTATAAATACTCCTAAAATTTCTTCATTTGGTAACTTCTCTCGACCGAACCAAATACTTTTCTCTCTACTTTTCCACTTCTTAAAACCATACCTATTCTCACCCTGAAGGGTGGTCACAGAGAGACCTTCCCTCTCCCATGTGACAAGCCTAACGGTGTTCTGTTTTGCAGGTTTTATCAGATCTAATCAATTAGGATCAAATTCAATCATATCTTCGCTCAGATCTAATATACCGAACTAGAAAGAGGTAACTCTTTTCTTCTCCAGGTGGCAACACAACTCCACCACCACCATCAACATCACCACTAACAACGCCACCACCATAGGAAAGACACTGACATCTACATCTCCCCTCTCTCTCTCTTTCTCTCTCTCTCTCTTCATACGCCTCTCTCCTTAAAGTCTCTAATATAATTCAACTGCCGCTAGCGGTGAAGGACACTATCACCATTGTATTTCCAGCGAACACCATGGTATCGTATCTGTCCACCACCACTGGTACCACCTCCTCATCTGCTTCCACCACCTCCACTTCCTCAACTGTCGCCGCCATGTCCTGCGCCTCAAATTCCGCCTTGCCTTCCACCACTACCGCCGCTTCCACCCTCTTGTCCACTCCCGCCACTGCCTCCCCCTCCTTTGCTTCCTCCACCCCCACAGTCTCCGATGTGTCCACCACCACCGCCACCACCACCCCTTGTGTCCGTCACCACTCCCACCTCCCCCCTTTTTCTGAGTGGTAATCTATTTTAGGCACGGATTTTTCTAAACAAAAGGCTGACCAATGACATTAGAACCACCGCCTACTCAACCAATTGCATATTGTAGACGCTAACACGTTAATGACTCTCTGTCGTCAGACCGTAGGGCCGGACACGTAGGGGACTCACAGCCGTATGCTAGCTACAACAACGCCCCCTCACACCAAATCTACCAATTGTATGTGTGTGTATTTATATATATATATATATATATAGGGGTAGGATATTTTGGAAACCCATCCTTATTCGGTAAACTCTGGAAACTCTGACTTCCCAATTTTTTTTTTTTTTTTTTTTTGAAAAAAATAGGGCAAGTAATATACATGATTTTAAGCATTTTGGGCAAAAAAAAAAATTTAAAAAAGCGCCGAGTAGTTTTTTTTTTTTTTTTAAAAATAATAAAATTTTGACTAACACATGTTAAGCGATAATAACAGGTGTTAACCATGTGTTAATTATATGTTAACAATAGACATTTTTTATTTAAAAAAAAAACCGTTTGGCGCTTTTCGAATTTTTTGGGTCAAAATGCTTAAAAAAATGTATATTACATACCCTAAAATTTTCATAAAAAAAAAGGTCGGAAAGTTAGAGTTTCCAGAGTTTACCATATAACAAGGGTTTTCTCTATATACTTTCACTATATATATATATATATATATATATATATATATATATATATCGGGGCTGTTAAACGGAACAAAAAATAGATAAAAAAACGTTGAATCGCGCACACACATGGTGGCAAGTTTACTCTCCATATTACAAAAGGTTAAAAACTATCATAGAAAAACTAAGTAAGTCGAAACCGTAACAAATCCACATATAAAAATATAAAAAGGAAATAACAAACTAAGAAAAACTTTAATGACTTGTTCGCCAATGCTTAGATGACTTGTACGCTATCATACGCAACTCTGTTTTAAACGAAGCTTACATTGAAACGTATATAAAAATAGAACCAATCATGGAACTTCTTGTTTCTTTTTCTTCTAAACACAAAATAATATTATAAAAAAAATAATAAGTTTGACCTATGTCATATAAAAGGATTTTAAAAAAAAATATATAAAAGCATGTTATTCTATAAATAATGTAACTTTACGTTGTTTAGTAGGGTAAGCTCTCATGATGTCAAATTATTTAAAGTTATATAAAGTATCTAACTCTATAGAAAAAGATTATAACAAAATTTGTATATGTTTTCTATTTCATATGTTTTAAAGTAATTGTAGAAATAAATGTCATGAGCTATCATAAACATCTATTGACTCTTGAGTTCATTATAACAAAATTTGTATATGTTTTCTATTTCATATGTTTAAAGTAATTGTAGAAATAAATGTCATGAGCTATTATAAACATCTATTGACTCTTGAGTTCATTTAGATTAAATATAGTGTTTGAAAGACCAATTTGCCCCCAAAATGTAGTTATTATGTGCATTGTATGTTATACCATAAGCAAATTAACTTGTACTTTTTAAATTTTAAGAAGTCCTTGTCAAATGCTTTATAATATAATATATATATATATATATATATATATATATATATATATATATATATATATATATAATTCTACTGTAAATATCAGTTATTCAGGAAAGATTAAAGTATATAGTTAGCTTGTCTACACAAAAAGACACCGGTTAATGATCAACTTGTTTATTTGTGACATAAAATTCGTGAGTAAGATTTATCAGTTATTACAAATTGTGTCCTTATTTAAATTTTCGAATCTAAATTGAAAGGAACTTGTTGTGAATAAACAACTGGTTTGTAGCCGATATCTATTTTGTGAGGCCAATTTTACTCAAGTCTCTCGACTTGCTTTGGTCGGGTGCTCCAGCCACAATCCCTCAATTTTCCAGTTGTCTAGCTAGTACTCTCACACTTTGGGTAAATGTCTTTTATATTTTTAAAACCTTTACGTTTTATTACTTCAGTAATATTAAAATTATTTTATTAAAATAATAATAAAATCATTTATAAGAACGGTACTTTCGTTATTCGTATGAAATATAAAGTACAATATCGATTACAAAACTAAATGAAAATAAAATAAATACAAAATAAATGTATCAAATCTTGATTCAGGCATATGTTTTTGAAGATCTTTAACCGTGTCGTCTCGTTAGAAAGCTCCACTATAAGTCTACAACATGAAAATCAAAATGTAGATGATTTTGGTTGAGGCATCTGTTTGACACGCTTCCCTTAAAATAGATTCCGCACTCCTTTCAAACGGTCTATTTCCCAGGATACAACAATCTAAACAGTGATGTATTGCCGGAGATGGCTCTCACGCCAGAGATTCCACCGGGTATAATGGTGTTTAAAAATAAAGAAAAAGAAAGTTGATGATGATTTAGAAAGTGCCCCTCTCTAAGTTTTTCTGAAAACCGTGTAGAGCACTAGCAGGAACTCGCACGTTGCGGCAGGGCTGCACCCATAAACTTTTATTACATATATATATATATATATATATATATATATATATATATAGGGTTAGGATCGTGTGAGAACCACATTGAGTTGTGAGAACTAGAGAACTCTTGTGGACCATTGATCTTATGATCCTATGGTTAAGATTTAATCTTGGTGTCTTTTTTGTCTTTACATGCTAATTAAAATATTATTAGTGTATTTTAATACCAAAAGTACAATAAGGGGCATTTTAGTAAAAGCACCATGAAAGAGAAAATAATTAATATAATACTATTTTAATTTTTTATTCAATTATTCAAAAAAATCATTTTTAAATAAAATCCTGATGAGGATGATCTACCATGATTTACACTGGTGTAATTATTTACACTAGTGTAAACTAGCATACACAAAACTTTTACAAAAATTACGCTGGTATAAAAACCGAAACAAACATATGATGAGGATGATTTAACACTGGTGTAATTATTTACACCAGTGTGTACTGGCATATACAAACTTTTACAAAATTATGCTGGTGTAAAATACCAAACAAACATATGAATGAGGATGATTTACACTGATGTAATCCACCATGATTTACTCTGGTATAGTTTTTTACACCAATGTAAATCTACCATACACAAACTACTCCAACAAATGCAAACCAAAACATTTATAAAAAAAAATGTACATTACATCAACGTAATAACCCAAAACATTTATAAAAAAACATACTACACATTATTTAAAAAAAAAACCTGCTGCATCTTCGAATAAGCATCATCATCCATCAAACATCATCATCTTCGAATAAGCATCATCATCCATCAAACGTCATCTTCTTCGTTAGATCTGTTTCTGAAAACCCCCGTCATCGAACCATATCAGATTCAAAAAACACCCCTCGAACCACCCTTACCTCTGTTCACCTCCGACCCTGCTACACAAAAACCCTGCTACACAAAAACACTAGTGTAAAACCCAAAAACAACATATATACCACAAACTTCTAAATAAAATACACTAGTGTAAAAACCAAAACTACAAAAAGATCTACACATCAAAACCTTTACAAATTTCATATTTTACACCGGTGTTTTTACATAATAATAATAATAATAATAATAATAATAATAATAATAATAATAATAATAATAATGACAATAACAGAAATAATAATAATAATAATAATAATAACAGAAAAATAATAATAATAATAATAATAACAGAAAAATAATAATAATAATAACAGAAAATAATAATAATATTAATAAATAATAACATAAAAAATAATAACAAAAATAATAATAATAATAATAATAATAATAATAATAATAATAATAAATGGGATACCTGATCGGAAAACACCACCGGAAAACCCCCTCCGCCTCCCCCTCCGCCATCTCCTCCCCTTCAGATCTGTTTCCCCGCCATCTCACCACCGGAAAACACCACCGGAAAAACCCCTCCACCCCCTCCACCCCCTCCGTTTCCCCTTCATCCCCATCTCCGTTTCCCCTTCAGATCTGTTTATAATGGGTCACCATCATCAACAGATCGTCCCCCTTCAAAACCCTCTGCAACAGATCGTCCCCTTCAACCCCTCTTCAAAAACCCTCTGCAACCCCTGCAAACCTCTCTGTTCGTCTTCAAAAAACCTCGCCGCCCCTGCAAACCACCACCACCTCCCACCGTCGTCTCCCACCACCCCTCGGCCACCACCACCGTCTTCAACCTCTTCGGATCCACCGTCTTTTTTAGAGAGAGAAGAAAGAGATAGAGAGAGACGAGAGAGAGCAGAGAGAGACGAGAGAGAGCAGAGAAAGAGGGTGAAGAGAGAGAGAGAAGAGAGAGAGAGAGTGTGATTTTTAAAAAAAAAATCAGTAAATCTTTTAAATATTTAAAAGGTGATTTGGGTGGGGTGGGGTGGGGGTGGGGTAGGGGATGGTAATTTACTATCATACCCTTATATTATTATATTGATAATATGGTAATGTGTGGTCAAGATTAGTTCCCTAGTTCTCATAACTCAAGGTAGTTCTCATATGATCCGGATCCTATATATATATATATAATAATTTTAAACTATAAGTTATCATGTATTCTTGTGTGACAATTATTTTGATGAAATCCTTTGATATTGAAAGCACAGATATAAAAAATAAAAATTGATGTGGGAGAATACTGAAAACTTGAATTAGAAGACAAGATTTCAATATCTGAAAAAAAAAAAAGTAGCTAAATACTTTAAATGAAGCCATAAAAAATAAAGAATGGTGTGTGGGATGGGTTTGCCATCCCGTAGTACTAACTGGTCGATTTTGTGGTATATTCCCGAATATGCTTCAAATGTATATATGTCATTTCTCATGTTGGCGATTGTTTCGTCTAATGAGATACCTATAGGTGTGAAGGAGAAGTTTGTGTTGTATGCGCGGATCAAAGAAACCATGACATTTGATCAAAGAAACCATGAGGTTGCTCTTGATTAACACAATAGCCATGATGTTGCTCTTGATTAACAGAACATTTGTCTAATTGTATTTTTTAACCGTAAACTTTTATTACATATACAATAACTTTTAAACTAAAAGTCATCATGTATTCTTATTTGACAATTATTTTGATTTTGCTAATGACCGAGTCAGACACGAATGGGACGATGCCTATCTCTTTTATTTGAGTTTGAATATGTTAGTCAAATTTTTTTGTATTATTTTTAGTATAAGTTAATAAGATATTTAATTATTGTACTTTTAAACTAAAAGTCATCATGTATTCTTGTTTGACAATTATTTTGGTTTTCCTAATGACCTAGTCAGTCACGAATGGGACGATGGCTATTTCTTTTATTTGAGTTTGAATATGTTAGTCAAATTTTTATGTATTATTTTTAGTATAAGTTAATAAGTTTTTTACAACCTTTTATAATATACTATTGCATTATAAATATAAATGTAATAACACTACATTATTGTTTGTCATTTACACTACATTATTAAATGCTAAAATGTAGAGGGACAATACTGTAAATGAGAAATTATTTATGCATTAACACTTGTACCAAATGCAAAAACAATGTTTTTATGTATCTTAAAATTAAATGAAAATTATTATCTTGTCCATCCAGAACCTATTATATAATATAAGTATACATTCTTGTGTGTGTGTGAGTATGTTTTTCTCCGCCTCTAGTTGTAACATCTAGTTCATACATATACACACACACATAATTATGACCCATTAATCTTATTTAATAACATAATAAATCAGCATTAATTTCGGATTTAAGTGGTTTGATCAAGAACGCGTTATGAGCACGAGTTGAAACAGTTGCTCGAGAACGCGTTATGAGCACGACAGTCTGCACGCCACACGATGCCTTTGGAACCCAATATGCGGACCATGGCTCCTACCTGGTCATGCGCGCGCTTCAGACCCGAGCGCAGTGCATGTAACGCCACGTCATCGGCGGATGACCACCCGCTTATGCCATTGCGCGCCATGTGCACGTGGTCAAAAATACAAAGGCGGCTCATAGCTTTGCGAGTGTGTGACGTTCAAAGTGCGCCATCAAAGCGCCCATCGCCCACGCCATGCGCGCGTATGTGCAATTTAGGGTCCTTACTAGTGTTTAGCCCAAATTAAGCAATATACAAGTAGTGCTCCTCCTTAAAAACCACTTCATGTTTTGTCATCCCACCAATGTGGGACAAGTGGACAAAACTTAATCCATTTTTCAATCTTTGGTTGTTCCAATTTACAACTTTCAAGCTTTGATATTTCATTAATCTTAGCTCTATTTTGAACATGGTTTGGTTCATTATGATACTCTCATAATATAGTACATAAACCCGGAAATAATTATTTATTTAACACATATAGAAATACATTTATTTAAGTCCAAAATTAGTGAAAATTAATTTTCGCTACCGTTATTCTAACATCTTTTATATTTTTCAACCTTTAGGTTTTATTACTTCAATAAAGTTGATTAAAATTTAAATGCTTTTAGAATTTTCTTAGTGATTTTAGTTGTTCTTAATATACATTTAGTGATTCAAGTTGTTCTTGATTGACACTTTATTGATAGATAGTTAGATAGTTGATTCGATGCCCCGCTCTAGTGCTGGAGTGACATGATAAATGATGGGTAGAGTCTAGTCTTTTTGAGGTGTCAGGTTCGATCTTTAATCCCACCGGGTTTACTGATTTTCCTCTGTCGTGCCTTCGGCGGGTGGGAGGGGGTGTTAGGTTTTCCCTGGAACTAGTGGCTTGGTGGGTTCTGGCTACCTAGCGCTACCTGTGGGCGGACAACTAAGACGTGTCTTCACTCAGAGACGTATGAGGTGCTTTTATAACCAATTGGTGGGTACCCCGAATTGTCGGGACATCGTTTGTTGGCAGTTAAAAAAATACTTATCCGATCCTGTACTTTCTAACATCGAGTTGATAGAAATCCAATCATTGATTTAAATGACCCACTAGACAAATTTGTATGGTTTCGTATACGAATTTGTAATAAGAGGACAAATACAAATTTGAGTGGTCTTTCTAGGGTTTTCCAGATTGATTTATTTTCCGATGACAGTAATTGATGCTAGAGAAACAAAAAAATCAATGTCATGAGAAGACTAGTGGTGTAAAAACAATCACAATATATAGGTTATCCAAATTAGTGCAGATAAGGATCCGGTGGTGAATGTCAAAGGTGTGGGTACAATCCTTAACACATGATCTTTTATATTATAAACAACTAGTGGGATTAGCTCCGACCCACACTAGGTTTTGGCCGGTATTTATTTAATTCGATATGATACTAACGCTTGGTATAACAACCGAAAGAGGTATGCCTAAGAAGATATCGACACATGTTTTATATCGATTGAAATCCATTAAAATGAATAACTGTACTAATGTTCGGCTGGTATTGGTTCGATTTGTCATGGTATCGTTACCATACCGACACTTGCCAAATCCTACAACACCAAAAAAAATCTCTATTGTCAATACAACTCCACTTTAATGACTTTTATACAATCACATAGAGAAAACCATAAAAAACGTATACTAACGAGTACTAACGTTGTTCGGCTCGCAGTTCGATTCTTCATGTTAAAGAAGAAAGTCAAGTTCGAATAAATTTATACGTAATACCTTAAATCTAAAGGTCGGTGAAGACCATTTTACATAAATCACTCATAAATTTTTTAAATTGACAAACTCACCCCTCAACTTTCTAACATGACAAGAACCATCTTTTTAACTTGACAAAAAAGATCCCCCTTCTTTCTTACTTGACAAAAAAGGCCCCATATTTTCCGACTTTCTTTTAACCCTCAAACTTTTGACATGTAACCCATTCTACCCCTAATCTAGCTATAACGTCAAAGGTAACTCTCTACCTTTGTAAATCTGTCTTTGACCCCCTAAAGTTTCTAAAGTTTTAAGCCTATCCTAAAAATAATTTCTTACAATTTTTTTATGGATGTGCCGGTATAAATTCGCGTTCGTCTACGCTTTAACGTAATTTATGTTTAAAAACGAGTTGGGTCAATTCTAAAATGTTTTTTATGTGCGTTTTGAGTTGGACTACGTTTTGATGTAAATTTTGTTTGAAAACAGATCGATTCAAATGTAATACGTTTTGATTCGTTGGTATAAATTGGAATTACCATACGCTGTGACGTAAATTTAATTCCAAAACAAGTCTGGTTGTGTGTAGTATATATATGTTAATATTTTATCATGTTTCATACGGTGCCATCGCAACGTGTGACGGGTAAAAAAAAACTAGTTATTTATAGAATTGTAGATAAAAGGTGATTACGTCGCAACGGTGTATTCGGAATTTTTTTTATTATTATAATAACTAAAAAAAGGTAAATGACGTCACTTTATCTAAACAAAAATAAATAAATCATGAGGCAGCTTTGATGACATGTACGATTGTGTTAAGTTCAAGGGTGGATAAAACAAAACACACATCGCAACAATATACTGAGAATTTTATAAAATTTGTTAAATATTATAAGCGAAAAACAAAAGATGCTAAAAGTAATTATGATAATAAAAAGAAAAAAAAAGATTTTGTAAGCTATCCATGTATCTTTTAGTCCTACAAAATACCATATGAAATAGAACGCTTATCTATTTTATATAAAAATTCTTTGATTGGTTCTTCCCAAAGGAATTATCTATTTTATTTGAGTGTTGGACCAACAAACAATTAATTATAACAAGTCAAAAAAATCTCTAAAAAAATCTCTGTCTGTATCATAAATAAAATAAAGAAAAGATCTTCTATTTAGAACGTCTAGTGATCTTCAATCATAATTTCAACATAATTACCAGGAGTAAGAAGACTAAATTTCAAATTTTGTCTTTAAAGTTTATATCGAATTTCAATGTATGTCCTTTGTCTTTAAAATTGACGTATTTTGTACTTAATGTTTTGAAATCTTTCACGGTATGTCCTTTAGTCCTAACCAAGTTAAAATTAACTTGGTTATGACAAAATGACATAATGTGCAAGATTTTAAAACATTAAGTACAAAACACGTTAATTTTAAAGGAAAATGATATGCGCTGAAATTCGTTATAAACGTAAAGGACAAAACTTAAAATTTAGTCTAAAAATAATCTATCTATAATAACTTTTTTTTTTTGATCGGCGAACAACTGTGTGGCAACCACCCTTGCGGGGCGCCGTGCCCAAGAATCGACTACTCGACCTCCAGCAGCCCCCGCCTTCTCCCGATGCGCGGAAACCCGAGCCCCACCCGCCCGAAGGCACGACAGTGTTATAGAACTCGGTAAAACCTCGCCGCCCGTCAGATTCGAACCGGCGCCACCCGTATTCGATCTTCACCCGGATACCAAACCATAAATGTTGGAAGTGGGAATTGAACCCATGATCACCTAAGTGAACATAAGGCCTCTCCACCACTCCACCACTATGGATGGATCCTATCTATAATAACTTATAATAAAAGAATTGAATATTGATGAGTTGTCATTCAAGGAGGCATTCTCCTCCTTGAGTGTGCCATGTGTCATGCCATGTGGCAAATAAAAAAAAAAAATAATATAAAACCTAATCTACTAAATTTAAATTGAGTTATTTTAGGAAAAAAAAAATTTAAAAACAAATTTAAATTTTTCTCTCTTATGTTTCCTCCCATAATTTTTAAACGTTAATATCTTTTATATACGAGATTTTTTAAAGAAAAAATTACACCAAATTAACGAGTGTTTTATTATCTTTCCAACGAGTACTATAGTGCTATATAAAAAACGGAGAAAAAAAACGACTATTTTTTGTGGGGTTTCGTTCATACAGGAAAAAAAAACACAAAGTGTTCAGGTTATTCATTAATAACGTTTTTTCTTTTAAACCAGGTTCTTATCTACGATGTTGAAATTCAGCCCAATCGCCATGCTTTCATTGGAATTTTACTCTTTTAAATATGCATAGGTATACTTCATCAAGAGAAGCTAGGAGAAAGAATCGCGCAACACTGCAACACATGGTGTCACCTTATAGCAAGGTTATTTTTTTATTTATTTAATTACAAGAGTAATAATTATTACTATTAGTATTAGTATTATTAGAATTGTTATATTTTTCAACCCCGGGACACTCCCGGGAAAAAAAGCTAGTATACTATAAACGAGTTAAAACAATAAAATATGCTAACGCTTATGCTTCTTTCAATTTATAGTGGGAAAAAAAAAAACAAGTGTAATACCAAAGTTCCTTTTAATAAATACTAGACTTTTGCCCGCGTTTACACGCGGTTCACCAACGTACAATTATTTTGAGCGGTAAAACGTAAAAAAAATATAGTAGAAATATTTTATTAAAATTTAAAAGAAACCAATACACATTTTATTCAAATATCACTAAATATTTCTTTATACACCACATTTTTTGTTTTAGTCTTGACCTTCCCATTAGCATCAAGTATAAGTAACTTCACACCTGCCCTGTTTTTAACTCTTGACAATGCGACATAAAGCTGGCCATGTGAGAATACAGGGTCTCTTAAATACAATCCAACCTTCGATAGAGACTGTCCTTGGCTTTTATTGATGGTCATTGTGAAACATACGGATATTGGGAATTGGCGCCTTTGAAACTTGACTGGAATCATGTTATCAGATGGTATTTGAGGAGTATTATCTAGTAAAAAATAAATAGTAGTGAAAAATATTTCTTACAAAATGTTAAAAGTAAGACACTATTTGAGTCAGATCATTCAAAATTCGAATTAAATGTTATAATTAAGTCTAATTGTTACCATTATAGATATTAAAATATGAAATTAAATAGTTAAATAAAACATTTAATATTTGAATATTAATAAAGTTTAACTGAAATCTATCAATTCAAATTCTTGTAACTAATTTGAGAAATTTATAACTAAAACTATTATTTATTAAATTTCAAAACTATTATTGGTTAAATTTTAAATATATTAGGAAATCTCTAACTATAATATCTCTATTTTAATGATCATAGTAGGATTAATTGTTACAATTATGAATTTAAATTCAAAGCTTGAAATTTTTTAAAATATGCAGATCAATAAAAATTTGAATTAAATGTTATAATTAAGTCTTATTGTTATGATTATTATCCAAAATTTAGATTTTTATAAAGTTAAAAAAATTTAAAAACTAAAATTATAGATATCAAAATATGAAATTATATACTTAAATAAAACATTTAATATTTGAATATTTATAAAGTTTAACTGAAATCTATCAATTCAAATTCTAGTAAACAAAATTTGAAAGATTCAAATCTCTCAACAATTTGAATTAAATATTTTAAATGTGTTAATTAAATCTAAATCTAAATGTTACCATAAATCTTAAATTCAAAATTTTGAGATTAAATATTTAAATAAAACCTTTAGTATTCAAATATATTTAAAGTTTAACCGAAATCTATAATTTCAAATTCTAGTATTTAATATTTTAATTTTTCTTTGTAATCAATTTGAGAAAATTACAACCAAAATTATTGATTGTTATATTTTAAATATATTATGAAATCATAATTTAAAGATAATAAATAAGTGTAATGGTTACCATTATTAACTTTAATTCAAAAGTTTAATTTTTTTAAAGATTAAGTCATTCAAAATGTGTAATTAAAAGGATAAATAAAATGTGTAAATTCTTACCATTATTAAACAAAATTTGAAATTTGAAATTTGAAATTTTGTCTAATTCGAAATTAAATATTTTGAATTTTAATTTGAAATTTGAAATTGATAATCCGTTATTTAATTGATTACCAATATAAGTTAAACTAATATTAGGATAATATAGGGCAATTAATAGGATCAATTAATGTATTAATAAAAGTTGACACAACTTATGTAGGGACTTTGAATCATATTAACTGTGTAAATAAAAGGATAATTAGTATGTGTAATTTCTTACAATTATTAACCAAAATTTTTAATTTTTTCAAATTCGAATTTAAACATTTCGAACTTTAATTTGAAATTTGAAATTAAAAATTCGATATTTAATTGATTACCAATATAAGCTAAACTAATATTAGAATAATATAGCACAATTAATATATCCAATTAATGTATTAATTGGAGTGTTGACACTACTTTAAATCTTATTAGATTTGTTATTAAAAGGATAATTAGTATGTGTAATTTGTTACCATTATTAATCAAAACTAAAAAATTGAAATTTTGTATAATTCGAATTTAAATATTTTGAATTTAATTTGAATTTTGAATTTCAAAATTCAAAATTTAACTTATTACCAATATAAATTACACTAAATTTAGGAAGTGGGTAATTTGAATGTAATAAGAAAATGTAACGAGTTCCTAGTTTATGTAAGTTTCCTTTCCCATTCTTATTTATTAAGGTAAATTTTTGAATTTAGAATGGGTCTAATTCGAAATTAAATATTTCGAATTTTAATTTGAAATTTGAAATTGATAATTCGTTATTTAATTGATTACCAATATAAGTTAAACTAAGATTAGGATAATATAGGGAAATTAATAGGATCAATTAATGTATTAATAAAAGTTGACACAACTTATGTAGGGACTTTGAATCATATTAACTGTGTAAATAAAAGGATAATTAGTATATGTAATTTCTTACAATTATTAACCAAAATTTTAAATTTTGTCAAATTCGAATTTAAACATTTCAAACTTTAATTTGAAATTTGAAATTAAAAATTGGATATTTAATTGATTACTAATATAAGCTAAACTAATATTAGAATAATATAGCATAATTAATATGATCAATTAATGTATTAATTGGAGAGTTGACACTACTTTGAATCTTATTTAATTTGTAATTAAAAGGATAATTAGTATGTGTGAGTTGTTACCCTTATTACCAATATAAATTACACTAAATTTAGGAAGTGAGTAATTTAAATGTAATAAGGAAATTTAATGAGTTCCTAATTTACGTAAGTTTCCTTTCTCATTCTCATTTATTAAGGTAAAATTTTAAATTTAGAATGGGCGTAAATAGTTAATATATAATTATTATTAATGTGTATTTGTTATCTATGAAAAATATGGGATTTTCAAATTTAAATTTTTTAAAAAAGTCAAACAATTATTTATATGGTAAAATCTTTGAATTTGGAATGGGCGTAAATATAGTTAATATATAATTATTTTACAAAAAAATAGGTTTTGATTAATATACAAAACATAATTTTGAAAAAATAAAGCTGGGATAATTATAAAAAAGATTTGAACAATATAGAAAAGTAACCTAGGAAATTAAACAATTAATGAACAAAATAATAAGGAGAATGAAATCTTACAACAGATTGAGTGGCGTGTCTACAACAATTGATTTTGTTTCAAGAAAGACCTATCACTTTTACGTTTAACACAGATTGGAAGAACGATCTATTTTCAAAAGAAAATGATATAGTAGATTAATCTTCAAGATCTTAAAATTGGATGTATAAAACACACATAATACAACTAAATCGGAAGTTTTAAATCATACCATAAAATTATATCCAGATTAAATAATATCATTCAATTCTATATCCCCATAAATCGGAAGTTTTAAATCATTCCATAAAATTAGAAGCTTGAAAATAGGAAAGATCATAGATTCTTTTGAAAAAAATTAAACCACTTTCCGATTTTGACACGATGCAATCGGGTGCACCCACATCCGAGATCAATGATCCATCCAATTACCAACCAAACTAAAGATTTTCACTAAAAACATTATCTCAAGCATATGAAGATCCGAATTATATTAAATCCTCAAGAACAAATAAGAACAATTGATGAAAATTCTTGAACCCTTTAAACAATCTTAGTAGAATAAGAAGTTATGAACATGAAAGAAAAAATACGTGATAATTAACCAAAGCTTAGCCGAATACAATGGCTAAGTTTGGGTTCAGTCTAATGCCTAGAAACAGCTACGTACCTTCAAATCGATCACAGAATCAGAATCAAACATTAATCATAATCAGCTAACTCTAATCACCAACAAAAAAAAAAAAAAAAAAAAAACCGGTGTTAAACTAAATCAACAAACAACAAAGGACCCTAAGAACATGACAACCCATCCCTAGACAACCAAAATAATGTGAAATACACGATCATACCTTGAAAATAATCGGCCAAAATCCATACTAATCATCACCCGTATGATCAACCAATAATCAATCCGATAATAATTAATCAATATGAACATGCTCGGCCTTCCATCATAACATTTTCTTGATATTGTGCCATAGTTTCTGTATCAACATTCACGAAAACAAAAACAGAGGAGTGAAGAAAGATGAAGAATGATCGTTTTACAGAATAAGAAGGCGAGATCATACCTTGAAGAAGATGGAGGATCGACAATGGAGAGGAGGTTGGTTTGATTGTTTTAGGATTTACTAAATAACAAAAAGTGAATTGAAATCATAGAACAAAATTAATTAATGGATTATTATTAATAAGGGAAATCTAGATTATAGTATTTAGGAAAGTTAATAATAATATTAGTAAATGAGTTTGACCAAAAGTAATTGAATGATTTTTTATTTAAAAAAAACAAAAATCTTATAAATTCTCACATTGTGACACATGGCACAATATGATAGGCTAGAGAATTGAAGGATCAACATGGGAGTGCCATGTGTCCACATTGAGTTTCATATATTAGTTGTATAGAAGATTCCAGTTTTTTGGGATTACCTAGCTTTTTTTGCGAGTGAGAATCTATCGGTATTGATTTGGTTCATTCTAATATTAACACTCACTATAACAATCGAAAGAGAAAACCTAAATGCTCAAAAAGATATTGACACGTGTTTTAAATCAATAAAAATTGTTAAAAGAAAAATTGGATTGTAATAATCCCACCTTTGTGTTGTTGGCCAATAATAATCTCACCTAAGTTTATTCTTCTCACCAGTCCCACCTTTTAATTTATTTTTCCTCATTGCACTCGCTGTTAAGTCACACTAATGTCATTAGCTGAAACTCACAATTCTAGGCGATTGTTCACCGGATTTGAAAGAGGGAATCGAGATGATGATATTGGTATGTTCAATTGCCGAATGAGCATGGTTTGATGGTTTAATTGTCGGTTCCGGTCATCCCCTCCCACAAGAACATTAACCTGAAACCCATCAAACCATGCCCGTTTCTGCAATTGAACATACCAATATCATCGGTGTACAATCGGCTAGAGTTGTGAGTTTCAGCTAACGGTGTTAGCAGGGGGTGGACATATTACAAAACGAGAGGTGGCGTCTGTTACCCCTCAATTTTTACTGCATAGTGTAATTTTTTCCGTATTTTTATGTTTTTTGTATAACGTTACCCCTGAAGATTATGTAACGTTACCTCTCAATTTTTTTAAAACTCAACACACCCTCAAAGTTTTTAATATAATCTTAACATAAAAATAGATAGAAACTTATAGGTCATAACCCATTCCATTTGTAATTTATTAATTAAATATACAAGCTCATTGACCATGGTTAAAGTATTTAATAGGAGTGCAAACGAGCCGAACAACTTGTAAGCTAGTCGAGATCAGCTTAATAAATAGTTTGAAACGAGTCGAGCCTTATTGAACCCGAGACAAGCTTGAGCTTAAAAAAAAGCTTGATTATTTTTTGAGCCTGAGCACGAGCCTGGCATGTGAAGCTCGCCAGGCTCATAATATTAGTTTTATTAATATTTTATATTATTTACCATTAATTTAAAGTTGTTTAGTAAACGAGTCGAACCGAGCTTTTCACTTATCGAGCTTGCTAGCCTAAACGAGTCTATTAGTTATATTATTTTTACTAGCTTTTATCCCGGGAGCGTCCCGGGGTTGAAAAATATAACAATTCTAATAATACTAATACTAATACTAATAGTAATAATTATTACTCTTGTAATTAAATAAATAAAAAATAACCTTTCTATAAGGTGACACCATGTGTTGCAGTGTTACACGATTCTTTCTCCTAGCTTCTCTTGATGAAGTATACCTATGCATCTTTAGAAGAGTAAAATTCCAATGATAGCATGACGATTGGGCTGAATTTCAACATCGTAGATAAGAACCTGGTTTAAAAGAAAAAACATGATTAATGAATAACCTGAACACTTTGTGTTTTTTTTCTGTATGAACGAAACCCCATAAAAAATAGTCGTTTTTTTCTATTTTTTTATATAGCACTATGGTACTCGTTGGAAAGATAATAAAATGCTCGTTAATTTGTTGTAATTTTTTTCTTTAAAAAATCTCGTATATAAAAGATATTAACATTTAAAAATTATGGGAGGAAACATAAGAGAGAAAAATTTAAATTTGTTTTTAAATTCTTTTTTTTTAAAATAACTCAATTTAATTTTAGTAGATTAGGTTTTATATTATTATTTGTTTTTTTTTTAATTTGCCACATGGCACATTTAAGGGGGAGAATGCCTATTTGAGTGTCATGTCATTAAAATTGCTTTCTTTTATTATATACTAGTTTTTATCCCGGGAGCGTCCCGGGTTGAAATATCTAATATAACATAATCAAATATATTATTATTATTATTATTATTATTATTATTATTATTACTATTATTATTATTATTTTAAACAAATCTCTGTCATAAGTTATCATATTCAAAATAAAAAAAAAACGAATCTCTACGCCGGGGTATAAATCTAGTGCCATTACAAATGAATTCGGAAGTTTGTAATCGATCATTCTAAAAAGATCTAACATGAAATAAGAAAAAAAAAGTTAATTATTGAAATATCGAACGCATTAGTCTAAGGGTTATGTGATGCGTTAAAAAATTCATGGGTATATGATCGGGTATGTAGTTCGGGTATTTGGGTATGTTTTTTCGGGTAATCGGGTCGGGTATCACCTAATCCCAGACCCAACCCAAACCCACAATTTTTCTTAAACTAATCCTAAACCCGACACAATACCTGTCGGGTTACAAAAAATAGTCATTTTTTTCTCCGATTTTTATATAGCACTATGGTACTCGTTGGAAAGATAATAAAACGCTCGTTAATTTGGTGTAATTTTTTTCTTTAAAAAATCTCGTATATAAAAGATATTAACGTTTAAAAGTTATGAGAGGAAACACGAGAGATAAAATAATAAAGGTTTAATATTTAGATTTAGTAGATTAGGTATTTAATAGATTAGATTAAATCATATTTATTTCTTTTTTTAATTGGTTTAGAGTTGCCACATCACATCTTATGTGGCATCCCTCAAAAGAGAGATTGCATAAGAGTATGACATGTAGGATTAATCCCTTTGCAATATATATATATATATATATATAGATACTAGGTGAGATCCCGTGTGAAAACACACGGGAAGAATAAATCTTACTTTAAGGCTGAACATAATCATGCTCATTCCTAAGCACGATCATGCTTGAAGCATCAGTAGTTTTCTTCACCAGTTGTTGTTTCTTCATCAGCTGTTACCAACATCAGAGGATATCTTCACCAGCTGTTGTTTCTTCATCAGCTGTTTGTAACAACTATTTCAGGCAGATCTTCTTAATGGACACACTGCTTAGTAAACAGACTTTGCTTGCAACAGATCTTCTTAACAAACCCACTTTTCTATAACAGACCTTAATAAAGAGACCAACTTTTCTAGAACAGACCTTAATAATCCACTGATCAAACCAAAATAGAAGCATACAACCCTAGAGCAAAAATTTGCTTCAAAAAAATACAAAAAAAGTGTAGCAACAAAGAAAGAACCTTAGTAAAATAAAAGACTATTCCCATTTTCAAAAGCTATACGAGCACCGGACAAATTAAATGTTGAGACTACACACTACAGAGACAAAATTAATTACTAAATATTCAATTTTAAGAGTTCAATTTAGACTAAGTAATCCCGAACTGTATAAATACATAAATATAATTACAAAAATATGTCATTACAATACTAATCTAAAACTTTGGTACTAAGTGTGTAATTAAACTATTAAAGTAAACATAAAACCAAACTAATTCTTATGCATATTTTTGCCAACAATCTTGGCCTGCAACAATCTTTGTTTTCGTCCCTCCCATTTGATGAAGAATCTTCGTACATTTCTTAACGCGCCTGAGCATTGTTCTTACTCGGCTTGAACCAAGTGGTCGACAGCTCTTTGACATGTGGGTCATTAGACCTACAACTGAATTTAATTTCAAATTAACAACATACATATAAGATAACAATCTGATGCACATGACAACAAACAATTAAGTTCTCACTCTTTTGTTGACCCCAACCTTCAATCAAACAAAACTTTTTATTGAGTATGAGTTTTTTCTTAAAAGCTTGAAGCTTGAAGCTCAAAAAAACTCTTAAAAGCTCATTGCCAAACATACCCTTAACCTTACCAAACATACCCTTAACCTAGGTTGTAATCTTTTGGTTGTTGTAGAAAATGATGATCCAAGATGGATCTAAACTAAAACAATGATAAACAACAATAATACTGAACAACACAAGATATAGCGACAAAACGGTGACGTAAATTCTTATTTATCCAAACCAGAAAAAACCCCAACCAGTTACCCAAAGATCTCAGCAAATCACTGAGATCAGATCCACAACAAATACAAAGTTTATCTGCTGATTGTTTAGATCAGCAGATTAGACGATAAGAAACAATACAATGAAAGAATCAAACTAGACTCATAAGAACCTGAAAACCCTAGACTTTACAAGACAAAGACGAACAGACGTACAGAGAAAATATCTAGACTCGAGACTTTCTAACCACACAAATGAAGGATATGAGGCGTTTATATAGAGAGCATAGAAGCATCTGGAACCCTATGACGTTTACACGAGCTGGGCCTGACTTGGACGCACACTCTCCAGCTGGGCCTAAATGAGCAGATGGGCTCCTAAAGCTGCTGGGCTTATTCAACTCACCAGATCAAAGAATACCTGCATTAATAACTCAACAAGCCCAATCAGAAATACCCAACATAAATAATTAGTAGTAACACTTGAATTAATTATAAAGAAATTTTATTATCTTTTAACATCCCCCTTTAATTCAAGTGTTCAAACATGTTTTTTAAACCAAGTTTTTTGCATAAAAATTCATGTTGGTTACTATATAACCCTTTTGTGAAAATATCAGCAATCTGCTGACTAGAATCAACCTTAAGTGTCTGAACAAACCCATTGCTAACTTTCTCTCTAAGAAAATGTAAGTCGATTTCGAAATGTTTAGTTCGATCATGAAAGACCGGATTAGCAGCTATAGATATAGCTGACTTACTATTGCTATAAAGTTTAACCGGCAAACTAACTTTGATTCCTAATTCGCTCAGCAGATTTGACAACCAAACAAGTTCACACGTTGTCGAACACATTGCACGATATTCTGCCTCAGCAGTAGATCGCGAAACTGTATTTTGTTTTTTACTTTTCCAGGAGATTAGATTATCTCCCAAAAAAACACAATAGCCCGTAACAGACTTACGGGTCTCAAGACATTTCACCCAGTCGGCATCCGAATAAGCAACTAACTCAAACAAACTACTTTTCCTGAACATAATACCCTTACCAGGTGCACTTTTCAGATATCTCAACAGTCTTAGAGCCATTTGCAGTAAAGCCTGAGTGGGTTTATGCATATATTGGCTCAAAAACTGCACAGTGTAACTGATATCTGGCCTAGTGAAGGATAGATAGATTAATTTACCAATGAGTTTTTGGAAACCATTAACATTTTCAAGTTCCTTATCAGATTTTCCTTTTTTAACAGAAACTATATAGTTTTGTTCAATAGGAACACTAACCGGCTTGCAACCTAAATACCCAAACTCATTTAACAACTCTAAACAATATTTTCTTTGATTTAAACAAACACCTTCATCACTGTATAAAACTTCAATACCCAGAAAATACTTGAGTTTGCCTAAATCCTTTATTTTAAAACTTTCACTCAAAAACTGTTTAACTTTAGTAATTTCGTGTTCATTATTACCAGTAAGCACTATGTCGTCAACATATACTAATAATACTAAAAACACACCATCTTTTGACTTAACAAATAAGGAATAATCACACACACGTTGTTTAAATCCTAACTGAACTAACACTTCAACAAGCTTTTCATTCCACTTCCTAGGTGCCTGTTTTAGGCCATATAATGATTTAACTAGTTTGCACACTTTTGACCCATCTTTAGAATAATATCCTTCAGGTAATTGCATATATACATCTTCAGAAATAGACCCGTAAAGAAAAGCGTTATTAATATCTAATTGAAACAAATTCCAATTACTTTGAACAGCTAAACTAATAACACTCCTATCTGTAACCATTTTAACAACCGGAGAAAAGGTTCCTCCAAAATCCAACCCCTCTCTTTGATTATAACCTATAGCTACTAACCTAGCTTTATAACTTTCTACCTCTCCATTAGATCTATACTTGACCTTATACACCCATTTACACCCAATAGCCTTCCTATTGGGTGGTAAATCTGTAATGGTCCAAGTATTATTTCTATGGAGAGCTTCCATCTCGCTATTCATAGCTTCAATCCACTTAGGATCTTTAGAAGCTTCTAAATAGCAAGATGGTTCATCAACTTTATTCAAACTAGCAACAAAACAAGAATTTTCAAAAGAGAGATTCGAATAGTTAACAACTTTTTCTACACCATATTTGACCTTGCCTTCTACCACAAAATCACTAAATTTCTTAGGCAAAACTGACTCTCTATTAGACCTTCTAACATATTCAACTCTATTTCCCTCAGGAGTAACAGAGTCATCATTTGATTCTTCAGCAACTGGGGTGTCAGTCCCTTTACTACCTGTACTACCAGGTTGTTGTTCACTATCGTGAACTACATCACTGGCAGCCCTGGGAAAGTTATCCGACAACTTCCCAGGTGAAGAATCATGAGAACTAAATGTCCCCCCTTCATCATCAGGAAGACCAGACCTACTATTGTCATCTTCAGAAACTTCGATTTCAAAGTTATCGAAAAAATTTAAGTGATCCAAATCTTTAAAAACATTTTCTTTAAACTCAGATTTAAACGGATATATGTTTTCATAAAATTTAACGTCTCTAGAAAATACAACTTGTTTAGTTTCAAGACACCACAATTTATATCCTTTCTTTAGAAAAGAATAGCCAATTAACACACATTTGTCAGCCCGACTAAACAACTTATCGGGCTGATCTAATATAGTTTGAAAACAGAGACAACCGAAGTTTCTTAAATGATCTAAAGTGGGGGGGGGGGGAACCCATACATAATTTCATAGGGACTTTTACCTCCTAGCACAGAAGTTGGTATCCTGTTAATAATATAGGAAGCAGTTAAAACACAGTCTGACCAGAACCTTAGAGGAACACAGCTTTGAAACAACAAGGCCCTAGCTATGTTAAGAAGATGCCTGTGTTTTCTCTCCACAACACCATTTTGTTGTGGAGTATGCACACAAGAAGTTTGATGTAATATACCTTTACTATTACAGAAGTTATTAAAGTGTTTGTTAACGAATTCTGTACCATTATCACTCCTAAAGACCTTCACATTTTTAGTAAACTGGGTTTTAATCAATTCATAAAAATTTACCAAATTTTCATAAACTTCACCTTTCCCTTTCATAAGATAAACCCAGACAGACCTTGAGAAATCATCAACAACAGTCAGAAAATACCTATATCCTTCCCTGCTAGTGACCTTGTAGGGTCCCCATACATCTAAATGTACAAGTTCACCTAATTCCTTGGTTTTATGGTCACTAAGAGGGAATGGAACCCTGACTTGTTTAGCCTTGTGACAGATCTCACAAGGATGTGAGTCAGGATCTCCTATATTCAAGGTATCTCTTAACACAGCTAACACCTGACTTGAAGGATGACCAAGCCTACTGTGCCATAAACTGTGTTCACTCACACTATTAAAACACAAACTATTAAAACTCACATTTCCACCTACAAAATACAGACCATCTTGTTGCCTACCAGTCACCAGGACATTCCTTGACTTGGAATCCTAAACATAGCATGCATTCTCATCAAATAACACATTTAACTTGTTATCTTTAGCTAACTTATGAATAGACACTAAGTTGACACAATAATCAGGAATGAGTAGGACATCTCTTAAGATTACACCATTAGCTAGTTTAATATCTCTAATTTTAGTAACTTTAGCATTTGTTCCATTAGGATGTTTTACTTCCACATTATATTTTGATACATCAACACTATTAATCATGTCCTTATCACTCCCAACCATATGCTGATTTGCCCCAGAGTCCATTATCCACCCAAGAAACAAAGCTAATTTAACAAGATTTGAACAACTAGAAAAATTTTTAAACAACTCAGAAAGTTTAGACAAAACAGACAGACCAGAGAAACCAGCTATTGTAACTCTCTCACCTCCAACATTAGAAGTTGAATTTGAACTCTGAGGATCAGACCCTGACTTCTCACTTATAAGACTCATCAATTTTGTTATCTGTTCAGAAGTGAAATGAGAGACAGTAGTAGTAGAAGCACACACATTGTTATTAGACACACTTGGTTTTCCACCAAACCTGTTACTATTATTATTATTTCTAAAATTTTGAGTAACAGGTTTCCTTTTAAAATCAGGTGGATAACCAACAATCTCAAAACACCTATCAACAGTATGACCCAGTCTATTACAATGTGTACATTTAAGATTTGGGTTAGGACCTATATTACCAACCCTCCTGTTACTTCCCTGATTGCTTGCTTTAGAAACAAATGACACATTTATACTTTTACTACTACTGTTAGACATTCTGTGTGACTCCTCTCTAGACACAATAGAAAAAGCATGTTTAACACTAGGCAATGGTTCTTGCAGCAAAAGATTTGTTCTAACTGGTTGGTATATCTCATCAAGTCCCATTAAAAACTGCATTAGTTTTATTAAACTACTAAAACTGTTAAACTCCTTTGAAGCATCACAAGTACAAGGTGGTAATTGTACAATTGAATCAAATTGTTTCCACATTGTGTTCAATTTGTGATAGTACTCTGAAACAGTACTACCACTTTGACTAACAGAACAAATCTTTTGATGCAAGTTAAACACTACTGACCCATCAACCTTGTCATATGTATCTCTTAAATCTAACCAGACATTTCTAGCATATTTTGAAAACACTTGTCCTAGATACAACTCTTCACTAACAAAATTTAATAACCAAGACAAGACTACAGAATTGCATCTATCCCATTGTTTTCCTAAAACTTCATCATCAGTAGGTCTAACAGTTGTACCATCAATGAAACCATATTTATTTTTAGTTTCAAGAGCCAATTTCATTGCATAAGACCACACTTTATAGTTTTCAGTTCCTTTTAACTTTACACTAATTATGGTAAAGGTACTGGTGTCACTAGGATGGATATACAATGGGTCACCTATATCCAATTTACTAATCAATGTTCCTATATTGACAATGGAACCCCCCCCCCCCAGGGTTAGTACCACCACCCTGAGTAGAGTTATCATCATCAGCCATGTTAAGAACAAACAACAATTAACACACAAGACCACAAACAGGAGCAAGATCAACCAAGAACACAACACAGTTAGCAATAGCTAACACCACAAACAACCAGAAATATAAACCCTAAGAAGACGAAACTGTGTCAGTGTTCAGATAGTGGGTTCATCACTCAAGGGTGCCCACCCAGATCTTAACACAGGAGTCTTTTATTAGCTATTATAATATTTATCTATAATAGACAATCAACAACAACCAATACCAGACAATACACAACCAAGAACAAACAAACAACAAACAATACCAGACAATACTCAAACAATACCGGTCCACCCTAACCCGGTCAAGACACCTAGACCAGACAAAAAAGAAACTAACTACGAAAGATAAAGAACGATCTCACCGAGGGGGTGACCCAAGTTAGGGTTCTCCAATCCTACAATCTGTACCTTTTAGGGTACAGAGTTGTAGGCGCAATTGTAGCTAAAAAAAAATCCAATCCAATGTCAGCAACCTTCAGATCTGCAACACTTTTCCCAAGATCCACCAAGAGCACGTGAACAAACACCTCAACAACCAACAATCAACAGATCAGATCTACTTTCAAGATAAGATCTGCTGATATTATCCAGATCTAGACCAACACCTATTATTTAGGTGAGATCTAACCCTAGATAATCCAGACAACACAGATCTGCTAAGATCTTAGCAGATCATACAACAAACAACAAATCTATACTAGACACAGCGGAAGAACAAACTAAAACACAATATCCAGAGCCAATGGCTCTGATACCATGTAGAAAATGATGATCCAAGATGGATATAAACTAAAACAATGATAAACAACAATAATACTGAACAACACAAGATATAGCGACAAAACGGTGACGTAAAATCTTATTTATCCAAACCAGAAAAAACCCCAACCAGTTACCCAAAGATCTCAGCAAATCACTGAGATCAGATCAACAACAAATACAAAGTTTATCTGCTGATTGTTTAGATCAGCAGATTAGACGATAAGAAACAATACAATGAAAGAATCAAACTAGACTCATAAGAACCTGAAAACCCTAGACTTTACAAGACAAAGACGAACAGACGTACAGAGAAAATATCTAGACTCGAGACTTTCTAACCACACAAATGAAGGATATGAGGCGTTTATATAGAGAGCATAGAAGCATCTGGAACCCTATGACGTTTACACGAGCTGGGCCTGACTTGGACGCACACTCTCCAGCTGGGCCTAAATAAGCAGATGGGCTCCTGAAGCTGCTGGGCTTATTCAACTCACCAGATCAAAGAATACCTGCATTAATAACTTAACAAGCCCAATCAGAAATACCCAACATAAATAATTAGTAGTAACACTTGAATTAATTATAAAGAAATTTTATTATCTGGGGAAAAACATTATGACGGCACACCCTTTGGTTATCCTTCGCAACCAACATGATGAGACATTAGATTTTTGATGTGATTTCCACTTGGAGTTTTTAGAGTTTGCATATGGTAACCTATTCATTGACGGATGTCTCGACAGTAATTCGTTGGTAAAAAATTCTAGTAATCCGTCGATGTCTATAATTATGATTTTTTTTCATCGTTTCAAAGATAAAACTCACTATGTTATACCTTTTTTTTTAATTTGGTGGAACTAACTAAAATGTTGTGAGTTCTCGGAATTAAAACATGACTAAAGTTGTCCTGTAATCCTCATATATTTATGTGGTGTTCTCAATTCTTAAACCCTCGTCTTTGTATGCAGTTTACCTGTGCATGCATGGTAAATCACCTATGTTAAATTGTAATGAATGAGGCTAGCTTCTAATTACATAGTGTTAAGAGGCCAATCTGCAGTGACGAAACTTGAACGAAAAACTCGATAGGGCCGGGCTTAATCTAATAGGGCCAGACTCAACACATATAAAAAAAATTGGAAATGTTAGGTAAAATTGACACTACAAAACGAAACAACTGGGTGGGTCGAGGCCCGGTCTGACCCTAATGAAGAACCACCCATGTGGATTATTTTAGGTGGGATTTTTGGGTGTCTCCTCATAAGTAAAACCCAATATGGTAATGCATACAGGGGCACACACGATTATTCTAATTTGCTATATTATATGATTTTTTTTTAAATATTTTACATAATATCCGTAGATTGTTAAGTTGTAAAAAATATCATTAAATTACTATTTTCATGATATTTTAATCATTAATGTTGCCCGAAAATTGAAATGTTATATAAGGCTGTGCGGAGTGGAGACGGTGAACACATCGGTGAGCTGAGGTGGAGGTCTCCACCGACAGTAAAGCACGACTCAAGTTTCATATTTGCTATATTATGATTTTTTTTAATATTTTACATAATAAGAGTAGATTGTTAAGTTGTAAAAATATCATTAAATTACTATTTTCATGATATTTTAATCATTAATGTTGCCCGAAAATCAAAATGTTATATAAGGCTGTGCGGAGTCGAGACGGTGAACAAGGTGGAGGTCTCCACCGACAGTGAACACCCCCCCCCCCCGGTGCAAACGGGGTAAATCCCCCTCCTCCCCATCCTCTCTCTCTCTCTCTCTCTCTCTCTCTCTCTCTCTCTCTCTCTCTCTCTCTCTCTCTGCAGGTATGTTGACGTGGAGGTGGTGACGACGTGGCATCTTCGGTGATCGGTATCCATTTCTCATAGCCTAAGTTGGTTGCTATTTGGTTTTACTTTTCTACTTTTGGTAACCTCAGTACTCACACAACTGCCTACAAATACATGTTACCTTTGTTTTTAGTAAATGAAGTGAGAAAACCAGAATCCTACAAATGAGGAAGTGACTTTAACCTAAATTTAAACCTATTTTAGAAGAAACCTCAAAAAACAAAGTTGGTCACAGTTCAAATGTCGAAAAACTATGTGAAACATGAAATGTGACCCTAAGTTTGGACCAGTGTCGTTTTTTGCATTCTCATGGAACCTCTAGGCTGTAGCTTTGCCAAACAATTTCCTTCTTTATTCCTTTTTCTCAAAGCAACCTAATATATACAAATAAAAACCAAAAGCATATCATATCATATATCACTTCGTACCTTTTTTTCAACAAAACTTAAAACGTGTTAGGAAATATATATTTAAGTAAAGTGAACAATGTATTTAAGATTTGAGATGAAAGAAAGAAACGAAAAAAACATCCCACCCCCACCAAATCAGGAGGTGCGTAGTTTTGATATGGTCTTGCGTAATTTTTAAAAAGGCTTTGTAGGTTAACTCGCCTCGTAAACTAATTAACAAAATATAAAACTATTATAAAGTAGTTACTTAATTGGACTTGGAGTATGAGTAGAGGTGCAGAAAAACCGTAACCGTAACCGGACTCGAGCCGGTTATTTTTATACTCGTAACCAAATCTAATCCTACATGTAGGGTACGGATAAGGTATACATTTTGAGCTTAATATCCATACCTAAAACCGTACCAGACTTTTACCTGAAACCAGTTATACCCTATACTCAAGGGCGAAGCTTAGTGAGGGGTCAGTGGGTGCCTCGGCCCCCACCGATTTTTAGCCCAGTAGTGTAAATTTTCCATGTTTTAATCAAAAAAATTGTATTTTTATGTCCGGTCCCCACCGATTTGAAAGAAAAAGAAATGGGTCTTGTGACTTTCGGCCCCCACCATCCAAAAGTTTAAGCTTCGCCACTGCCTAATACTTGAACTTTGTTATACTTTATACCTGATATTGGTTTTTTTTAATACCCGATAGATACTCAAATTTTTAGAGTATATTTGTATGTTTACAACTTTTATATTTAAATTATTTAGAAATACATATTATAAATAATTTATTTGTACTTGAGTGTTATTATAACTTCTTTTAGTTATTTTTATGAATACAAAACAAATTTAAGTTTTAAACGAATTTAACAAAAACTAATTTTTAAACAAGGTATTAATCCAAGGACCCATACCCGATTCCAATTAGTGGTGCACAAAATATCCGAACCCGAAGAAAATACCCGGACCCAGGTATTTTAAAACCCGAGTATTTTATACCCGTACCCAACCCTACCCGTATAGGGTATGGTCAGGGTATACCCAGCTCACCTAAAACCCGAACTCGGGTTTTTTTCAACCCGGTTTAAACCCGAAATCGATTATTATAATACACGTGCCCGGTTCATACCCGGTTCTTTAGAATACCCGGTTCATTTGTGAAGTTTAACAATTATTTAACATAGTTAATTTTATAAGTAATCTAAATTTTAAACATAGTTGTCATCATGTTGAATAACACTAGTATTAGCTTAATTAACTTATTTTATATCATTAATGAGAATTATTGGCATATATATGAGAATTATTTATGTATATTGTATGCATGTTTATGTTTTCCTAAGTACTAGTTCTAAACTTTTAGGTATTACATAAAAAAGATGTAAGCAGTGCTATTTAATGTAACTTGTAATGTTTTCTAGGAATCTAATATTAAAGTATGTATTTTTTTGTTATTTACTAATATTTAAGAAGTTTGTATGCAAAAATAGCTTATGAACAACAAAAAAAAAAGAAATGAATTAAACATAAAAAAATACAAAAAAGAAAAGAAAAAAATCACACGGATAGGGCAAAAAAATGATTGATTTTTATTGATATTGGAGACTTACATATATACGAAGTGAAAGGCAAATTACTAGGAATAAAGAGCTACAAATAAGGGATTAAAAACTAAGGGGAAGGGGCTCTCAAGTGAAAAAAAATTCACTTCACTGATTTTTACCAATCTTGCACTGTCACATCACTTTACTGATTTACTTCATTGAAACACTTTTTTGAAGGCATCACTTAACTGATTCTTTACCCAACTATCAATTATTTTCACACATATTATAATAATAATAATAATAATAATAATAATAATAATAATAATAATAATAATAATAATAATAAGTCACACAATTATCTATTAAAAGTTTGGTACCTGTTACCCAATTATATAGTATTAAATAACAAAACACTTATGCAATTTAGTGTTGTATCATGTGCATAAGGTGTTATATGCTTTGTGTTGTTGTACCCTGTCCATGATGAATAATAATAAGACAAAGGAAACATGAAACAAAGTCTTCTTCTTTCCTCATCTTCTTCTTCACATAGCACAACCAACTGGTCATCATCATCTTCTTCTTAACTTAAAATCTTTGTTTTACAACAGGTCAAAGACTCAATGTTTTAAAAAAACGGTTTTTAAATTATACCGGATTTGGCTTAAAAATGGTTCAACCGGTTGAACCGGGTTGTATCGGGTGGTTCAACCGGATTGGCTTGTTAACTCTACCAATCCATCAATTACAGCATGAACTCAAAATATAATGTAAAAGTGAATGATTACATATTAAAGGATAATTCATACGTTATTCCATATAAAAAAATAATCCAATTCTTTTAAATGAAAGTGTACGCTATGTTCAAGCCATTAAAGTATTGAATACATCAAGTTCACAAATATTAAAAGATGAAATTCACTACCAAGGCCTTCCTCAAAATCTAGAGCATAACTATTTTCATCTCTTAAATTATTACATAAGAAGTTTTAGTAGAAATTACAAACATAATATACTTAAATTATGAAAGATAAATAACATATATAACAAGTAACAATGTTATCTATATCATTATTATGAAGTTCTCCTTCTTGCTTTTCTTGAACCAAAAAAAAAAAAAAAAAAAAGTTCAAAACCTAAAAATTTACCTTGTGCCAGTACCGGTATAAAGATTTAAACCGGTATACCGTATTTTACCGGCGGTACGAACTTGATACCATTTCGCCTTTATACCGGGGTGTTTCGTACCGGGCTCACCTCTGAAAACGGTATTACCGGTATAAACGGTTGGTACGTACCGGTTTTTAAAACATTGCAAAGACCAAAATTTGGGGAAAACAACAAGAAAGAGAAAGATAGAGAAAGAGAACCCGTGCGTTAAATAGTTACCGAATTTGGTGCACGGTTCTACTACCGGCACGGGTGGCGGCATTGTAACCGTGCTGGTAGTGGGTACCAGTGACCAAATCGGTAGGCGCCCCGTCCCCCCTAAGACTATGGACAAAACATATGCTAATTTACAAAAACATCTTTGACTTGACTTATGAGCTCAATTGGTGGGAGAATAAATTTTGACCAATTGGTGGGTTTGATATTTTGTACCCGAAAACAGGGTATTTAATACCTGAAACCGGGTATACCAAAAAACCGGGTATTGAAAACCCGAACCCGACCTGAACCCGGGTATATAGGGTATGGTTTTTCAGGAAAATACCCTACCCGAACCCGACCCGGGTATTCATAATACCCGGTTGTACCCTACCCGATCATATCCAAACCCGGGTACGTACCCGAACCCGAGTATTCAAAAAACCCGGTTTTGTGCACCTCTAATTCCAATACCTTGTAATAGAGGTGAGCAAATCGGTTTTTTTTTTGCCGAACCGGTTTCGGTTCCAAACCGGTTCGGTTTTGGACCGGTTTTGTCGATTTGTAAGACCGGTTTCGGTTCGGTTTCAGTTTCGGTTTATTTCGGTTCCAAACCCATTGATCCACTTAAGTCCATCAAACAAAACCCATTAACATTTAACCCATTAAGCCCAATAACCGGTATTGATCGGCATTCTCAAACAGTACACACCACACTGTCGTCGACTTGTTCACTGCCGGATTTTAGGTATTTTTTCTTTTGGCTATTTTCTCTAAATTTTGCTTCATTGTTTGATTATTTGTTATGTGCTTCATGTTTAGTCTAAATATTGCTTGATTTTTTGGTATTAAATGTAAGAATATATTTATATATTCTATTATGTGGCCCTTATAATCATTTATCTAATAATTGATCAATGACCTAAATACCCCTATTGGTTTAACTGGTCTTTATGTGATGGACGTAATTACCCTTAATGAACCATTAAATAGGGTTTCCCCTTGGGTGTATATATAGAGATTATTAGCAGAGGTTAAGAGACTAATGAAACACCAATAACATAAACCCTAAGTTGCCTCCTCTCTCCTCTCTAAAACTGAGATCTCTGATCTCCTTAAGCCATCCTAACTGTACACCCTAAACGGGAACCCGATCATCCTGTAGATCATGAAGTATTCCCTCTCAGTGGTTACTGGCTAATAAGGTACATATTCGATTTACTTATTCATGTTTATGTATTATTATGAAAGAATTGATCAACATGTGGTATCAGAGCATATGTTGATTACATCAATTCTAATTTGATTTGCATAATTAAATTGCAAATAATAAATCAAATAATGTTTCGAAATATTGAAAAATTAATGAATGTCCTTTTGGATTAATGTGCGGATTGCAAGATTCTTGTCTATTACTGAAACGCACGAAGAAAAAAAAAAGTAATTGATTTCAAGATGATGTTTTTAGCCACTGTGCATATTTTCGATTAATAAATAAAAAAAAATAATAATGATTTCGAAACCTTTGTTTTATTAAAATACTTTGATTTATTAAAGTACTTTTATTTATTAATCAAAATTTTAATAATAAATCTGACAATTAGTATGAACAGTTCTTGTATGTTTATGTGACTGTTCATAAAATTCATCCTAATATTTGATGAAAATCACCATATTTTGGTGAGAATTTAATTTTGATTATGTTTCCCTTAATTTAGGAATTACTTAATCTCCAAGTTTTAAATTAAAAGGTTATCATAATTTTTTGAAATCTTTTGGAGATATACTGAAATCCCGAAATTAACTGAAATAGATTTTCTCAAATCCTTAAATTATAGCACTTATGGGTATCATAGTTCTCGGACACATTGTTCACAGATTAACTTTTTTTTTTCGAAAGATTGTTCTCGTACAGGTTTCCGAATTCAAGTTCTAGAACCAATAGTTCTCGGTTTCCTGTTTTCGAAAACCTAAAAGTCGAGAACCTAAACCTAAATCCGAAAACTCTTACTAAATTCGAGAACCATTACTGATTCCGAAAACCATTACTGAATACGAGAACTCTTAAGAATTCGAGAACTAACATGTTAACCGAGAACCTAACTAATTTCTGAGAACCTAAGGCCACCCGAGAACTCAATTTTTACCGAGAACTATGACAAGTTCGAGAACTAACCATCTTCTCGAGAACTTCCTTGTTTGCGAGAACTAACTATTTTTCTCGAGAACCTCTTTTCCCGGGAACTAAACCTACTTTCCCGAGAATCGGTAATCTAATATTTTCTCGGGGTTTGCTATTAATTAGTTTATTAGTTTTGAAAAACCTTAACTAATGTGTTTTCAAAACCTAAATCAATAAACATATTGCTTTACTTTGATAACACTAAAAAGGTCCCACTTCTGCCCAAAGGTGATGTGCTACCTTAACCTAGTTATCTAAGTCTAACTAAGCATACCAAATTAGTTTTGCCTAATTAACAAGAATGTCTCACTTCTGTCCAAAGATGATGTGTTACATTCGTGTCCTGTAAAACTAAATTGTGCCTAATAAATTAAGTGTCCCACTTCTGCCCAAAGGTGATGTGCTACACTTAATTGCACATCATGCTTAAATGATTTCACTTCTGCCCAAAGGTGACGTGCTATTGTTTAAGTAGAACTTTTAATTAATCTATTATATTTGGTGTTTATAATAGATGCTATCACATCTTCATCAAAACAATGATCCTCACATATTAATGATCCTTCATTAATATAATGATCCTAATTTTTTGTCTGCCTTACTTGAATATCCCATAACATAAATCACTCTAAAGTTCTTCTAAAGGTTATATCTCAAACTAACTAATCCACTCTTATTCCAAAACTTAATATGATTTGCTCTTAATAAGTCTTGATTATCCCTTAAGACATGACACTCCTCCTAATTTTCTAACAAACTAAAATTTATTTTCATTTAGAAGTGGGATAAGTCAACTATAATGTCACTTATGGTAATCAAGAACTCAAATTAATGATTGCTATCAGGGGAGCCATTAAAGATTCTGAAATTCCTAAGACTAATTTTGTTTTCTTTGGAAGAATCAAAAGAACTCTTAAAGAAGCATGCAATAAATCCAACTCAAATAAAAGGTTAGGTGGCATTCGTGAATACATCATAATATTGAAAAGCATGGCCTATTAAACTAAGGGCTCATTCATGGAATCGATAATGATTTTCAGTGCGTTATACAATAACTTTTCCATTAGTACGATTAGATGCCTTATGAATCAACTACAACACTCAGAAGTACCAAAGGAAAATGAGTGTGTTGATAGCAACATACGTACAGGAAAAGAAACGCCTAAAACTGGAAAATTAGATGTTATTCACCTTACTGTCACTAAAACTTAAAGATGGAAGATAACTTACAATAGAGAGGATAGTTTTAAAGTCCGGAAACAAAATACAAGTACTACTTCCAGCTCTAACTTCTCCAAGCGGATGTATCACTGCAAAACTATGCCATTAGACTAGGCACAAGCAATGAGACAATCCATAGGCCATGGAAACAGCTGGCTAAGTTAAGTAGTAGAAAATCAATGATATTTGACTCCACAAATATAAATATTCCAATTAACACATGATTGTTGAGTCTAGTTCTTTTCGTTTCCTTACCAGATTTCAACAAATACTTAAGATGAGAGTAAGTGGCGAATTTAATGTTAAGGTTGAAAGAGCCATTAATAGCTGATCTTTGTATTAGGCTTTATGATACCTTACAATGTTCTGGAGATTACTCAGAATTTTAGTATCAATACTAAAGCCACACTTTGACAGTTATGAGTTTTTTATGACCAAAACAAAGTCACTATTAACTTAAACTCTCATATTATTATTTGTTATTATCTGAACAGAAACATTATAACATAGAACAAGATGATACATACATTTTTCACAACTTTGTTATCATGAAAATGAAAATTTAACAAAGGATAATGAGACATATTCATTTCATCCATTGAGACCAAATTTTTTCATGAGCAATCATGAATAGGTTAATTAAGGATGATTTGTTATCAAATCTCATTCTTAGTGACTTTAAAGTATGTGTTGAATGCCCTAAACTTTAAAATGGCTGAAGGAATAAATGGGTTTCCATCACATGGTATAATTAACTAATATTAGTGGAGCTAAGAAAAATATCAACTTGTATCTAATTTGTTTCATACGGACCTAAGTCTTAAAGAAATCAGTTCATATATACTTAAATAGTTTCCTTCTAAATATGTCCTTAAAATTTCTTACGAATTCTGGACAACAAGGAAATCAAGTCTAAAATATATGAAATATTCCCATTCACATGCATCGCTAAAACTTATCATCTGGAGTTTCTAGAGACCTAAAAGATCAGTGGGAGTATTAAGTGTCATCATTATAACTTGCAAAAGTTGCAAGAGGTGGGGGAAGTGACAATTTTGATCTTATCTCAAATTACACCTCTTGTATATGACACTGTTCCATCACAACTTGTCTCCTTAGAATATAATGATACCCCTAATAAAGTTTCATTGATGCCTAACTATGGGAAGAACTTAGATTTCTTACCAAAACTAAAGCAATCCTCAATAAGAGAAACTAACATAAACACCATTGTCTTGTTTCTCTATTAGAATCTATTGGTCTTCCAATCCTAGACCTTATGCATGCTAAGTTCCTAAAGATTTCTAAGTTTAGTGGGAGCAGTAAAAGTCCTTATCATGACTTGCCAGAAGTACAAGAGGCGGGGGGAGAGACTCATTAAATTCTACTCCAAATTTAACTCCGGTTACACCTCTTGTACACCATACTGCACCAACTCTTATACACTTAGAAAATAATATTGCTCCTTATTTACCTGAGAATGAAAGCACCTAACCAAGAGCTAATTCATAAAATTGCATATGTATCCTAATAAACTCAATAGTTAACTCAGGAGGTCATCTAGGTCTAAAAGGCCTACTAACTTTGATGATCCTTACCTGACTAAAGCTGAAATGGATGTTTGGAAAGTTTACTGATCCTACCTCTTCTAATTATATCATCAACATCAATTAAATCTTCTAAATGGGATAAAGTTATTATTGAAAAACTTTGATTCCATGAATTAGAATAACGTTTGGACTTGTTTGAATTACCTAAGGGTGTTCATAACTAAACCGAATCTGAATGGAAACGTTATCACACTAAAAGTATGATTGATTGCTGAGGGTTATACTCAAGAGGGGATAAACAACAAAGTACCTTCTTACTTGTCTTACAAAATGGTATATTTGATGATCATTATCGTTCTAGTAGCTTATAATAATTTAAGAGATACATTAGATGGACAATTAGACAACTTTCCCTAACAGTGACCTACATGTTCATTAAATAACCTGAAAGTTCTAAACTGAAGGTTCAGAACACTTAGTTTGTAAGTCAATGAAATCCATGTATGGGTTGATGCATGCATTTAAACATGATGAAATTATAATGCAATTCTTTTCATCAAGAACCAAGTGGATTAATACACCTACCTCAAGATGAGTGGGAGCAACTAACGCAAACTTGTCCTTATATAGATGACATTCTTTTGACAAGTATATGTTACGTTAGTCAAATCATTGTTCGCGCATACTTTGACACAATGAATCTCGGAGATACCTCTTATGTTATAGGAATCAAAATTCACCGAGATAGACTCAACGAGACATTAGTTTCGTCTCTAAGCGGGTCCTTACACATGTAACATACAACATTGCTCTCCTTTAGAGGCTAATAGGATAAATGAGATTATTACCTTATGCTTCAATAATTAGAAGTCTTATGTAAGTTTAAAGTCTATACTCGTTTGGATATTGCTCATGTTGCTGAACACTAGACTCGTCTAGATTATTGTGAAGCATCTAATAAAATATTACAATATCTCTAAGAAACGAGAGACTATAATTTAAAGAAGAAGTGAGAACTTAAAATAGTTGAATACTCTTATTCCAACTTTGTTGTATTCAAAGAAAACAATATGTCAACTTCGGGATATATCCTTATTTCAGCAGACAAAACTTATCTCATGGAGGAGTCATAATGAACTGTTAACAACAACCTAAATAATAATGACATAATTTGTTGCTTATCACAACGCAAATGTCACTAAATGTTGTTGGAATTTTATCAGTAGACTCATAATTAATAACTCCATCTAAGTTCTATATTGAAGACTTATTGTGATAAAGTCAGCTACCCTGTTTTCTCGAACAGTAACAGTTCGAGCGGAGCTGCATTAGAAATTCGATACAAAATTGACTGTTCACTTATTTTTATGAACAAGTAGAGGAAACTAATTCTTTGTATCGAATTCATTCATGATATGCTTATGGATCCAATAATTAAAGGTCTGTCACCCATAAGTCTCTCTAAGGGCCTATAATTGAGACGGGTTTTACTAATGACCATGTACAACTGCATATTGCACCATGAATGGCTAATTATTAATTATTCCTCATCCGTTTAATATTTGTTTGTCTCTAAATACGTTCATGCATGCCTAAGGACGTATAGACACTAATTATACAAATTAACGTTAAGGGCTTATTTGTCATGATCCTAATGTTAAGTTTTAAATTTGGGGTGTAGTATGATTAATGGGGGTCCTGAGTTGAATAACTGACTCAATGACTGTATTTCTCTGCTACATTTTCGGGTTTAAAACTAAAATGAGTGTTAACTCCTGATCAGGCTTATCTAATGCTCATAATAAATGATTACTCGGCCAAGTGGGAGAATGTAAGAATATATTTATATATTCTATTATGTGGCCCTTATAATCATTTATCTAATAATTGATCAATGACCTAAATACCCCTATTGGTTTAACTGGTCTTTATGTGATGGACATAATTACCCTTAATGAACCATTAAATAGGGTTTCCCCTTGGGTGTATATATAGAGATTATTAGGAGAGGTTAAGAGACTAATGAAACACCAATAACATAAACCCTATGTTGCCTCCTCTCTCCTCTCTAAAACTGAGATCTCTGATCTCCTTAAGCCATCCTAACTGTACACCCTAAACGGAAACCCGATCATCCTGTAGATCATGAAGTATTCCCTCTCAGTGGCTACTGGCTAATAAGGTACATATTCGATTTACTTATTCATGTTTATGTATTTTTATGAAAGAATTGATCAACATTAAATACTTCATCAAATCATGTTTAAGTTTAAATTTGTTAGTTGGTTTGGTTTTATATTTGCTTGTTTCATGAATTGAACTGAAGTGTAATAAAATTTGTTGATTTATTTTATGCAATATGAAAAAATCAATGAAGGTGTGAACCAAATGAAAAAGGTCTAAGAATTTACGAACTGAATTAAAAACCTTGGATTTACACTCAAGTGGTTAGGGTCAAATACACATGGAAAAAAATATGAAGTCAAACGAACTCCGATTGAACTCATTCAGTCTTATCAAACCATACGATCTTAGTTTTTAGATTTTATAGCTTGTAGTTTTTAGAATTTGTGTTAGATGACTGTGGCTTTTATGTGACATTGCGTCATTTTTTTTCGGCTTTGTGTCATTTTTGCGATTTTTTGTGTCTTTTTACCTTGGCATCGTGTTATACTTTGTGACTTATTGTGTTACTAGTTTTTATCCCGGGAGCGTCTCGGGTTAAAATATCTAATATGACATAATAAAATATCTAATATAACAACATAATTAATGACTTGCCAATATATGATTAATGAATATTATTATTATTATTATAATTATTTTTAAACAAATCTCTGTTATAATTTATCATATTCTAATATAAAAAAAAGGGTAATTGGGTCGGGTATCACCTAATCCCAGGCCCGACCCAAACCCACAATTTTTTTTAAACTAATCCCAAACCTGACACAATACCTGTTGGGTTACAAAAAATAGTCGTTTTTTCTCCGTTTTTTATATAGCACTATGGTACTCGTTGGAAAGATAATTAAACGCTCGTTAATTTGGTGCAATTTTTTTCTTTAAACAATCTCGTATATAAAAGATACTAGCTTATACCCCGGGAGCGTCCCGGGTTGAGAAAGCTAAGTAAAGTGAATAACATTAGAAGTATATAAACTATAAAATGACATCTATATAGCAATTACGTGTTGGAGAGCGTCTCGGGTTGAAATATCTAATATGACATAATAAAATATCTAATATGACAACATAATTAATGACTTGCCAATATATGATTAATAAATGTTATTATTACTATTATTATTATTTTAAACAAATCTTTGCTATAAGTTATCATTTTCTAATATAAAAAAAGGGTAATTGGGTCGGGTATCAACTAATCCCAGGCCCGACCCAAACCCACAATTTTTTTAAACTAATTCCAAACCTGACACAATACCTGTCGGGTTACAAAAAATAGTCGTTTTTTTCTCCGGTTTTTTATATAGCATTATGGTACTCGTTGGAAAGATAATAAAACGCTCGTTAATTTGGTGTAATTTTTTTCTTTAAAAAATCTCGTATATAAAAGATATTAACGTTTAAAAGTTATGAGAGGAAACATGAGAGAGAAAATAATAAAGTTTTAATATTTACATTTAGTAGATTAGGTATTTAATAGATTATGTTAAACCATATTTAAACCATATTTATTCCTTTTTTTTAATTGGTCTAGAGTTGCCACATCACATCCTATGTGGCATCTCTTAAAAGAGAGATTGCATAATATTATGACATGTCATTAAAAATGATTTGGTTTATTATATACTAGATATTTGCCCGCGTGGACACGCGGTTCACCAACGTACAATTATTTAGAGTAGTATAACGTATAAGAAAAATACAGTAGAAATATTTTATTAAAATTTAAAACCAACGAATACAAATTTTATTCAAATATCACTAAATATTTCTTTATACACCACATTTTTTGTTTTAGTTTTGATATTCCCATCACCATAAAGTATAAGTAAATTCACCTCTGCCCTGCTTTTAAGTCTTGACAATGCGACATAAAGTTGGCCATGTGAGAATACAAAGTCTCTTAAATACAATCCAACCTTCGATAGAGACTGTCTTTGGCTTTTATTGATGGTCATTGCGAATCATACGGATATTGGAAATTAACGCCTTTGGAACTTCACCGGAATCTTGTTATCAGATGGTATTTGAGGAGCATTATCTAGTAAAAAATAAATAGTAGTGAAAAATATTTATGATAAAATTTTAAAAGTAAGACATTGTTTGAGTCAGATCATTTAAAATTCGAATTAAATGTTATAATTAAGTCTGATTGTTACCATTATAGATATTAAAATATGAAATACGTAAATAGAACATTTAATATTTGAATATTTATAAAGTTTAACTGAAATCTATCAATTCAAATTTTTATATTCAAAATTTGAATTTTAACTTGTAAATAATTTGAGAAATTTATAACTAAAACTATTATTTATTAAATTTTAAATATATTAAGAAATATCTAATTAGTATATCTCTATTTTAAAGGTAATATTAGAATTGTTTGTTACAATTATATTTGAATATTTATAAAGTTTAATTGAAATCTATCAATTCAAATTCTATAAATCAAAATTTGAAAGATTCAAATCATTCAAAAATATGAATTAAATATTTTAAATATGTTAATTAAATCTAAATATAAATGTTAGCATAAATCTTAAATTCAATTTTTTGAGATTAAATATATTTAAATAAAACATTTAGTATTCAAATATTTTTAAAGTTTAACATAAATCTATAATTTCAAATTCTAGTATTTAAAATTTTAATTTTTACTTGTAATTAATTTGAGAAAGTTACAACCAAAATTATTAATTATTATATTTTAAATATATTAGTAAATCATAATTTAAAGATAATAAATAGTTTTGTAATAGTTACCATTATTAACTTTATTTCAAAATTTTAATTTTTTTAAAAGATTAAGTCATTCATAATGTGTAATTAAAAGAATAATTAGTATATGTAATTTTTTACCATTATTAAACAAAATTCAAATTTTGAAATTTTGTCTAATTTGTATTTAAATATTTTGAATTTTAATTTGAAATTGATAATTCGTCATTTAAATGATTACCAATATAAGCTAAACTAATATTATGATAATATAGGGCAATCAATAGGATCAATTAATGTATTAATAAGAGTTGACACAACTTATGTAAGGACTTTGAATCATATTAAATGTGTAAATAGAAGGATAATTAGTATGTGTAATTTCCTACAATTATTAACCAAAATTCAAAATTTTAAATTTTGTCAAATTAGAATGTAAACATTTCGTACTTTAATTTGAAAATTTGAAATTCAAATTTCAATATTTAATTGATTACCAATAAAAGTTAAACTAATATTAGAATAATATAGCACAATTAATATGATCAATTAACGTATTAATTGGAGAGTTGACACTACTTATGTAGAGACTTTGAATCTTATTAAATGTGTAATTAAAAGGATAATTAGTATGTGTAATTTCTTACCATTTATAACCAAAACTCAAAATTTGAAATTTTGTGTAATTCTAATTTAAATATTTTGAATTTTAATTTGAATTTTGAAATTTAAAATTCGAAATTTAACTTATTACCAATATAAATTACACTAAATTTAGGAAGTGAGTAATTTGAATGTAATAAGGAAATTTAATGAGTTCTAATTTACGTCAGTTTCCTTTCTCATTCTCATTTATTGCTTTTTGTTTTACAAAAAAGTAAAAAGAGTAAAACTTGAAAAAGCAACATATCTTCAATTTACCAATATATCCATCATACAAAGCATGAACATAAAAAACAACGTTGGAACACGACATATTTAGCAAATTGCCACTAACGGCGTTTTAAAAACGACTCAAATTGAAGACTTTGTTTTTCCAAACCATTTTCTTCTTTCTAAATTTACGCATAAATCTAAAAACAATACTTTATTATTGATTAAAAAATTAACTTAAAATCAAGCCTAGCAAAAATTGAATTAATAAAATATAAAAAATCACTTTAGGGGACATAAATTGAAATTAGTTATATATAACTGTAACACCCCAACCGATGGCGGAAACATCGAGGTGTCACGTAGTGACGATTGTTCAATAGCTCATGGACTAGAAATCTAAATTTTGATACATTGAATTGAATAATTTATTACATTAAAAGAGATTACAAGATACAAAATTATAGAGTGGCAACTAAAACCGAAAAACAATAAATCTAAGTCTAAGTTCCAAAAGCTTAAAGGTGATCTCAGAACAACCTGAAACATGTACGAATAAAGATTTTGTCAATACAAAAATGTATTGGTGAGCATACCTTGTTTTGAATACATATAGTAGAAAAAGTGTTTAGCAATTCATGTGCGGTACCATTTGCAATTATGTAATAAGTAGTATCAGTCAAAACCAAGTCTATGAATAATGACTAACACATGACTAACAATTTAAATAATGAATTAACAAGACAATGACCAAGATTCTCTCAATAGATTCTCAAGGGTATACCATAGTACTATTCATTAAAATTCTAGGCCGCCCAACGGTTAATGATTTTGACTAAGCATACACACAAATTCACATAAGGCAAACACACATGAGAATTGCATTAAGTATAAGAAATAGAAACTTGATTAATAGGTACATGAGTCACCCCAAAATAGTAAAGCAGTAAAAAGGGGAAAGATATACTCACAGTTTACGAAAGCGATCAAAATCCAACTTAAGCGGTCGTGAGCTAAGTAATGGGAATTCCGAGGAATTCAACCTATAATGTGTAAGAATACTAATAAGGAAATGTCTAAAAGTCTAAGGTAACTAGGGTCTAAGGCATTAGGGTTTGCTAAGGCGATGTGGGAAATTAGAGTTTTTATGATAAATCGAATTAATATATAAAAGTTGTATATCAAAAGTAATACATCAAAGTTTGTAAATGTGGTTTAAGTAATATAATTATTAACAATTGAATATTTAGTTCAAAATATGTTAGAATAATCAAGACAAAATAATTTAGTTAATTACTTTAACTACTTATTGTAAATAAATACAATCATCATAAATATTGAAATAAATAGTTATGAGTTACTCAAATATCCAACAATGATAATAAATACTTTCAATCATAAGACATTTCTATTTTATAAGAAAAATATTTATAAAATAGATATTTAATAGTATAAATAAATAAATGATTCATTATATCTAATTAAACATAAATAAGACTATAAATCCAAGACATGATCCAAAAATATTGTTTTTATAGAAAATGAAAACTCTCTGATGTAAATAAATGTAAATAATTTTCCCATAATTTTTATAAACTTATTTATATTTAAAACTGATTTAATGAGATTAAATCATGTTTAAATGATTAAAAATAGGAAAATTAATAAAAATAAGTGTTTTCTGAACCAAATATTTTTATTTCAGTTCATAATGATTAGAAATAATTTTCCAAAAAATTTGAGATTAAAATCATTAAAAATGAATTTTTAATCAATTAAATACGATTAAAACAAATAAATTCAATAAAAATATTAAAATAAGACATTTTTCAGAAAATAAAAGTGTGGTAATATCTTTATAGTGTCAAGATGCTACTCCTAAATTTTTATAATTTTTGGAGCAAAAATGGATTTATTATGAATATTATGGATTTATATGTATTATATATGTATATAATAATAACAAAATAAAAGAAAAGAAAAGATAAAAAAATGCTGAAACGAATGTGCTGGTGGCTGGGTTCGAACCTGTGATCCTCTGTTTAAACTACATGAGTCTCAACCACTAGATCAGATCATGATTTGTTATCATACTTTGAAAAGAAAATTTTTATCCTTATAGAAAAATATCATCTTCTTCTTCCCCAAATCATCAACCAAACCCTAACCCTAAGTTAAATTTCAATAACCCGATTTCAGCAAGGTGAGACCAAGAAATCATAGGGCTTTTAAAGATCATCAACTAGGAAACAAAACGGCATCAAAATAAAAGACTTACAAACACGAATAATGACCAAAAAAGGCATGAACAGGTTCGAAACTAAAGAGCCGATTAAGAAGCTTTCAGTTGCGTTGTTGATCAGTTTTTTTGTGGGTTTGTGAAGGGTGTTAGTGCAGAAAATTATTGGTACGATTAGTTTTTATAATGGTCTAAAAAAAATTACCAATAATTCGATCTTTAAGTCCGGTCATAACTCACTATGGTCCGATTATAAAGGCTTTAAAACGCACGTTTAGGACTGATTTTAAGCTGGGGAAAACATTAAAAACTAGAGGAGAAACGTATGAGATTTGGTTTAAATCACTTAAAAGCGTTACAACTCGATTTAGTGTTCGACGGAGATCGGCCGGAAAGTCACCGGAGGCGAATCTGTGGCCGGACGAGTAACAGGGGAAAAATTTCAGTTTTTTTTTTAAGTTTGATTTTTATACACAGCTGGCCCTCTAATTTAACTTAGGTTAGCTTTTAATGTTTTTCGGTTAGTTTTTCCTTTAAAAAAAAAACTAACCAAGTTAACTAACTTAACTTATAATGTTTTTAAAACCTTATGAAACTTGAATTTTTTTATAAAATCCATTCTGAATAATGTTCCAACATACGAATTAGATTAAAATGTAGACACGATCCATAATAAATGCAAATGACAAACATTGAGTTCGCTCTTTTATTAAATTGGAAAACGACAAATCTTAGAGGGACTATAATGAAAATATTTGAAGGGCTATTATTGTCAATTAGATGAAAGACGAGGGTGACGGATGTCACAGTCTCCCCTACTTTAGAAAATTTCGTCTCAAAATTTCTTTCAAGTGGAGGCTACTATCAAACAAAAAGCGTTGTAAAAGTCAACTAGATTTTTAAAAGAAAATTTCATCATTTATGATTTGACAAAATTTAAAATAGTTGTCTAATACCCAAAGTAAAAGTGTCAAAATCTTGGACAGTTGACCCAAAGTTAGAGAGTTAAGAGTTTAAAGGATAAAGGTTTTGGGAATGTGTAACTGGTGAGGGGCAGAGATACTAATGAAGTAGTCTCCCCTACTTTAGAAAGGTTGTGATTGAACTTTATTAAAAACATGCAACAGGATTTCGACTAACAGAGAATGCAAGAGTATACAAAGTTTAAGGTTTTCTATAGAGGTGGTCAACGAGGAAGGCTCCAACAAAGCTAATTGAAGCTTATGTAAAATATCCTTATTGAAAGCTAGCTATTAGCTAAGCAGTTAATGCGGAAAATATCGGTTATCGGTCAAGGACCGATATTTGATATATCGGTTTTCGCGGTGAGATATCGGTATATGAATATATATCAAATTTCATAAATAACTAGGATTACAAATGAAATATACAAACTTAGAGGGACTAAAATGGAGAAAAGAAAACTTTGTACATAACTCTTTCTTAAAAGTTAGTGCTAAAAGTTTAATATTGAAACCTAGAGGGTGTAAAGTGACACAAAGACAAACTTAATTAAGAAACCCTAAATAAAAAAGATAAGAGATCGTCGTCCTTTATCATCTTCCCTTTATCATCTTCCCTGGCTTCAATAAGCAGACTAAATAACAGAGGTTCTGTTCTTCGGCGAGGTATTCAGACTATAACAGAAGTTATCCGGCGAGGCATTCCGATTCGTAACTGCAAGGTATCTTCTTCATCCACATCTCTAGTCAACCATCTTCTTCTGAAACATGTCTAGAACAAAGAACCAGATATTTTCGGTGATATGACCGAGATTTCTGAAGTCAATATCGGCCGAAATATCGCCGATATCGGCCGATATTATCGTCACCGATATAATCACCGAGATTTGGGACCGAGATTACTTCTTAGGGCCGATAACCGAGATCTCGGACCGATATAACCAAGATCTCGCCGATATTAACTGCTTAGGCTATTAGTCAACGATCTAATGAAGAGATAATCATAAAGTAATGGGTAGGTTCTTGGTCAGACTCCTAGTCCGTTCCTGCAGTATCGTTTATGCTTATATATAGGGTGTACCGCAGCTGACCCACCACACTCCCGATACTTTGGATTCGTACTGATTGTCTACCAACAGTCTAATTAGAATTACACACCACCCTCATGTACCTGTAAACCCATGATTGCGTTCCAGACCGTAATCATCGATTTACCTTACACTAGGGTGTTATGCTTTTCCATAATCCTATCCTAAGTAATACTAGAAACATATGCGTGTAATCAGAATATGCCAAGTAATCGATACTGCAATTAAACAATGACATGGTTAGAGGTTCTTCCCTTTCGGGTTTGCCCTTTAACCGTAATGAGAGTATCATGTAAGTAATAGACATGGTTAGAGGTTTCTTCCCTTTCGGGTTCACCCTTAACCGGTAACTTCTGTTCACATCGTCGGGCTCTAAACACCCAGATTGACAAACTCCGAGAATTTCACCGTTCCCCTCGGGTTGGAATATTCTAACCCGAGTCGTACGTGGTCACTGGCTTAAATCTCATACGAGTTATCAACTAGTATATTCATTGGCCATAATGATGAACAAAATATTGTAAGTATAACAGAGTTTTGCTCAAAACAGAAAAAAAAAATGCATACCAAATATGCGTTCGTGTAAGTATAGCATAAAATTTCGATTGAAAGAATAGTATAATATAATTCGAGCTAATCGCTCAATTGCACAAAATGAAAGTAAACGAGTTGAACTCTTGCAAATAAGCAGTGTGAAAATAATCATAAATAACGTGTTAGAAATAACTATGAATAAAGTGATGCAAGAATAAAATAATAAAGTTTACGCCAATGAGAGTACGCAAAACAGTCGTATAGTCTACTGACATAAGGGTTTAAATTTAGTTAGTTTTACATACATGCATTATATAATAAAAGACAATTAGTAACATTCTGATAAGGATATGTCCAATATTTTGTTAGACCAAAAGTTTTGCGACTGAAAGAGTGCGAGTGTAATAGGATAAATTTCCGTTTATCAAAAACATAGTTTGCTCAAACTTTGTGATATAGTTGAAAGGATTGTAGTAATGCATGAGGATAACTTTTTAGAAATCGAAATGTGTTTTAGATTCAAAACAGGTTCTTCCGAGGAGTCGAGTTTGAAAAATTTTATAAGACTTATTATTAGTTGCAAGTTTCTTCCGAAAACATATATTGGATACGTCATATGAAAACAAAGGGTTTACATTTGACTTGTAAAATATGCAATACAAGTTTATAAAATGCAAAATGAAACCATTTCATGAAGTATGTGTAAAGCTAATGTGTTTTAAAAGACCAAGATTTAAAATGACGTGAATGATAAGATTAACGTATGTAATAGATTACCAATATTTAAGAAAATTCATAATTTATCATTTGAGTCTTCAAATGATGAACAAAACATAAATATCAATATTATAAAACATTGAGATTGTTTCCATAGGAAACTTTGACTAACTAAAGTAATTGAAATGTTATTAGTGACTTGTGGGGGCGTACTTTAGCCTATAAGTGAATGCTCATCCCGAGAGTTCCCAGGTCGGCATACAGGTCCCTCGTCTGATTGGGATTTATGTGAAATGCCAGGCCTAGACAGAAAACTCAGGATACAGGCGCTCACCCTTCCAGATTGCACGTGCCCCATCACTAGTAAATTCCAAAACTTTAGCGAGATTAAAAACGAGATGTAGAAATAGATCCTTGAGATGTGGATTCCACTCCTAACTCAAAGATGTATTTCAAAATTGAAAACTATTGTGGAATGAAACCAATCACTAAGTTAAGAATATCACTCCCAGCTTAGTGGTTAAGTTTCTTTTTGAAGGTAATACTCTTTGAGGTGCGGATGTCACTCCTATCTCAAAGATATATTCCTAAGATAAATATCATATAAAGGAATGAAACTAATCATCAAGGTATGGATACCACTCCTAACTTGGTGATATCGTTTCGTTGGTGAAATACGAGCGTCTTCTACTCTAAGCAAAATATTAAAAGAATAACGAGAAAGAATCATAGCAAAAATATCTTGAAAGAAAATATAAGAATAAGAAAATATACACGAGAGGACTCGTGAATGCAAGCTTATTTATAGACTAGGCTAAAAGGCATTCTAATAACCTAATTCCCTATAACAATGGCTCTGATACCAATCTGTAACACCCCAACCGATGGCGGAAACATCGAGGTGTCACGTAGTGACGATTGTTCAATAGCTCATGGACTAGAAATGTAAATTTTGATACATTGAATTGAATAATTTATTACATTAAAAGAAATTACAAGATACAAAATTATAAAGTGGCAACTAAAACCGAAAAACAATAAATCTCAAATCTAAGTCTAAGTTCCAAAAGCTTAAAGGTGATCTCAGAACAACCTGAAACATCTACGAATAATGATTTTGTCAATACAAAAATGTATTGGTGAGCATACCTTGTTTTGAATACATATAGTAGAAAAAGTGTTTAGCAATTCATGTGCGGTACCATTTGCAATTATGTAATAAGTAGTATCAGTCAAAACCAAGCCTATGAATAATGACTAACACATGACTAACAATTTGAATAATGAATTAACAAGACAATGACCAAGATTCTCTCAACAAAGTCTCAAGAGGGTATACCATAGTACTATTCATTGAAATGCTAGGCCGCCCAACGGTTAATGATTTTGACTAAGCATACACACAAATTCACATAAGGCAAACACACATGAGAATTGCATTAAGTATAAGAAATAGAAACTTGATTAATAGGTACATGAGTCACCCCAAAATAGTAAAGCAGTAAAAAGGGGAAAGATATACTCACAGTTTGTGAAAGCGATCAAAATCCAACTTAAGCGGTCGTGAGCTAAGTAATGGGAATTCCGAGGAATTCAACCTATAATGTGTAAGAATACTAATAAGGAAGTGTCTAAAAGTCTAAGGTAACTAGGGTCTAAGGCATTAGGGTTTGCTAAGGCGATTTGGGAAATTAGAGTTTTTATGATAAATCGAATTAATATATAAAAGTTGTATATCAAAAGTAATACGTCAAAGTTTGTAAATGTGGTTTAAGTAATATAATTATTAACAATTGAATATTTAGTTCAAAATATGTTTGAATAATCAAGACAAAATAATTTAGTAAATTACTTTAACTACTTATTGTAAATAAATACAATCATCATAAATATTGAAATAAATAGTTATGAGTTACTCAAAGATCCAACAATGATAATAAAGACTTTCAATCATAAGACATTTCTATTTTATAAGAAAAATATTTATAAAATAGATATTTAATAGTATAAATAAATAAATGATTCATTATATCTAATTAAACATAAATAAGACTATAAATCCAAGACATGATCCAAAAATATTGTTTTTTATAGAAAATGAAAACTCTCTGATGTAAATAAATGTAAATAATTTTCCCATAATTTTTATAACTTATTTATATTTAAAGCTGATTTAATGAGATTAAATCATGTTTAAATGATTAAAAATAGGAAAATTAATAAAAATAAGTGTTTTCTAAACCAAATATTTTTATTTTAGTTCATAATGATTAGAACTAATTTCCCAAAAATTTTGAGATTAAAATCATTAAAAATGAATTTTTAATCAATTAAATACGATTAAAACAAATAAATTCAATAAAAATATAAAAATAAGACATTTTCCAGAAAATAAAAGTGTGGTAATTTTCTTTATAGTGTCAAGATGCTACTCCTAAATTTTTATATTTTTTGGAGCAAAAATGGATTTATTATGAATATTATGGATTTATTTTCTATAATATATAAATGAAAGCTAATGAGGGACACATGGCACCTTATGGGAGCTTCCTTTAATTTTTTCCCGCTCATTTTACTGGGTCATTTAAATGGGTCATGGATACTCCATCTACTATTAAATTATTTTTTCTCTATCATGTGTATGGCACATGCGCTTTCCCCCATGATTTTTAAATGTTAATAACTTTTTTAAACGGCACTTTTTTTTTAAAAAAAATACATCAAATTAACGAGCGTTTTATTATCTTTCCAACGAGTATCATAGTGCTTTACAAAGAACGAAAAAAAAACGAGTGTTTTATTACTAATGGGTCTACTCTGAAACAAACTTCTGATGACAACATTTGTTGAATGCAAACCACTGCTGTCATCAGAAGTTTGTTTCATCCTCCGTTGCTTGCTTCATCCGTGGATAATCATCAGCTGATTCTTTCATCAGTGGTTACCGATTCAACAGTGGTTTCCAATCAGCTATTTCATTTATCAGTAGTTACTAAAGGCAGAAGCACAACCATCAATGAATGGATTTTCAGCTTTAGTTGGATTTAGTGTTCCCGTGTTTTCACACGGGATTTCACCTAGTATGTATTATATATGTATATAATAATAACAAAATAAAAGAAAAGAAAAGATAAAAAAATGCTGAAACGAATGTGCTGGTGGCTGGGTTCGAACCTGTGACCCTCTGTTTAAACTACATGAGTCTCAACCACTGGATCAGATCATGATTTGTTATCATACTTTGAAAAGAAAACATTTTATCCTTATATAAAAATATCATCTTCTTCTTCCCCAAATCATCAACCAAACCCTAACCCTAAGATAAATTTCAATAACCCGATTTCAGCAAGGTGAGACCAAGAAATCATAAGGCTTTCAAAGATCATCAACTAGGAAACAAAACGGCATCAAAATAAAAGACTTACAAACACGAATAATGGTCGAAAAAAGGCATGAACAGGTTCGAAACTAAAGAGCCGATTAAGAAGCTTTCAGTCGCGTTGTTGATCAGTTTTTTTGTGGGTTTGTGAAGGGTGTTAGTGCAGAAAATTATTGGTACGATTAGTTTTTATAATGGTCTAACAAAAACGTACCAATAATTCAATCTTTAAGTTCGGTCATAACTCACTATGGTCCGATTATAAAGGCTTTAAAACGCACGTTTAGGACTGATTTTAAGCTGGGAAAACATTAAAAACTAGAGGAGAAACGTATGGGATTCGGTTTAAATCACTTAAAAGCGTTACAACTCGATTTAGTGTTCGCCGGAGATCGGCCGGAAAGTCGCCGGAGGCGAATCTGTGGCCGGACGAGTAACAGGGGAAAAATTTCAGTTTTTTTTTAAGTTTGATTTTTATATGCCCCTCTAATTTAACTTAGGTTAGCTTTTAATGTTTTTCGGTTAGTTTTTCCTTTAAAAAAAACTAACCAAGTTAACTAACTTAATTTATAATGTTTTTAAAACCTTATGAAACTTGAATTTTTTTATAAAATCCATTCTGAATAATGTTCCAACATACGAATTAGATTAAAATGTAGACACGATCCATAATAAATGCAAATGATAAACATTGAGTTCGCTCTTTTATTAAATTGGAAAACGATAAATCTTAGAGGGACTATAATGAAAATATTTGAAGGGCTATTATTGTCAATTAGATGAAAAACGAGGGTGACGGATGTCACAATAACTAAACCTGATAATCGTTTTAGAGGTATATTGAATGTAATTCATAACATGAGAATGAGAAATATTGATTAGCAACTAAATAAAAAAAAAGATTAGAAACTCTTACCTGAGGTGAACAGTCTCTGGGATTGAGGCTAATAATCGCCCGTCCTGTATATCGAGATGAAAAAACTCGTGTATTAAACAATTCATCCATCAATAAACGATTCATGATGAAAGCATGAATATAACATAATAATTAGAACACAAACTGTAAAATCAAACCAAAAACGTATGTGCAAAATCGATCCAACACTTACCTCTCAAACTTATAGTCGTCATCATGTTTAGTCAAAGAACAATTTAACCCATACGATCCATTTCCATACGTGCTTGCCTAAAAATCTATAATAAAATGACATTATTCAAATAATTGATTCATATAAATAAAATACGTGTTTACAGATTCTGAATCGAATAACCATGATCAAACATCTCCAACCCTTAACCTTGTTCCGCCTTCTTTAGTCCGATGATCGGACAGTCACCGAACGGTTTAAGATGCATGGGGTCCGGTGAAGGCCGGCTACGATGAAAGGTGATGGTTGGACTGGCTTCCGTCGACGTTTATGAACATCAAACAAAAGAAAAATCTAGACCAACAACAAAATTTCAATCAAACTGTTTGATTATAAAACTAACTATAATCTTTGAATTATAAAAACTAATTATAAACTGTTTGATTATAAAAATTTTCAATCATGTGTTACAATAGAGTTTTATTTATTAGAAAGTAGTATGGTTTTTGTATACCTTTCAATTAAATTTGTAATTAAAAATGGTAATTAATATGTTTAATTACTTACCATTATTAAAGAAAGATAAAAATTTGAATTTTTGGTGTAATTTGAATTTAAAACTTAAAAATTTTGAATTTTTTCGAATATGAATTTTTTGAATTTTTAGTAATTCGAATTTTAGTAAATGTGGGGTATAATTACTTACCATTATTAAAGAAAACTAAAAATTTGAATTTTTGGTGTAATTAAAACTTAAAATTTAAATTTTTTTAAGTAATTCGAATTTCAAAATTTTGAATTTGTAGTAATTCGAATGTTAGAAACTGTTTAATTACAATAAATGTGTTTAAATTGAACGTTATTATTGCAACTTTGTAATTTGAAGGTAATAACTTCATTTTATTACTTACCAAACAAACACGATGGTTACTTTCTGACTTGACCCAAAAGCCGTACACCATTATGACACCAGCTTTGAAACATCTGTATTAGAAAAAAAACACAAATAGAATATGATTAATATTAATACGATTTGATGACCAAATGAATAGCTTAATGACAGAAACAAACAGAATGATACATAATTAATCAAAATCGAAAAGTACAGGGATGAATATATCGAAACATAAACATTCAGACAGGGATGAATGGATCAATACATAAACATTGAAACAGTTTTGAATACATATACATACATAATTGAAGAAGCAAATACCTATATGGGTACATACTCCAGCGATGAAGATGAACGAGACCACACATCGTCTTCTTCGTCTCCAAGATCTAGATCTGCAATAAGAAAAAAAAGGAAAGAAAGAGGTATAGAGGCGACTGCCAGGAGTTTTCTTCCATCACAGACACAAAAAGTGTGATAGGCTCCAACCTGTTCCCTGGGGTTAGAGGTGAACCTCTTAAATAGGGAACTAATGGGCTACCATCACAGACCCCTAACTATATGGGCACATAGCCCATTGGCACCAAGCCAGTTAGGGGGTTGCCTCCATAAAACCCTCAACCCAGTAAGCTTAATACAAGCTACATTGTGATGGGCCTCGCTATTGGGTTAATAATAAACAATATATATTAGTATAAATAACGTCAGGTGTTGACCGGCTTGACCGAGCCGGGACATACCTCGTCATGTCCCCCAGTCTAGTATCGTGATTAAGATGATGGTGCTAGACTAGAAGAAACTCATGATCCTATAGTAGATATTGTCTCACCAAATAGGTTATGATGGAATCAGGCGGCGCACGACAAATATTTGGTTAATCAACTGTCTATCCGTGTTTTTGATTTGTTCTTCAAGTATGCATAAGGGTAGCATGCTGAATCGCAGCGTGTTAGGGTGTCTTAAGGTTTGAAATGTGATGGTGGCTCTAAGATTGAATGTACTTGAGCATGAGTATTCTGATTACAAATGCGCAATCCGGATAATATAGTACCACCTGCGTGCGCGATGCTACACGTGTTTTTGATGCAATATAACTTGTGCGCATTTGACGTGTCTTCTATGTTGTTTGATTTATAGGCAATGCCCGGTTTGATTAGGGTTAACCCGTATCATACCTGGTCCTGCCCCTAGTCTGGTGTGATGGTCGACATTGAGTATGACGCCAGACTATAAATGTTGTCAAAGGAGTGAAAAAATGGATTCATGTGAATCAGGCCAAACATATTATGGAGTTACATCCAGCTCAGATTGCCTGATTCATTAGGGAATTGCGAGATTAATCCGTACCACACCTCATTAATTCGTAGGAGTATAAAAGTTACCCTTATAATAGCAACATAATGATGACAGACCAAAACGACGTCCGATAGACTGTTATATGAGTGTTATTCACTAGGTAGGATGTAGCCTGAACTTCGTTTTTCTGGACCCATTATTCGTTATCATCGAATACCCTTTCGTGAGGGGTGGTTTGTGGTAGCACGTAGGCTGTGCATAGTTGAGCAAGATGCGTGATCCAGATAGAGAACTAATTTTGACATATTGTCCAAAGCTTTGACTTGGGCTTTTTACTGTGGTGCATCACGTAGCCAAATGTGGTGCGCGGCCTAAATATTTTCATAGTGCGCATGATGATGGCTTTTACACCCAACTGATGTATATCGTACTTCGCGGTGATGTATATCGTACTTCGCGGTGACGGAGCAGGTGTATTCCGATCCGGTACCGCCTCCAATACCTTGACGAGGATGATACACTTAACTGATGTATATCGTACTTCACGGTGATGGCTTTTTACATTTTACGTCAGGCGGGAGCAATGCTCCGCGGGATACGCGAAGAGCTTTGCTGACACGTGTGAAGACCTGCGCGAAGAGCTTTTACTGGTTGGTGAAGACCATGCTCCGTGGGTGGCGTCTTTTTAAGTTTTATGTTCGGCGGACGCAATGCTCCTGCGGATACGCAACGACCTTACCAACGAGTAGGAGTCACCGATAAGCGCGGGGTTACGAATGAGCGCGAAGTTACCGGCTTGCACGAAGTTACCAAGTAGGTAGGACCAGATGTTACAATGCATGGCTAGACCTGGAATTCGTTACTTAAGGATCCCTTTCATAAGGCTCTGTCATTCCTTAGCCCACGGGGCAGGTATGTTATACGCGGAGCGGAATAGAGCTGACCTGCGCGGGAATGAATCCCTTCATCGCGGAAAAGTGGATAGCTGAATTGTTGAAACGTTGGTGACATGCATGTGGACGGCGTGGAAGCCGGTTACACAGAGATGGGTTGGTGTAAAACCCGGTTGAACCGAGGCGGTTTAGCTTGAAAGTCGGTTGGGAGGAAACGAGCCGTGTGAAGGCCCACATGAAGACATTGAGGCATAAAAAGCGAGAACCAGGAAACGCAAATAATAATGGCGCGAAGCTAACGGCGCAAAAGCCGGTGCCCTGAAATTGTGTGGCTGAATAATGTTGTATCTTGTGAGCAAACAACGAAGCGACTGATAGTGTTGTACTGTTGTTATACCATAATAGTCTCTTGGTTTAGCGCTACTAAGTTAGGGCAGTAGCAGTGAACTTAATCGACAAATGCTAACAAACAACATGTGTGATCTCATATGAAGCATGTTCTGTGTAACATGTGTATCACGTGGTCGTCTAAAGCACCAATGAAACGTAAGTTCAGGTTTTTATTTGTGACAGGCCCCGTGATTAAAAATATAACACAAGTAAATAAATACGTTCCTTTCACTGCTGACCTAGTGATTAATGGCGAATATGATGAAGTTGCTTGCTTTATGTTTGTTTGCTTCCCCCTTGTATTTGTATTTTCATTAAACACAAATTCTCTGGCATGTATGTTTAATTTTTATAATGTTAAGGGGTTAATATTGCCCAACTTGAGTGTACTTGAAGCTTGTCGTTGCTAGCCGACGTAAGCTCATATTTTTTGTGGGCAATAGGTCAGTGATTTGGTCATTGTCTTGTCAGTTTAACAATTTGGTGATGGTAAACATGAAAGTGGCACCTCCTGTGACGAGCGTGGTGCTTTAGGCGGTTACGCTGGTTACAATAGTTTGTGTTCCTACCGAAGTGGCAGGAGGTGCCAATGTAGGCGTAAATGTGCATCACACTCCTGCAGGAGTGGGTGCCATGCTCGGTGATCCTTAGAGGTCGTTTAGAGCATTTTGTATTTCCCTTGGTGCATATTTTTGTATACGTTTGGGACAAGTACTTGGTTTTTGAATCGTAGTGGTTTTTGTATATCTTAAGATAAAGATGTCCACTTTTAGCGCTATAAAGTTCAGTAGCATTGCGGATTTTTGTCCGCCGCTAGTAGCAAATTATAATGGATATGTTTATCCGATTATAATGCGGTGTAGTTACAGTTTTGCATTTATTTGTGATCTATTGCACTCTGAGTGTTAGTCGACGTAAGAGAATAAGATAGCGACTGTAAGGTAGTTGTTATTCGAGTATGCTAGCCTCTGCGTTATTGCGGTGGTCTAGAAAGTGCGATACTGTAGTAGTCGTTTTATTAAAAACGTTAAAGATTCATGAATGTATACATGTTTTCTAATGATGATCAACAGACCGGTTTCATTGTTACATGTAGCATTTTTTCAAACGGGCGGCATCCCATGTTCACGGGGTTGGCCTTCCGTCTAGGTGCGCTGATGTGTACGCGCATGTACTAAGTTGTTCTGGTATGAGGTACGGGACTTCCCAATTGGGTCTCTGCTTACCTTGGGGTTGTGCTTGGACGTCTTCATTGTCGTGCGACACGTATATCCAAATATACATGTGGCATTTATCAGACTGTGGTGTATAGCCTTGTTTGGGTGTGGCATATAACCGAATATAGATTTAGCGTATAGCCAATTATAGATGTGGCATATAGCCTAATAAGGATGTGGCACGTAGCCAACTAGTGACTTGACCCGTAGCAGAACCTGCGAATGATCAGTGATGCCCCGTCTTGTACATAGACGAACTTTACAAGAGGATGTTTGGTCCGTCTGCCCATCTAATACACAGGCTGAGACTAGATGCTCGCTTTAAGTAGTAGTGGCGCTATACCTTGCTAGTCCTCGAGTTCAATACTGCTAAAATATGTTAGTAGAATTGAACATGAATGATAAGTATTCAAAAGCAATAGCTAAAGTACTTAAAAGCCATGAAATTTCAAAGAACATGTTGAACAAGGCAAAGGCAAACGTGAATCAACGGTGCAATCTTTTGATCTCGCCTTTTGTTGTGAGAAGATTGGACCCTTGTTTTCAAGTAGACCCATAGCCATGTTCTTGGATGATCATTCGGTGTGTAAACTGATATTTCCAGACCAAAACTCCTAAACTTGATAAACACACCGGTGATGATGGTGCCAATAGTGTTACACTGTGCAAGTTACATGGTCCAGTCCTGCGTATCCTTTTATTAAGTTTGTTCAGAGTGTGAGTCGAAACGTCGGGTCCTGAATGCTTGGTTGTATTTCCTCTATCCATTATGTAGCTTGTCAAGCAAACATGTTGCCTCGAGAAGGAGTCATTCGCCAAGTATATAGTACGCCTAATAGGTTGGCAGACAAGTGTATAGTGAAGCATATAGATGCGTCAGTAAGCACGTAGGGAGAAAAATAAATCGTCTAAAATGTGTGTAAATTGTACTGCAAGTCGATTGGTAAGCGCCTTAAGCGGGTAGCAATATCCCAAGACCATCCGGCAAGTGCAATGCTATTAAACAATATTAGTACATAGTATGTGAACTCATACAATATTGTTAAATAAATTTCCAGCATCAAAATAAATATAAGAAAATATATCGCCTTATCTCGCGTGACGATGCTGACCGTATCGTGATGTGCATCCTGGTGCATAAACACGTAAGATACAATGTAGCATTTAGTTCAAAGGTTGCTTTGATTGGCCTGTTTCACAATTCCTTACTACGGTGTAATTGTTTTATCCCACTTGTGATTCACTACTTGTTTCCAAACATATATAATTCCACGAGTGTATTTGTGATACGACAAAGTGGCGAAGACAAGGAAATTATTGGTTGATCCGTCAATGGTTTTACCTTTGCAGATTGATGGATAAACCATGCACTGATGCATGTACGATGTGTCACACGACCTGAAAATAATGATGTGGCGCATGATCTAAGAATATTGGTGTGACGTGCGACTGATAATAATACCTACGTAGCCAATAATGGTATGCCGCAGGTTTTGAAACCATTCACGACCAAACCTGCAAGAATTTGAATCATGGCGTGGGTGTATTACAAGGCGTCCAACCTTGTGTTAGTATTTGTTTAACTTAAAATAAGTTGACAAAATAATAAATGGTGGTAAATATAAAAAGATTGTACCAATCCTTGTCTTTGAAACAGAATCATTCAGAGCACTGTGATATGAAGACCATCCATAGTGATGCTATATCATGTTTGTTCCCCAGTTCATTGCTACTATATAATTTTAGTAGCATTGAACTTCTATAATAACAAAGATATATATATATATATATATATATATATATATATATATATATATATAATCAGCCATGAAATCCAATGTTAATTTTTGTTTGGTGGGCCTTTAGACATGTTCGTAAATGATTTTTCACCCAATATATGAGTAGTAGTCATATGGTAGATAATGACAATTTGTATGCTAGTAAAGTCATGAGCCATTTATTTGAATTAGCATGTATTTTTTACCATGTTATGGCTCATGATTGTCTTTGACTTTTGAAAAGTCATAATATAATTTGTTGTTTGTGAAAGCCGATATGAAAATAAATTACTCTCATGCTTATGGCAATTGGCAATAGCATGCATTATGCATAAGGTGGCTTCCACAACCATCTGGCTAGTTAATTTATTGTAAAGTTAGGGAATAAGCCATAGTGGTATTCTCGTCTAAAAACATGTGAGTGAATATGCATGGAAATGCGTAGGCAGAGCGACTCCGTCCGACATGCGGAAGCAGAGTATAACGGCGTGTGCAGGCGGCGTAGCATGTCTGGTGTGCGCATATCTGATATGGGCCAGGCCCAACAATCATCTGATCTGGCCCAACAAGGCAGGCCCAAACGTGCAACAAAGAAGCCCATCAGATTTGAAGAATGAAGCTGTTCGAAAGTTATCAAAATGCATTTTTATTTATTTTGTTTTCCAGTATTGCATCGTGGGTTAGTTTAGCATGTTTTCTATTTTGTCATGTTTAACTTAGTGGCTGCATTTTAGGAAAGTAGTGGCATTGTTAAAGGATCATGGGTGATGAATCCTTGACCATTTGCATATTTAAGTTTAGCATTTTGCATAAGGAAATACACAGAAAATTGCCCCAATTGTCTCCTCTTTCTCTAAGTTGTCTTTGGAGCTTGATCCACTCTACGGATTATCTATCAATATCCTAAATACTCCATATAGACATAAATAAGAATTCAAGCATTTTTATGCTAATTGTATATCGTGTTTGCATCCGCGTACACAAAATTGAATAATTTAACTAGGGATAATAGCACTTATCTGGATATTTGTGTTATTCTTCAATGATGATACGTAAGCCGATATGTTTTACTTGTATCGAAGCCATACCGATCCTTGGTAAGAATGAATCCTCACCGGACCGTAATAAGGCTCCCGAAAGGGTTAATGAGCTTCCCTGGGCCTTAACGATGCTCCGGCAGTAAGGACGAACGGGCTTCGTCGGACCGTGACAATGATTGGGCAAGGGTTAGTGAACTTCGTCGTGCCGTAACAATTCTTCGGCTTGTAAGATTGCACGAGCCTCGTCGGATCATAGTAATGTTTGAACTAGATGAGATCACTCGGCTAACAACATTCAGCAAACAAATAATTAGAATATTGATTGATGGATTTTAACATACACAGATAAGATTCTTGATTAGAGATCGATGAATATAAGGTGGTGCTATACAAACTTTTACGGTGCAAGCCATATATGCAAGAGCATTTATTTGCAGTTTTTGTACCACCATTGGTCATGTTTGTATATTGGGCCTCGTTATTTGTATGTTAGACCAGAAACTAAGAGATTCATAGTAAAGAACTTATCTGGATATATGATATTTTCATGCCGTGCAAAAGATCAAGCCCCGGTGGGTAAAAAATCTGAATCTCAGATGCGTGGAGTAAGAATTTTTAAGTAAATAACCAGTGAATGATGTAAACAAAACATGGATTTGTTCACGGAGATCTGTATCTCATGTATGCAGCATAAAAAATGCAGATTTGATAATCACAGATCTGGCTTGATGATTGCATATTCGAGAGGCATCTAAAACTCAAATATGGAAATCATCGAAACACAATCCACATGTGGAGATATAAGAACATTAATCTAGAAATAATGATCCAGATTTCTCGTGGAGTGCCCCCATTGTACACATATCTGAGAAAATAAGCCCACGTCGACGTGGAAGAGACCAAAAAGGAACACGGATCTGAGAAGGAGTGGAGAAGAACAAAGCATGTTTGATGCCGTGTCCCACGGATGGCGCCAATGAAGAAGCAAATACCTATATGGGTACATACTCCAGCGATGAAGATGAACGAAACCACACATCGTCTTCTCCGTCTCCAAGATCTAGATCTGCAATAAGAAAAAAGCGAAAGAAAGAGATATAGAGGCGACTGCCAGGAGTTTTCTCCCATCACAGACACAAAAAGTGTGATAGACTCCAACCTGTTCCCTGGGGTTAGAGGTGAACCTCTTAAATAGGGAACTAATGGGCCACCATCACAGACCCCTAACTATATGGGCACATAGCCCATTGGCACCAAGCCCAGTTAGGGGGTTGCCTCCATAAAACCCTCAACCCAGTAAGCTTAATACAAGCTACATTGTGATGGGCCTCGCTATTGGGTTAATAATAAACAATATATATTAGTATAAATAACGTCAGGTGTTGACCGGCTTGACCTAGCCGGGACATACCTCGTCAATAATATTGAAACAGAAACATTCAATCAGGTATCAATGAATCTTGAAAATATTGAAACCTCAGCAAAGAATCAAAAATTCAGAAAACATAATAAGTGAAAACTATCAAAGAACAATACATAACAGGACATGAAGACTAATCGCCCTAATCGAATAAGAAAGGACATAGATGGTAACCCGCTTTTGAGATTTTTTTCCGGTTGAGATAAACTGAACATGAGTGCAGGTGGGCCGAGACATCCGCGTTTACTGACTTGTTATATAGTAAAAGAGATTAAGGGTCTGATGTGAAAGCACCAAAGTATGACTATCTGCATGAAGATTATGGTGGTGATAAATAAATGCACATAATATGAACCAAAATTAGTTCCAATCATTATTGATGAATGAGTTAGGTGTGAACAAAACGAAAAGAAAAAATAACAATACTCATTATTGTTTGAGACAGTAAAACTACAATTAATGAAAGAAAATTACAACAGAAAATCTTGTCAGACTCTTCATTCTTGTTTGATCAAATATTCTTCTGCAATTGTTTGCTGACAAATCATCAAAAGTCAGAATATTATAAAATTAAAATCATTTCCCAAATCAAAACACTATTTCCGAATCACTTATGTGCATTTATTTATCACCACCATAATCTCATTGATTATAAAAAGTAACTAAAGATTTCAAAATAAAAAATCAAACCTTGATATCAGAAGCATGTAAGCAACAGTCGTTCGGGTACAAATCTGAAAAAAATGGAAGTCCTCTTTCACCGGTGTTGAATAATTACAGCGCCATCATCGTCATTGTTTTTAGAACAAAATAAAATCGGCAACGAAAGATTAACAATATAATCATATCAGAAAAAACGAAAACAAAAAACAGAGGAACGTGATAGATGAATAACGAATACGTTACAGAAGAATGGAAGAGATGATACCTTGAAGGAGAGGAGATGAAGGAGACGAATTTGTGGTTTTATTTGGTTTATGGTTTGAATGTATAATAATCGGTTTTGTTTAATGGGATTGATTGTGTTTTAGGAATGGTGGTAATGAGGATAATGTGATTTAGGAAAGTCATTAAAACTCTTGACCAATTTTGAACAAAAGAAATAAATGATTTTTGCTTTTTAAAAAAATAAAAGTTTTTTATAAATTCTAACCTTGTGCCATGTGTCACAATATGATAAGAGAGAAAATTGAAGGTTCAATGTGGGAGGGACAAGTGTATACATTGAGTTTTGTTTATTAGATGTATAGATATAGATATAGATATAGATATAGATATAGATTAACGTTTGCCATTGGGGTTGGTGGTCCAATGGTAGAAGCAAAGCTTCTAGAAACACTTAAGGGAGAGATCATGGGTTCAAGTCCCACAAGGAGTAGAAATTTGCCGTTCAAAAAAAAAAAGATATAGATTAACGTTTAAAAGCTATGGGAGGAAACATGAGAGAGAAAATAATATTTATATTTAGTAGATTAGGTATTTAATATATTAGGTTAAACCATATTTAAACCATATTTATTCCTTTTTGTAATTGGTCTAGAGTTGCCCCATCACATCCTATTTGACATCTCTCAAAGGAGAGATTGCATAATATTATGACATGTAGGATTATTAGCTTTGCAATATATATATATATATATATATATATATATATATATATATATATAGGTAGAGGATCCGGTAGGAAAATTGTTTTGTGTAGGAAGTGTAGGAAGTATTTTCAACCATTAGATCAAATCTGATTAAATCTTTAGATGAAGGACATTATAGACTTTTTGTCCATTTTTTATTTATTACAAACCCACTAAATTAGCAACTAACATCTAGATTTTTATGATGATTAATCATCCTAAATTAACTAATTATTCATTATTTTTCTTAAGAATCATAAGATATTCATATCAAATAAGTTGATCAATACCCAAAAACTTGTTCGATTCTTCAAACATATAACCCATCTCTATCACTTGTTCGATTATTTAAGTCATGGCAGAAGGTTAACATCAAGAGTGTTTTATAATAACGTCAGGAGTGTTTTATAATGAAAGAGAAACTAGTACGCATTAATAAGGAGTGTTTTATAATATCATCGGGAGTGTTTTATAATAACATCAAGAGTGTTTTATATTGAAACTAAACACAGTAGAAGTGTTTTAAAACAGTAGAAGTGTTTTAAAACCGATATGAGAGAGAAACTAGTGTGCATTAATTAAGGAATTATGGGAATGGTTTCAAAACTAATAGGAGAGAGAAATTGGGTTTCTCTAAATAAAGTGCATGGTTGCTTTTGTTTTGTGAATATGAATGTTTGACTTTGAATGATATTATTAAAAACAATAATTAGGAGAGAGAGATGTACCATAAATGTATGGAGCATTTAAACAGTTTCTAAAAAACTTGATACATAATGACCTTGATACCCTCATTTAAAACACATATTGACAATCATACCCTAATTTCTTTAATATATTAATTAGATTTTAAACACCATCCTATCTTTTAATCTCCATCATTCATCTTTAAATCTAATGGTTCAAAACACTTCCTACACTTCCTACACAAAACCATTTTCCTACCGGAACCCTACCCTATATATATATATATATATATATTATGGGGATGGATAATACGGAAACCCTAAATAATGAGAAAACTCTAGAAAACCCTCAAAAAAACCTACTTCCCGAGTTTTTTTTTTTTTTTTAAATTAGGGCATGTAATATACATGTTTTTGAGTGTTTTGAGCCAAAAAAATCAAAAAAGCGCCGAAGGGTTTTTTTTAAAAAAAATAAGTTTTGCATCATAACATATGTTACCAGTGCAAAAATAAGCTAACATATGTTATGATGCAAAATTTATTTTTTTTTTTTAAAAAAAACCCTTCGGCGCTTTTTTGATTTTTTTTGGCTCAAAACACTTAAAAACATGTATATTACATGCCCTAATTTAAAAAAAAAAAAAAAAAGCTCGGGAAGTAGGTTTTTTTGAGGGTTTTCTAGAGTTTTTTTCATTTTGAAGGTTTTTCTCCCTATACTTCTACTATATATATATATATATTGTGATTCATTGTGTTTTTTTGTATCCTTTTCAGTTCTAACCCTTCTCATTTATTTTATACTGTGTATAATAGCTTAACCTTACACTTAAAACCAAAAATATATCGGTGACCTAACTCAATCCGATAAAAGGAGTTTTAATGACTCAACAGTCAACTCGACAATAAGTCTTTCTTGATAGATATCCGAACAGCAAAATTTTCCTAGACCATGAAAAAGATTTATGGCCTTGTTGACTTCCTTCGTTTTTTTAATTTTATTATAATTTAAAATATTAGCCAATCATTTACCTCCATCTCTCTATTTCTTTACTTTTTTCAGTTCTAACCCTTCTCATTTATTTTATACTGTCTATAATAGCTTAACCTTACACTTAAAACCAAAAATATATCGATGACCTGACTCAATCCGATAAAAGGAGTTTTAATGACTCAACAGTCAACTCGACAATAAGTCTTTCTTGATAGATATCTGATCAGCAAAATTTTCCTAGACCATGAAAAAGATTTATGGCCTTGTTGACTTCCTTTGTTTTTTTTTTAATTTTATTATAATTTAAAATATTAGCCAATCATTTACCTCCATCTCTCCGTTTCTTTACTTTTTTCGGTTAATAATTACTCACCCACATGTTACTTTAACACACCTTAGACTATAGGGAGTGGAAGGGGAAAGACGGAGGTGAAGCGTCATGTGACACTTGTAGGACCTATGGGGGGGGGGAATTGTAGGGAGTGGAAGGGGGGAAGAGGGGGGGGGGGAGGGAGGGGGGGGGGGAAGGAATATTATTATTATTATTGTGTGTGTGAGAGATTTAAAAAAAATATTCAACCAACCACAGGCTACCACCTCAAGCCCCACATCCCCCCACGCCAAGTGACTTCTCCCCGCCCACTCCTCCACGCCCACAGGGGGTGGTGTTCCCGCCTGTGGAGGCCACTCCCGCCCTCCTCTCCCGCCCCACTCCCTCCACTCTTAGTGGTGTGAAAAATTGAAGAAAAAAAAAGTGTGCCTACGTAGCGCCTATGCGACAACACTTTTTATCACCGTTCACCTCTCCCCAGTCACCACAACAATCTTATAATGCCAGCAATTCAAGTAAGGTTTATATTTTTGTTAGACATAATTCTTATTTCCACAATTATCCTAAGTATATATATATATATACATATATAGTGTGACATATTAGTTATCCTAAGTTGAATAGTCATGTTGGTTATTAACTAACCATTGTGTCGGTTAGAGTCATTGGGGACACACCCCTTCATTTGTATAAATACCAAACACATTGTATCATTTTAGTTATGTATTGATTCTTAAAGTTTATCTTATTCTCTCTCAAACCCAAACCCTCTCATCGATCCTGCATACCTACATTTGGCATCAGAGCGGTTATTCAAATCTGTTCCATCCGATTATAATCAATCAGTGAAGAAGACGAAGATCATAATCAATCCTCTGTTTCTTTTATTCGAAAGAAAGAACAGAGAAAGAAGACACAAACGCACAGAATCATCGGAACAAACATTCAAGGCCAACAAGGATTCGAAGAAGATCAATACATCAATCCTATAACCGTAAAGAAGAAGAAGACGACCGGAAACAAGATTCCGGCCAAAACCTGCAACTTCCGGCGAGATACCGGTTACGCAGAAAAATCGTTTCAACGCGATAAAACGGTTATAATTATCCCTGCCTTTCGTTTTTTAATTATTATCGAATACATATATCTTAATCAAAAATCAAAAATCAAATTTTTTTTCTTCGATACTCTGTTTTTTGTTCGAACCAAAGTTCCCGCCAAAATTTTTTTTACAAACAAGTTTATAAAAGTTCTATTCAAATACTGTTTCGAACGTTTATACATAAAAAAAAACAGAGTCGTTTTTTCAAAAAAAACACACATCAAGTATTAAGATCTTACCGGGTAAGAAAGACCCGAAAACTGAAATTTTTTCTTTCGTATTCGATCGTATTTTGGATTGGAATCCAAAATAATAGTGTTTGTGGAACATAAGATTGAAGTTCCATCATTGTTTGATCAAATATAAGATCAAAACAGAAAGGTTGTGTTTAGGCAGAAGGTTCGAAAGAACATAAAGGAAGGAGTTTGACTTTCAAAAGTCAAACAGAAAAGAAAATAATAATATTTTATTTGAGGGTATATTATTGTGAAGGGTATTATATCAGTGTTTGCTTGTTGGAATTTATCACTGATTAAACAAAAAAAGAAAAATAGGATTGAAGCATAGTAGAAAAACAAGTGATTTGTTTTTAGAAGGGTGTTTAGGATTGACAAAGGGTGTTGTTGAAAGACACTAATCAATCATCGTTGGAGGATTATCAAGTCATAGGATTGACTTTAGAATTTGAGAACATTAGTGGTATAAAGAAATATTATAGCAAGGATCTTGATATTTTGTTGTGGGCCCGACAAAGCATCAAACTTTGTTAAACAAGAATATTTTCTTCAGACATATCATAGTCGTGTTTGACAAAGGTAGTCAAACAAAGTTCCATAGAAGTGTGGGATAGTCCATAATAGTTTTGGACAATAGGGAAAAAGAAGAACAAAAGTCCGCAGAAGAAGACGCCCATTAAACCCACAATGTCGAAAGAGACAGCATCAAAGGAGACAGTCACGAAGGAGACTCTCACTTTCAACCTCCAGACACCGATGTTGACATCTACAAATTACACGATTTGGGCTGTTCGTGTTAAAGCAATATTAAGTGCAAATGGTCTTTGGGAAGTAGTGGAACCCAAAGAAGGCACGTCGAAGGTAGATGTAAAGAAGGATAGGACAGCGATTGCCTATCTCTTTCAGGCAATTCCAGAGGATATGGTGATGCAGGTGGCGTCACATCCTACAGCGAGAGAAATCTGGGAAGCATTAAAGACAAGATTTATTGGAATTGACCGAGTCCAGAAAGCAAGACTTCAATCATTACGCACAGAATTCGAGATGATAACAATGAGAGAGACAGAAACCATAGACCAGTTTGCTGGTAGGTTAAGTGCGATTAGTACAAAGTCAAAAACCCTAGGAACGACAATTGAATAGTCGATGTTGGTACGAAAATTGCTGGACTCCGTACCAGAGAGGTTCCTACAGATTATTGCATCCATAGAGCAATATTCAGATATAGATACCATGACGTTAGATGAAGCGCTTGGTAGACTTAAAGCTTATGAGGAACGCCTTAAGTCAAGAGATGAGAAAAAATTTGGACCGTCAGGTCAAGAGAAGCTGTTATTTACAAGGCAAGAGAGAAGGCCTTACAGCAACAACAGGAACTACAATCAGAATCGAGGTAGACAGAACTTTAGGAAGTTCAATAGAGGTCAAAGAAATGAGAGAAAGAACTTTGACAGAAATGGCCATCAAGATCATAGAAGTGATCGAAATCCCACTAAGAATCGTCATGACGACAGTAGTTACAAGCCCAAGAGAGATGGCAGCAGTGTAAGATGCTACAACTGCAATGAATTAGGACACATAGCTCCCAGATGTCCTAAACCTCGAAGTAAGCAAGAAGAGTCTCACCTAGTAATGGAAGAAGAGGATCCCACATTACTTATGGCAGTTGGTGAAGAAAGAAGTGTAGTTCTAGAAGAGAAGAAAGTCATACCAGAACGTTATCATAGTGAAGATAATGGAAATGAAATATGGTGTTTGGACAATGGAGCAAGCAATCATATGACAGGAAGACGCTCCTATTTCACAGAGTTAGATGAAAAGATAGCAGGAAGTGTAAAGTTTGGAGATGGATCATGTGTCAACATCAAAGGTAAAGGCTCAATATTATTGGAATGCAACAATGGAGAACAAAGACTAGTTACAGAAGTCTACTACATTCCAACACTCCAAAGCAACATCCTAAGTCTCGGGCAAGTTACAGAAAATGGATGTAAAGTGATTATGGAGAATGATTATCTATGGATTTATGACGCCTTCAGCAACCTATTGATGAAAGTCCCAAGAGCTAAGAATAGACTCTATAAAGTAAGGCTCAGAATAACAAGTCTGATTTGTTTACAAGCCAGAATAGTATCACCGGCATGGTTATGGCATGCACGTATGGGACATGTGAATTTTGATTCACTAAGACAGTTAAGCGTTAAAGGAATGGCACGTGGAATACCAAAGATAAAGCACCCATCTCAAGTATGTGATGCATGTATTACGGGAAAACAAAGCAGACTTCCGTTTCCCTCTCAAGCAAGTTTTAGAGCAACTAGACCTCTAGAACTCGTACATGCAGATTTATGTGGACCAATTACACCCACATCATTAGCAGGCAACAACTATTTCTTCCTGATAGTTGACGATTATTCAAGATACATGTGGATCTACATGCTTAAGTCAAAAGATCAAGTTTATGAGAATTTCAAGAAATTCCTAAGTGAAGCTCAGACAGAGACGAGTCAAAAGCTCAAGAGATTAAGAACGGATCGTGGAGGAGAATTTACTTCCAAAGCACTTACCACGTATTGTGAGGACAGAGGAATCCTCAGACAGCTTACAGCACCTTACACACCTCAGCAAAATGGTGTAGTAGAAAGGAAAAACCGTTCAGTAATGAGTATGACAAGAAGCATGTTAAAGGCTATGAACGTACCACAGAACTTATGGGCAGAAGCAACAAGACAGGCGATTTACATACTAAATCGGTTACCTACTAAAGCAGTACAGGGAATGACACCCTACGAAGCAGTGAATGGAAAGGCACCCAATATCAAGCACATTAGAGTATTTGGATGCACAGCATATGCAAAGGTAACGACGCCCTATTTAAAGAAGTTAGAAGATAGAAGCAAGAAAATGGTACATCTAGGAAACGAGAATGGTTCCAAAGCCTACAGATTATATGATCCCATAGAAGAGAAGACACATATCAGTAGAGATGTCCAATTCATAGAAAATGAACCATGGAATTGGGACAACTACTTGAAAGAAGGAAGCGAAGATGAACCATCTTGGACAAGATTTGAGATACATGGAGATTCAGAGAATAAAGCTGTACAAGAAGAGAATGACGACGACAGTGAAGATCAAGAGAGCGATAATGAATTCTTCAGCAGTCCAATTACAGCTACAAGAACTCCAATAACGGTACAAGAGACACCGACAAGTGATCCAGCAGTTGAGACAAGTACTCAAGAGTTAGAAGACTCACCAGGCTCTTTAAATAGACCAGTTCGAGCCCTTAGATCACTTAGTGACATCTATGCAGCCACGGAACCTCTTAGACCAGAAGATTATGAACATCTTTATCTAGCATATGATGAAGAACCTGCAAACTATAAAGAAGCAGCAGATTACCCACAATGGATAGAAGCAATGGAAAGCGAAATAGATTCCATAGAGAAGAATGACACTTGGACACTGACTACGCTCCCCTCAAGTCAGAAACCAATAGGTCTAAAATGGGTATTCAAGGTCAAGAGAGACGCAAGTGGACAAATCACCAAGCATAAGGCCAGATTAGTAGCAAAAGGGTATGTACAACAAGAAGGTATAGACTACAATGAAGTATTTGCACCCGTTGCAAGAATGGAAACAATCAGGCTACTACTAGCATTGGCAGCACAGAAAGGATGGGAAGTACATCATTTGGATGTAAAATCAGCATTCCTACATGGTGAATTAAAGGAAGATGTCTACGTATCACAACCAGATGGATTCATAAAGAAAGGAAAAGAGAAGCTAGTCTACAAGCTAAAGAAGGCTCTATATGGTTTGAAGCAAGCACCAAGAGCATGGAACATAAGGCTGAACAACATCCTAAAAGAGATAGGATTTATCAGATGTCCACAAGAACAAGCAGTATACAAGAGAACTTCAAGACAGTCAACAATCATTATAGGAGTTTATGTCGATGACATAATAGTGACAGGAAGTTCAATGAAGGACATATCAAGCTTCAAGAAGGAAATGCAAGGCAAGTTTGAGATGAGTGATTTAGGACCACTCACATACTATCTAGGAATAGAAGTACGCCAAGCACAAGGAAGGATACAGTTGAAGCAATCAGCCTACGCAAAGAAAGTTATCAAGGAAGCTAGACTAGAAGACTGCAATCCAACAAAGACAGCAATGGAACCAGGTCTGAAGCTCGATAAAGAAGACGAGAGTGAACCAGTCAATGAGACAGAATACAGAAAGCTAATTGGAAGCTTAAGGTACCTTACACATACCAGACCAGATATCACCTACGCAGTTGGATACGTGAGCAGATTTATGGAGAAAGCAAAGACAACTCACATGAAGGCAGTTAAACATTTGATAAGATATATCAAAGGCACATTGAATTATGGAATTCAATACAGCAAAGGCAAAGAAGCAGAAATCATTGGTTACAGCGACAGCAGTTATGGAGACCAAGAAGATGGAAAAGGAACAACAGGAACAATATTCTACTACAAAGATTCACCTATCACATGGACAAGTCAGAAGCAAAGCACGGTAGCTTTATCATCATGTGAATCAGAGTTTATGGCAGCAACATCAACAGCATGTCAAGCAATATGGCTACAAGGAGTACTAAGCGAACTCACCGGTGAAAGACCAAAGAAGATAACTCTACGAGTAGATAACAAGTCAGCAATACAACTCATGAAGAATCCTGTGTTTCATGGAAGATCAAAGCATATCAACACAAGGTATCATTTCATCAGAGAATGCATAGAGAACGAGCAGATACAAGTTGATCACATCAGTGGAGAGATGCAGAAAGCCGACATCCTCACCAAGGCATTACCAAGGATAAAGTTCATAGAGATGCGAAGTCTCATAGGAGTTGAAGACCTTGGGGAAATCAAGAATTAGGGGGGAGAATGTTAGACATAATTCTTATTTCCACAATTATCCTAAGTATATATATATATATATATACATATATAGTGTGACATATTAGTTATCCTAAGTTGAATAGTCATGTTGGTTATTAACTAACCATTGTGTCGGTTAGAGTCATTGGGGACACACCCCTTCATTTGTATAAATACCAAACACATTGTATCATTTTAGTTATGTATTGATTCTTAAAGTTTATCTTATTCTCTCTCAAACCCAAACTCTCTCATCGATCCTGCATACCTACAATTTTTTCAACTCCAATGATACAATACATGGTCATCCATATATCTGGAAGCCTTAAGAATTAAAATAGAGAAATTGATACAAATGGTGTACATGTAGGTCTAACTTCTAAGAAACTCTTACAAACAAAATATAGAAAAGGACCAAGTGTCTCTGCAGGATGCAGTACATACCATAAACTAAAACTAACAAGTTGGTAATGTAGTTTACTAGTAAAAGAAATCAAGAAGACTCTGGGACTTAAATCCTTAATCTTAGGTTTAACTTTTAAGTTTCAAGCATGGACTTGGACTATTATTATATCTCCTCCCACTTGAAAATATCGTTCGTTTCAAGAAAATTCAATAACCCGTGTGTTGTATACTAGCTTAGATCTTGAATAATCTAGAATGTTTATTGCTTAATCAAAGCTTCTCACAGTTGCCTATATGAACCAGCTGTTGACTGGTATTAGACAGTTCCCTCACTTCTTGGTGATCTCCTTCATCTTACCATCATAAGATAGATATTAAAAATATAGCATGTGGTTACCACCTATTGTAATTTCAAGATTGTTTTATATTTTTTTAAACTTTAATTGAATTGCAAGATTATAAGGATTTAAAGTAACAACCTTTTTACTAAGTATAAAAACTCTTCAACCCCTCCCATTTTCTTCATTCAAATCCACTTCACCATTTTTTTTTCTTATAATTTTATTAAATCTCCCTTAATAGTTCTTAAGCATGGATAAACTTTTTTTTTACTTGCTAATGCTTCTTATCAACTTCCGATACACCACTTGTGTCATTACCAATCCTACACCTCTAGACTTTGTTAAAACCTCATGCAAAACTACCCGCACCCTGCTCTCTGCGTTAACTCGCTCTCAAATTATGCCGGTTCGATCCAAGGAAACGATCAGCTGCTAGCCAAAGCTGCCATAGCAGTCAGCCTGAACACTGCCAAGTCAGCGGCTGCATACGTTTCCAAACTGGCTGGAACAACCTCGAATATAAAACCAAGGGAGTCCCAAGCCCTGAAAGACTGTGTCAACAGCATGATCATGTGCGTGGCTAGTCTAACCCAGTCAATTCAGGAGCTCGGGAAAATGGCTCAGTTTAAGGGACAGAATTTTGTTTGGCACATGAACAATGTCCAAACGTGGGTCAGTTCTGACCTTACGAACCAAAACACCTGTATTGGAGGATTTTCTGATAGTTCAATGAATGGACAGTTAAAGGATGATGTTAATAAAAAGATGAGTTCTGTTTCACAAGTCACCAGCAATGCACTTGCTTTGGTGAACAGGTTTTCTGTGAAACATAAAGTTGTTACACGTAAGCCTTGACGGTTGATACTTGATACTTCACAGCTATTGTTTTTCTTCTTGTTCCTCGTCCAACAAAGTTACGCATATATAGTAGTATGAAAGTGTGCCACACGTTTTTGTATCCTTAAGGATTGTTTTTTGACTGGTCGAGTGTACTGGTTTCCGTGTAAAAGTTTTAGTTTCTGTGGCTAAGGTTGTCCCTTGAATAGGTTTTGCTGACCTTGTAGTTAATGTTCTAATATCTAATGAAATAAAGATGGCGCCTTATAAATTTACGGTATTGTTTGATTATTTGCTTTTTGCTTCATGTTTAGTCTATAGAATACTTTGATTATTTGGTAATAAATGCTTTATGTAATCATAATTAAGTTTAGATTTGTTAGTTGGCTTATGAATTGAAAATGCATACGAAAGTTGCAAATGTCAAAAGCTTGCTTTTATTCAATAAACTATTAAGCTATATAAATAGCTTTACACCACACCTCCTACTAACATGAAAATAACAACTAACCACTAAAGAACCGGTACATTCTATGTCCCATTTTTACTTCTACCAACGTACACTTTATCCATAGAATTCCGCCAATCAAAGTACCAAGTCCAACGTATTAAAACATTAAAAACATTAAAAACGTATTAAAATATTTATGTTTTTAATGTTTAATTTATTTAATATTTTAATACGTTGGACTTGGTACTTTGATTGCCCGCCTACCTGCTATTCTTATGTAATTTGCCCCTTTTTGTTGAAATGAAATTTATTAGTACTGAAAAAAAAAATGGTTGTCTTCAAAATATGCAGCCATGCAAACATGTTATTTGAAGTTGAAGCTTATTCCATGAAAACCACCTAAAACTCATGACCTGTGACCCACGACCTACGAACAAACCCGAGTAAAGCCAACATTGGTTGCTTAAACTGAAGTGTTATATGAAATTTGTTGATTGATTTTAGTAAATACCTAAAAATCCGGCAGTGAACAAGTCGACGACAGTGTGGTGTGTACTGTTTGAGAATGCCGATCAATACCGGTTATTGGGCTTAATGGGTTAAATGCTAATGGGTTTTGTTTGAGTGACTTTGTTTGGTTAATCATGGAAGTGTTGATATTCCAAGGCTATACTTTAGCTGTTTATCCATATCCTACTAGTGATCTTGTCATCTTAAGTCTAAATGTATATATATTTTTTTGGTGTAAACTGTATCCAAGTTTGTGTTGGGCAAAATTTTTAAATGATATATTAAACCTGGTCTATATGATCATATTCTTGGACAAAGTTACCCATGGAAATCATTATCATTGGCCAGGTTAGATGTACTTCGGAAATGGTTTCGTTACAAAGAGTACGGCGTGTTCACCTCCAGTTTGGTTTATGAGATCTAAGAATAGTGATCAGCCAAGTTCATGGCCGGGTATGTGGAAGACTCTTTCACACCGACCAAGTCCTAAATACAATCATTGTGATTTCACACATTAATTGTTTAGTAATATTTATGGAAGTACACTACTAGAAAAATACCCCTATCTTGACACACATTTTATGACACGTACTGATTTATGACACTAAAAAACGTGTGTCATAAAAAAAATTGTCATGTTTTAAAAAAACTAGTTAATTAATGACACACTTTTTTGTGTGTCAAGAAATGCAATGTCAAGAAATAAAAGATATGACACTATCCAATTTTGTGTGTCATCCTTGGTGTCATATTATATATATATATACACACATTTATCAAGGGGTTTGTGCAACTTTTTTTGTACTTTAAGGTACAACACTTAGATGCATTATTCTAAGACCTTCTTCCTAACACTGACATCCACATCATACCTTTTTTTTATGTCACTGTCTCTCTGTATAATATCACTCTTCTTCCATCTCTTTCTCTCTCTCAGCTCTATCTCTCTCTTCGACATTCTCTCTCTTTAGATCATGTTGGGGTTAAGTGGGTGGTGGGTGCGTCGTCAATCGTCAGGGAGTAGCGCCGCCGCAGGCAACCTGAGGGCGAGAACGAGAGAGAGAAAGAGAGAGCGCAACAGAGGGGACGAGCCGCCGTTATTGGCGATGAAAGTCGTGGCGATGATCGACTCTTCTGATCGTTCAACGATGGTTCCGCGATCTGATACGTTTTCGGTTTGCAAGTCGGATTCCCTTTCGATTTGTTCGACCGTTGCTCCGCCGTTACAGTTAGGGTTTATAGAGAAAAAGTGGCCGGTGCCAAGGTATTGATGATTTCTTTTCGTTTTGATACTAATAAAGATGCATTTTACATGCCTATTGTTTGCGATTGTGAAACCCTATGTTAAAATCTGTTTGTGACTGTGGTGAGGGTGTAATAGAATACTTATGGTTACTGTTGTGCGAGTACGAATGCTGAGGGGCTGATCTGAACAATAGGCTGGTCACTCAATATTCATATGATGATATGATATAAGTCAAACTAATCTGCAATTTGGTTTCTCTCCAAGTGTATATTGTTCTAACCATTTAGATAATCATTAAGAGCATATATAATTTGAAATCAAAGAAGTTATGGATTTTTTTAGGATTAAAATTTGAAACAATAGTGAGGAACAAAGGCTTTCTTCAAACCTGGAGATCATCTTCACGAAGTGGTAAGTCCTTTTTACACAAGTTTGACTTTTGATGTATTTTTTGGGCTCTCATGAACATATTATTGATGCAACTGACAGGGGACAACTACTGATCATTTTGTGAGTTTCTTAGAGAGGACGTCAATCAGATATAAAGGAATGGAGCACAACATTAGATGTCCATGCCACAAACTCAAGGTATTAATTAAGACCCATAACTAAAATAGGTCAATTTGGGTTGTGTTTATTTTAAATGGATGGGTGAGATGGAACAAATCAATATTGTTATACTCAAAAGAGATATAAACTCAATAGATCAATCATTGAAGTTCTTAGATATGCTTTCGCGTTGAAGTAGGTTGCCTTATGATGTTTAATAAATAGATTACCTATATGTGTGTAATAGGTAAAATGTTGAAACTAGGTCATGGGCTAAATTCATATACTAACAAGTAGTTTTATAACTTTTTGCTATTCATGCTTTTGCTTGGCAATCTTCTTTTCTTTCTTTTAATGCCAATATAGCTAATCTTCAAAATAATAATAAAACCATGTGAATTTAGGATTTGTAATGAATATATATCTGACCATAGAGTCAACAAGTTTGGACTCCTTAAAATTAATAAAATCATGCCGTTTTAGGATTTCAATAATCTTTATAGATACCGCTCTTGGTTATGACATAAAAATATAGAATGAATTCTAAGGTTCAAAGCCAAAGAATTTACTACGGACATAACAATTGAAGGCTAACCTTTGGTGCGCCTCCGCAATTATATCATTATATGATTCATTAGAATGGATTGTTGTTGATCCCTAACATGACATGTCAAAACAAATCCCTCACATGATGCCTCTTTCATCTCTGCATGATCAGGTATGTCATCTTCGCATTTTTCCGTCTTCAGTCTTCACCTTCTTTTGCTCATCTTATAGGTATAGAATATTCTTATAGGTTATAAGCATATAATAATCACACGAATATTGATATATTGGTATCCTATGATCTAAGTTTTTTATTATGTCTATTCGCTAAAAAACCTAGATCATAGGATAGCAATATAACAATATGTTAGGCGTTGATGAAGCGTTTTGAAGCGTGTATATTCGGTATGTCTATTCACTAGCTTAAATGCTTCTTCACCTACCTAACGCAGTACCAATTCATCATTTTCTTCATCTGTTCTTCGCCTCCACTGATCCTAGATGGATCCTTCATCTTGGGATTAGCCTTTTCTTTTCTTTACTTTTTCTTCAACTAAGTTTATTTATCGTTGCATCATCCTCTACAAATCATTGATTAACAGATCATGGAGATTAACGTTCATATCGAACCGAGAAAAAAACGACTTTGCCGGGCGTTGTTCATCTGGTGGGTACTAGATCTGCTTTGTTTCCTTTTTCTTTGTTTCCTTTTTCTTCAGCTGTGGATATGCGATTTTTGCTACACTCTTTATCATTATTGTTGGGTTGTCTCAAGTAGCAGTTACCATTATAATCAAAGTTGATGTGCATTTGTACCATGTATATTCACAGTTAGTATTGTCTGTATGTTCAGGTGACACATAGAAGCCTGTTGAAGTCCTCAAGACTGCTGTTGAAGGATCTCACCCAAAACCAGAGATGAAAGATGCAAGGTAAGGTATTTGTTTCATGTGTTCTTTTTTTTTTTTTTTTTTTAATTGATTAATTTGATAATAATATACAAGGTAAATATACAAATTCAAGATCTTCAATCTAATTTATAAAATAGTTTAAATTTAAATTTAGCTGAAAATAATATCAAACGAGCGGGTTGCAGCGTCCAAATTGTTATTTGAATGTTTTCAAACTTCTTAAATGATTTATAAAAATAATTCCAATAGTTAATTACTAATATAGTTTGTATTATTTTTTTCTGCTTTAAATATTTGTTGAATTTCTAAAAATGGAATAATGAATAAGTGTTATTGGGTCTATCCATGTTTGAAGCCTGCAACTACAAAGCTTGAAGATTTTGAGAATAATTGGAAGGAAGTAGTGTTTGTACGCTGTTTGGACTTTTTTTTTTTTTTTTTTTTTTTACAAATCAACATGTTTTTTCCTTATCTTATTAATTTAATTGTTGTCTCAGGTAGGGGGAGGAGTAGATGCTAACACGGATGCGGATATTAATGCCATTCGTGAAGAGTGGTCTAGTTATGCCGCAACCATCATTTTCAAGTTATCCGTACGTTTAGTCTAGACTAATGTAATGTATTGACACAATATTTTTGTAACTAGTGGTAGGATTCGACAAATGCTAATTGTAATTTTTTTGTGGTATATATAATATATGCAATTTTATTTTGAAATTTATTGATTTTGTTATTATAAATATAAATATAAATCCAGATTTATTAGTTATTTTGCAGAATTTTTTTTAGGTAAAAAAAAACATGACACGCAAAATTAGTGTCATAAAGGTGTGTCGTAAATGCATGTCATGAAAGAGTGTCATTAAAGAGTGTGTCATAAATGCGTGTCAAAAAAGCGTGTCGTAAAGGAGTGTTATAAACGCGTGTCATTAAAAGATGACACGCGCCTGCATGTCATAAACCTTTCTTGACATGTTCTTCCTTGACACTTTTCTGTGTGTCATAAACACCCTTTTATGACGCGCAATGCGCGTCAAGAAAGGGGTATTTTTCTAGTAGTGGTATGGAGCCAACTTGGATCTGGAACTGATTATGGGAAACTAACTAATGAACTGGAGTCTTTAAGTATGTTGGTAATCTCTTCTTTTCAATAGCTAATGTGCTTCTGCATATGTCTAATGGAAGTTTCCCACACCTCTATCTATCTATACAACTAATATATGAAACTCAATATGGACACATGGCACTCCCATGTTGATCCTCCAATTATATAGCCTATCAATTTGTGCCAAGTGTCCAAGTGTGAGAATTTATAAGATTTTTCTTTTTTCTAAAAATCAAAAATCAATCTCATTTATTTTTGGTCAAGAATCATTGACTATAATTAAGTTTCCTAAACCTTCTCCTAAATTATTATTTTTTTTTAAAATTAAAAATCATTAATATTAATTTTGGTCAAAATCGTTTACCAATATTAAGTTTTCCTAAAACATAATCTCAATCATAACCACTGATCATTATCATCCCTTCCTCTCCGTAGGATCCTCCTCCTCCAACTTGTGTAGACCCTACCATATCAATAAGATGTGTTTGTATTCTCAATCAATCATGTCCTTTATTCATCTTCTTCAACCGCCTTCTTCCTCTTTTCCCCAAATAAGTCGGCTCCTTCATCCTTCTCTTTCGTTGATTATCAGGTTATAGGAATCTGCTTTCGATTGTGTTTTTCTTTATTGTTAATCAATCTTGTGTTTTTTTTTCAGATTCAATATATGAACATTAGGTTTTCTGATTCGATCTATGAATGGTCTTCGTATTTTGATTTAGTGATTGTGTAACTCTATCTAATTTCTTCAATGGAACTAATGAGGTCACACGATTATCCATTTTTTGTATTTAAGTTTTGCTTTTTTCTTTGATTTTGTTATATATTTTAATCTTTGAATGATTATTATTAATTGTTAATCTGCAAATTGTTTCATGTTAGTTATTAGTTTATATTGGCTGAGTAGCTGACACATAAGATTATCATTGGAACATGAATTCCAAAACAGGTGGTGATATGTATTCTTACTTCTAGCCTTTAGTTACGTCTTTAATAACACTCTAATTACAGTAGCGTACTAATATCCTTTTCTTTTAGTTTAAATTTATTTTTTGCCATCATATGTGAAACAGGTTGTTCTCTCAAGAAACTCTTCCTATGTTCAAACTGCCAACATGGTAAGACATTCGATAAATCCTCGGAAAATTACTACATTTTTTTAATCTATATTAGTATTATTGATGGGTGTAATGATGAACTAATCATATATATGTATCAGGAGATATCACATAAGAAGGAATGAAACAATAAAATTTTGTGCTTTTATACTCTTTAGGTCAGTGCGCTCATGTTAGCAAGTTACACTGGAATTCAACATTTGTTCTCTAAATGCTTGAGTCAATATTCTCAACTAAGAAAGAGGCAAGCTTTTCTTGACATCATTTTGTGATTTCTTTTTCTAGGGTTCTTGATCTTTAGTTATAAACCCTAATTAACTAATTAAAGATCTATTGAATTGGGGTTTATGAATCTGAAAACAAGATTAAATCTTTTGAATTTTTTTTTCTTGAAATCTTTTAATAAAACAACAAAAGAAAACTAATTTGAGCAAACCGTGAAATATTAATGCAACAAAAACAATTATGCTATAGTGAGGTTTATGTATTTATATTTGATTTTGGGTTGTATACTAATGAATGGTGCCTTCAACATCTTGCAGATAGATCATCGCTCGAGGTTTTGTTGCTTTGGAGGATTTTATCGGTACGTTTCACTCGGATTAATGCTTATTCGATTAGATAAAGTCGTAATTTGAACTCTAAATTTGTTATTTTGTTGCTTTTGGGTCTGTCATCAACAAACATTCATTGTATCCATTGGTGATTGGTTGAATGGATGATATGAGAGATGTAAAGGTGTGTAATGTTAATGGGTTACATGTCCTCGCTATTGATGACAACAACATTGATCATAAAGTCATTGAACGTCTCCTCAAATTATCCTCTTTTAAAGAAAATCAAGGTTTGTAATTATTAATTTAATGTTTTTAATGTGTTTTAATTTCATAATTTATATATGAACTTAATGATCATGATTTACTAATATTGTTACTTTGTTAATCAGTTGCTAGAATTCTTCAACATTGAAGCAGATTCCTGTTGTTACTATGTCTTTAGAGAATATCGTAACACGCATCGACCGGTACGATTAATCATTCATTTAAATAACACAAGTTTTATTAGTTTCATGCATAGAGATGTAATAGATCTATCTGTTATTATTAAGTTTAGGAATGAACTATTTAATGAAATCGCCACAGTTGCAGGAAGATGTGCAGTTTGGGACTGGAAGCGGCAGTTGATCAGCAATGCATGGCGTTTAGCGCTGCACGACTATGAATCCATAGTTGCTACTGTGCAGCTGTCAAATACAGTGGATACAAATAATATCTCACTTTAATAACAATGAACTCACATATTCAGTTTCCATTTTCCCACACAAACACATTCAGTGATTTTCATTCAGTTAAACCGAACCATGTTTCATTCCCATTTTCAACATGTTTCCTTTTTACATATTCCACTCTTCCCCTTTATTCTCCACCCAAAACTCCAAACCCCTTCATCTCTTTCACACAATTTCAAGACGTCTTCACAAGAACATAAAGGTATTCAACATTTTTTGTTGTTCTTAATGTATTATTGATGTTTTTTAAATCGTATCTTCTATAATCATTATCGGTAATGTCTTTTTTTAATATAAACCCTATTATCTATTTGGTTTTTATGTATCTTTGCTAATGATTTATTGTTGTTCTTGATCTGTATCATCACATGATCTGTTTTTCTACTTGATCTTTTTTTAAATCTTATCATCGATGTCTTAGTTTTTTCGATTGCGACTCATCGGCAAAGGTAATCATCTATATTTTCTTCTTGATCTGTTTTCGTTTTTGTAATTCCTGTCTTCGTTATCTTTGTTTATTTTATTTTATTTTGATGACATTGTATTCGAGTTTATGTTATGTTATGTTATGGTTTTGATTTTGATGAATAAGTTCGATTCTTTAACTTGATAATGGTGGATGATGTGATGTTTGTGATTGCAATGGCTTTGTTTTGCTATCTGCTCACAACTTGAAAGAAATAATCTAGGTTAAAAGCTTCAGTGGGCAGGAATGTTACTATCATGAAGAAGGTAATTCAAGGTAAAATCGAACACCACTCATTATTAAAGTTAGTTATTGATTGTTGATCTTTGCATTGCAGGTTAGTATATTAGATGGGGTCACACCAATAGAGTGAATAAGTCTTTGATCAAGGGCATCGTTTTTTTGAGGATGTGATGTAAGCAATGACTTCAAGTAGGGCCAGCACCCACTTTAGTGAATGAAAATTCATAAAGGCAACCTTTTATCTTTTGTATGTATAATGTATTATAGCAAGAACACGGTCAGTGTGGTTTGTATACCTTAAAGCATAAGTGCATAGGAACTCTTTGTATAGTCTACTCTTTAAAATGCTTAATATGGTCATACATGTTGTTAAATGGAGGTGCAGCTTTAAGGAAAACAACAGCTTGTGATATGGTGTTATTGAGCAGCTTCACTTTGTCATTATTTAATGTAATTTGGAATTTCTTTTAGTTATAGACTTATTAACCACGTAAAAGAAGAGTTGGTGTGAAGTTACTGATATTAGATAGTGATAGTAATGTTACAAATAAAACATCGAATGTGTGTACATTAATTTTTTAGCAAATTTTGTGTATTTTTGTTACTTCTCACATGTATATTTAGGTTAACGTTATGCACGTTTAATTTTATTTTCAATGAAGACCATTAAACCTTAAAAATTTAGTTATTTGTTGAACCGCGTGTTCACGCGGGCAATAGTCTAGTATTCTTTAATTTAAAGGCCTATTTCACCTTGATTCTTTTATTAGGGAAATTTGATTTAAAGGTCACAATTAAGATTGTTGGAAGATATAATCAAGAAATTTTGAAGTCAAATAAAAGGTCAAACTTTGACTTTAAAAAAGTCAAACAAAACAGTTTCTCGGATTTGGTTATGTTAGTTTGGTAGTTATAAAAACGGTTATTTAACCGTCAATTGTTAGGCTACAAATAGCCCTCATATGTACAGAATTAGTGTGTGGAATATTATTATTTGTGTGTCATATTTTCCCACCCTTTGTTTCATCTTCGTTAGTCCCTGCACATATGCGCATAATCAAATACATAAAGGAAATACTTTCAATAATATGATTTTCTAAAACTTCATGTTTTTTCTAGTGTACCCGGAGGGCTATGGAGATCTTGAAATGACTGTAAGCACACAATTCCTAAACTTGCAACACAAGTAGATGTAAATAATAATATTGGCATCTCACGTGTTGTTATTGTCTCCCCACTATGCCTTAGTATTCAATAGGGACAAATTCTGGTCAATCTAGTATCATCGCTATTGCTTAGTTTGAACTTTTGATAGCTGTTTACAATATATGTTACTTGTAATCCACTTTTAAATTTTAATGTAAATCATTGACTACCTCATTTGCCTTGAAATTTCTTTCACATTTTGTCGTCTTTATATGCTGTTTTTATATTTGTCAACACGGTTGAGTATAAAGGTTCTTTCTTAGGACTCCAGAAAACTCCTTGTTAAACCTTGTTAGACATATAATTCTTATTTCCCAAACCTATAGTATATCTATTATATGTTACATATATTATATCCTAAGTTTAGTGAATAGGTATGTTAGTTAATAATCCAACCGACATGTTGGTTAGTATCAAGGGGACACACCCCTTCACAAGTATAAATACCCCAAACATTGTATCATTTCATATATGTATTGAATCTTTTAGTTTATCATATTCTCTCTCAAGATCCTTTCCCTCAAAACCGATCCTGCGGTCCTTCATTTGGCATCAGAGCAAGAAGTTATCAAAGTTCCATCATTTAACAACATTCACAGAAGAACACGAAGAGGTTTATTAGAAGAAGTGCGATCCTCTGTTTTTCTTTCAGAAACAGAGACCGACGCAGATTCATCCAAACGTTGGAACAAACAATCAAAGCCAATCCAGGATTGAGAAAAGATCAATACACATCGTTATAACCGTTCGAAGAGAAAGAATTAGAACCGGATAAAATTTCCGGCCAAACTTCATCTTCTCCGGCTATCACCGGAACCGACGAACAAAGTTTTATCACGTTACAACGGTTATATCATCCCTGCCCTATTAGTTTATCATAATCGAATACACAAAACTCAAATCCAAATCAAAAAAAATAAATTTTTTTCGGACTTTGTTCTTGTTCGTAGATTTTGTTTTTCCCGCCAAAATTTTTTATAAACAAAAATAGGTTTTTACACTTTAAAACTTCTATCCGAACATCCCTGATTCAAAACAGATTCGTTTTTACAAATTTTCTTATCAGAAATCATCGAAATTTATTAAGGATTTGAAATTTTTTTTTCCCGGGTTCGTTTAAGAAAGAACCGGATTTTTTCCTAAAACGTTACATATTCGATTATTAGAAACAAGTTAGAGAGACTTGTTAGAAGGATCCAATATAATCAGTGTTCGAATCGGATCATACGGACACGAGCGAAGTGTTTGTTTTGTTTGGGCAGTAAGTTAAAAGAAGAAGAAAGAGTTGACTTTTTGGCAAGTCAAACTCTCAAAATTATTATAATACTTGAGGGATATTATAAGAAGTGTATAAATCAGTGACATTTTCGGGTTTTTCTCACTGATTTGAAGAAAAGTTTTAATTATTTTGAAGTCAAAAATATTATTAAACAAACAAGGGTTTGTTTATTTTAGAAGGGTGTTTTATAGATTGAGTGTTATTAGAAGAACACTAATCAAAATTGTTGGAGGATTAAGTCAAAAGGATTGACTTTAGATATTATTTAAAGGAACATCATTGATACACAAAATATTATAACGAAGTTCTTGATACTTTGTTAAGGCGCCTACGAAATATCAAAACTTTTGTTAACCAAATAATATTTTAAGTATATCGATTTAAGTTTGACCACTTGTCGAACAAAGTTCCTAAAGAAGCGTGGGTAGTCCATATTAGATTTGGACAATTGGGAAGAAAAAGAAGAATAATAGTCCTCAAAAGACGCCCATTAAACCCACAATGTCGAAAGAAACAGTAGTAAGAGAGTCAGTTACAAAGGAGACTCTCACTTTTAGCCTCCAAACACCGATGTTGACATCTACAAATTACACGATTTGGGCTGTTCGTGTTAAAGCAATATTGAGTGCAAATGGTCTTTGGGAAGTAGTGGAACCCATAGAAGGCACGTCAACGGTAGATGCAAAGAAGGATAGGACAGCGATTGCCTATCTCTTCCAGGCAATTCCAGAAGATATGGTGATGCAGGTGGCGTCACATAATACAGCAAGAGAAATATGGGAAGCATTAAAGACAAGATTTATTGGAATTGACCGAGTCCAGAAAGCAAGACTTCAATCATTACGCACAGAATTTGAGATGATTACGATGAGAGAGACAGAGACCATAGACCAGTTTGCTGGTAGGTTAAGTGCGATTAGTACAAAGTCAAAAACCCTAGGAACGACAATTGAAGAGTCGATGTTGGTACGAAAATTGCTGGACTCCGTACCAGAAAGGTTCCTACAGATTATTGCATCCATAGAGCAATATTCAGATATAGATTCCATGACGTTAGATGAAGCGCTTGGAAGACTTAAAGCTTATGAGGAACGCCTTAAGTCAAGAGATGAGAAGAAATATGGACCAGCCGGTCAAGAGAAGCTGTTATTTACAAGGCAAGATAGAAGACCTAACAGCAATTACAAGAACTACAATCAGAATCGAGGTAGACAGAACTTTAGGAAGTTCAATAAGAGTCAAAGATATGAGAAGAAGAGCTTTGACAGATATAGCCATCAAGATCAGAGAAGTGATCGAAATCCCACTAAGAACCGTCATGACAACAGTAGTTACAAGCCCAGAAGAGATGGCAGCAATGTAAGATGTTACAATTGCAATGAATTAGGACATATAGCTCCCAGGTGTCCTAAACCTCGAAATAAGCAAGAAGAATCTCACCTAGTAATGGAAGAAGAGGATCCCACATTACTTATGGCAGTTGGTGAAGAAAGAAGTGTAGTTCTCGAAGAAAAGAAGATAATACCAGAAAGCTATCACAATGAAGAAAATGTAAATGAAGTATGGTATTTAGACAATGGCGCAAGCAATCATATGACAGGAAGACGCTCCTATTTCACAGAGTTAGACGAAAAGATAGCAGGCAGCGTAAAATTTGGAGATGGATCGTGTGTTAACATCAAAGGTAAAGGCTCAATAGTACTGGAATGTAACAATGGAGAACAAAGACTAGTCACAGAAGTATACTACATTCCAACGCTCCAAAGCAACATCTTAAGCCTCGGGCAAGTTACAGAATCAGGATGTAAAGTAATTATGGAGAATGAACATCTATGGATCTATGACGCCTACAACAACCTATTGATGAAAGTCCCAAGAGCTAAAAATAGACTCTACAAAGTAAAGCTCAGAATAACAAATCCGATTTGTTTACAAGCTACAATAGATACACCTGCATGGCTATGGCATGCACGTATGGGACATGTGAATTTTGATTCACTAAGACAATTAAGCACAAAAGGAATGGCACGTGGATTGCCAAAGATTCAGCACCCATCTCAAGTATGTGATGCATGTATTACGGGAAAGCAAAGCAGACTTCCATTTCCCTCTCAAGCAAGTTTCAGAGCTACAAGACCTCTAGAACTCGTACATGCAGACTTATGTGGACCGATTTCACCCACATCATTAGCAGGCAACAACTATTTCTTCCTGATAGTTGACGATTATTCAAGATATATGTGGATCTACATGCTTAAGTCAAAAGATCAAGTTTATGAAAATTTCAAGAAGTTTCTAAGCGAAGCTCAGACAGAGACAAGTCACAAGCTCAAAAGATTAAGAACGGATCGTGGAGGAGAGTTTACTTCTAAAGCTCTTACCGCATATTGTGAGGATAAAGGAATCCTTAGACAGCTTACAGCACCTTACACGCCACAGCAGAATGGTGTAGTAGAAAGAAAGAACCGTTCAGTAATGAGTATGACCAGAAGCATGTTAAAGGCTATGAACGTACCACAGAACTTATGGGCAGAAGCAACACGACAAGCAATTTACATACAGAATAGGTTACCTACTAAAGCATTAAAGGGAATGACGCCCTACGAAGCAGTAAATGGCAAAGCACCAAATATCAAGCACATTAGAGTATTTGGATGCACAGCATATGCAAAGGTAACAACGCCCTATTTAAAGAAGTTAGAAGACAGAAGCAAGAAAATGGTACATCTAGGAAACGAAAATGGTTCAAAAGCCTATAGATTATATGATCCCGTAGAAGAAAAGATACACATTAGTAGAGATGTCCAATTCATAGAAAATGAACCATGGGATTGGAACAACTACTTAAAAGAAGGAAGCAATGACGAACCATCTTGGACAAGATTCGAAGTTTATGGAGATCACGAAAGTGAAGCTGTACAAGAGCAAAGTAATGAGGACAATGAAGATCAAGAGAATGAAAGTGATAATGAATTTTTTAGCAGTCCAATCACAGCTACACGAACTCCAATAACAGTTCAAGAAACGCCGACAAGTGATCCAGCAGTTGAGACAAGTACTCAAGAGTTAGAAGACTCACCAGGCTCCCAACATAGACCAGTTCGAGCCCTTAGATCACTTAATGACATCTACGCAGCCACACGACCTCTTAGACCAGAAGAATATGAACATCTATATTTAACATATGATGAAGAACCTGCAAATTACAAAGAAGCAGCAGAATACCCACAATGGATAGAAGCAATGGAAAGCGAAATAGACTCAATAGAGAAGAATGACACTTGGACACTGACTACACTCCCCTCAAGTCAGAAACCAATAGGTCTAAAATGGGTATTCAAGGTCAAGAGAGACGCAAGTGGACAAATCACCAAATATAAGGCCAGATTAGTAGCAAAAGGATACGTACAACAAGAAGGAATAGACTACAATGAAGTTTTTGCACCAGTTGCAAGAATAGAAACAATCAGGCTACTATTAGCATTGGCAGCACAGAAAGGATGGCAAGTACATCACTTAGATGTAAAATCAGCATTCTTACATGGTGAATTAAAGGAAGATGTCTACGTTTCACAACCAGATGGATTCATAAAGAAAGGAAAGGAAAATCTAGTCTACAAGCTAAAGAAAGCTCTATATGGTTTGAAGCAAGCACCAAGAGCATGGAACATAAGGCTGAATAACATCCTAAAGGAAATTGGATTTATAAGATGTCCACAAGAGCAAGCAGTATACAAGAGAACTTCAAAGGAGTCAACAATCATTATAGGAGTTTATGTCGATGACATAATAGTGACAGGAAGTTCAATCAAGGACATATCAAGCTTCAAGAAAGAAATGCAAGGCAAGTTTGAAATGAGTGACTTAGGACCACTCACTTACTATCTAGGGATAGAAGTTAGTCAAACACAAGGAAAGATACAATTGAAGCAATCAGCCTACGCGAAGAAAGTCGTTAAAGAAGCCAGACTAGAAGACTGCAATCCAACGAAATATGCAATGGAATCAGGTCTAAAGCTCACTAAAGAAGACGAAAGTGAACCAGTCAATGAAACAGAATATAGAAAGCTAATTGGAAGCTTAAGGTATCTTACACATACCAGACCAGATATCACCTACGCAGTTGGATACGTTAGCAGATTTATGGAAAAGCCAAAAACAACTCACATGAAGGCAGTTAAGCACTTAATAAGATATATCAAAGGCACATTGGATTATGGAATTCAATACAGCAGAAGTAAAGAAGCAGAAATCACTGGATACAGCGACAGCAGTTATGGAGACCAAGACGATGGAAAAGGAACAACAGGAACAATATTCTACTACAGAGATTCACCCATCACATGGACAAGTCAGAAACAAAGTACAGTAGCACTATCATCATGCGAATCAGAATTTATGGCAGCCACATCAGCAGCATGTCAAGCAATATGGCTACAAGGAGTACTCAGCGAACTCACGGGTGAACAACCAAAGAAGATAACATTACTAGTAGACAACAAGTCAGCAATACAACTTATGAAGAACCCAGTGTTTCATGGAAGATCAAAGCACATCAACATAAGGTATCACTTTATCAGAGAATGCATAGAGAACGAGCAGATACAAGTTGATCACATCAGTGGAGAGATGCAGAAAGCAGATATACTCACCAAGGCACTACCAAGAATAAAATTTCTCGAGATGCGACGTCTCATAGGAGTTGAAGACCTTGGGGAAATCAAGAATTAAGGGGGAGAATGTTAGACATATAATTCTTATTTCCCAAACCTATAGTATATCTATTATATGTTACATATATTATATCCTAAGTTTAGTGAATAGGTATGTTAGTTAATAATCCAACCGACATGTTGGTTAGTATCAAGGGGACACACCCCTTCACAAGTATAAATACCCCAAACATTGTATCATTTCATATATGTATTGAATCTTTTAGTTTATCATATTCTCTCTCAAGATCCTTTCCCTCAAAACCGATCCTGCGGTCCTTCAAACCTTAAGACCTGTACTTGAATTTTTAATAAAGAAAACTGGTAACTTCATCGGGTCTTAGTAGAGTTTGTTGTTCAAAAAGAAAATTTGTTTGTATTAGCCGCTGTAAACTTCTTGCAGTTGCCTATGAACCCGCTGTATAAACTAGGGTTGTTCATGAGCAAAACCAGGGGCGGATCTATAGTAATCGCAGGGGTGCGGACGTTGCAGCTCAACTTCGCGTGCGTAGTGGAAAATTTGGTTTTTTTTTTTACGAAATTTGAAAAACTTTGCTACTAAAATGAAAAAAATAAAAAACGTTACTACTGAAAAATGTTTCTAGATCCGCCACTGTGCCGAACCGAGCCAAGCTCGTGCTCGGCTTGGTTATAAACCGAGCCAGCTCGGCTTGGATTTGAAACCGAGCTGAAAATCAAAGCTCGAGCTCGGCTTGGTTTGGTTTGGCTCGAATAATTTAAAAAAAATGGCTTTCAAAATTCAATAGTTTAAAATATTATTCAATAGTTAAAAATAACACATTTTAAATAAGTTCAACCTTATACATTGCATGTTAAAATCAAGTTCAAACAAGTACAAAATAAGTCTCAAATTTTAACGAAATACAGTATAACTTCATCAACATACGAATTAACTTGAGTACTTGGATCAAAAGCAGTATTAAGTTGATTTAAATAACTTAACTAGCTATAACTTCAATCCCAAGCAAATAATATCCATGCCACTGTTACCAAATATTAAATTTGTAACATATTCTCCATCTTTTTTACATTTTGATAATATATTATATGTATATAAAAAAATATATATTAAAAATTAGAATTATTCGAGCCAAACCGAGCCAGCTCGGCTCGTTACGAACCGAGCCGAGCTAGGCTCACTTTCTAACCGATCCGAGCCGGCTCGGCTCCGTTTCAAACCGAGCCATATCGAGCAAGCTTTTTTCAAGCTAAATCCAAGCGAGCTCCAAGCCACGAGCTTTTTGGACAGCCCTAGTTTAAACTAGGTTGACTATTAGTTTCTTTTACTAATCGAATTAATTGCTTGGCTCATTGACTGGTATTGAACACTTGCCTGACTTCTTGGTGATTTCCTTCTTCTTGTCATCATAAGATAGATATTAAAAAGTAGCATGTGCCTAGTGCTTAATGTAATTTCATGAATATTATATGTTTCTCCACTCCAAACTTTAATTGAATTGCAAGATTATAAGGGTTTAAACTTTAAAGTAACAACCTTCTTACCATGTATAAAAACCCCTTAACCCCTCTCATTTTATTCATCCAAATCCAAATTCACTTCAATTTGTTCATATATTTTTTTTTTTTCTTTTCAAAACCTCCCTTAATATATAGTTCTTAAGCATGGATAAACTTTTGTTTTACTTGCTAATTTTACTGATCAACTTCCAATACACCACTTGTGCCATTGCCAATCCTACACCTCTAGACTTTGTTAAAACCTCATGCAAAACTACACGGCACCCTGCTGTCTGCGTCAACTCGCTCTCAAATTATGCCGGTTCAATCCAAGGAAATGATCAGCAGCTAGCCAAAGCTGCCATAGCAGTCAGCCTGAACACCGCCAAGTCAGCAGCTGCATACGTTTCCAAACTGGCTGGAACAACCTCGAATATAAAACCTAGGGAGTCCCAAGCCCTGAAAGACTGTGTCAACAGCATGACCATGTGTGTGGCTAGTCTAACTCAGTCTATTCAGGAGCTCGGGAAAATGTCTCAGTTTAAGGGACAAACTTTTGTTTGGCACATGAACAATATCCAAACGTGGGTCAGTTCCGCCCTTACAAACCAAAACACGTGTATTGGAGGGTTCTCAGATAGTTCAATGAATGGAAAATTAAAGGATGCTGTTAATAATAAGATGAATTCTGTTTCACAAATTACCAGTAATGCACTTGCTTTGGTGAACCGGTTTTCTGTGAGACATAAAGATGTTACACATAAGCCTTGATGGTTCATACTTCATAGCTATTGTTTTTTTACTTTGTCCTCATCCATCAAAGGTTATCCGTAATAGTCTGCCATAAGTTTTTATATCCTTAAGGATTGTTTTTTGACTGGTCTATTGTACTGGTTTCTATGTAAAAGCTAAATTCTAGTTGGCCTTATGGAATTGTGGTTAATGTTATATATCTAATGAAATAAAGATGGCACTTTATATGATATATTTTGTGTCTGCAACTTAAGGATGGTTTTGGTATTGTTTCATGCCTGATTGCATCAAGTTCCAGTTTTCTGCAAGATGTAAAAACCAAGATCCTTTTGATACATGACATTATGTTATTAGTATCCGTTCCATTCGTCCTGTCTAAAATCAAATTACTATTGACCAATTCATGAATCAACAGTGCTTTAATATATTTAACCTTAGGTTCTAAGACAACAGAATGTAAATCATAAAATTAAAACTTCATATACAGGTTTTCATTATGGATCCAGATGATGTTTGTGTTGGCAAATGGTGACACCTTTTAAACTATGAACTGATGAGGTCCGATAATTCAAATGGTTGGCTCATGTACGGATAGGTAGAATTTATGAGAACGCGAGCTCGGCTCAATGGAAATTTCTTAAGCTTGAGCTCGGCTCGTTTACCATCTATTAGTTAATATATTAATTTTTTTTAATAATTGAACTTTTATTTTCAATACTCTAAAACTTGCCAAGTTACATCAAAACAGAAGGTAGACGGGCAACAAGCTGCGCCGCCACCCCTTTCTAAATTGCAAATCCTAGTCTACCAAATACAAACCTCTGCCCCTGGAGATGAATTATTGCTGTGGATAACCCGTTGGACCCTCATCAAGAAACGAATAGCTTCTGGTGCTAGGAAGCCAAAGGTATCAAAGGCCAAGGGGACAAAGACGTGTTGGTTCTCTGCACAAGCTTTAGCGTGCTTATCCAATTTTAGTTTATACATTAAATTAAATAACTATAATATAAATAATAGGCTTGATTAAGGTGGCTAACGAATTAGCATATTGGAGATTCATGAAGCCCAAACAACAAATTATGAATGGCACAAAGCATAGAATTTTAAAGAATCAGTTGTGTTGATATGGTGGAGCATATTCACATATGAACAAAAATTATAACGGATGAAATTTGAAAATAGAGATGGCGCCAAAGTGATTTATGAAAGAGGATATACTAGATAACACACCATCCACTTGCTTCAAGAACTCAAGCATGATTTCTTTTCTTTTTTGAACGGCCAACGAATCCTCCAACCGAGCTACTGGCGAACCGGGGAAAACCCACACCTAGGGCTGAAGCCTGAGAACACTCGCTCGAAGGCGACAGTGCGGTAAGGTAAAACACGTTTAGTTCAAGGATCAAACTAGCGATCACCGTCTAGTCTCCCATCATCACCAGGTGCCGCATAAAATAATGGGGAGGAGCAGGAGTCGAAACTAAGTCACTAAATATTGGAGATTATGACCATTGACCATCTTTATTGAAGAATATTGACCAAGACCAACATTATTGACCAAGACTAGCTCCTTACATTATGCCTCAAGACTACCTCCATGTTTGTGCCCCAAGATTAGCTTATTCCTATTTTTATGTTTTCCTTTCTTGTATTTATAGAGGAGGTTGTCTCCTCATTTGATGTACCAAATATCATCAATCAACATCTTTCATTTCTATCTCTACACTTCTCACAATCTACTTTGCCGTTTTGAGAGTCGGTGACTAGAAACCGATACCGCCCTTGGCGACAGGGCCCAAACAAATAACAAACTAAACCAAATAGAAAATCGCTTCCGCTAGATTTCTATATGGTATCAGAGCAGTGTTCCTGATTCTGCTCAAAAAAATAAAATAAAAATAAAATAAAGGAGGCAATGAGGGGGTGAAAGCAAGATGGAGGAAATCGATGACCAAAAAGAAAAGTCGAGTTCAAATCTTTGAGCTCGCAAGAAAAGTCGGGTTCAAATCTACGAGCCCGCAAAAAAAAGTCGAGTTCTTTGAACTCGCGAGAAAAAGAAAAGTCGGGTTCTTTGAACCCGCAAGAAAAGAAAAGTCGGGTTTTTTGAGCCCGCGAGAAGAAAAGTCGGGTTATTAAACTCGCAAAAAAAAAAGTCGAGTTCTTTGAACTCCCAAGAAAAAAAAGTCGGGTTCCTTGAGCTCGCAAGAAAAATAAAGTCGGGCTCCTTGAGCCCGCGAGAAAAAAAGTCGGGCTCTTTAAGCTCGCAAGAAGACAAGTCGGGTTCTTTAAACCCGCAAGAAAAGAAAAGTCGGGTTCTTTTGAACTCGCGAAGAAAAGCCGGGTTCCTTGAACTCGCAAGAAGAAAAGTCGGGTTTCTTGAACCCGCAAGAAGAAAAGTCGGGTCCAAATCTATGAGCCCGCAAGAAAAAAAAAACAAACACTCCAACTTGAGGGGGAGTATTCGAAAAGGAAAAAATACTACTTGGCAAGTTGGGCGTTCGTAACCTTCACGCTCCAACTTGAGGGGGAGTATTGGAGATTATGACCATTGACCATCTTTATTGAAGAATATTGACCAAGACCAACATTATTGACCAAGACTAGCTCCTTACATTATGCCTCAAGACTACCTCCATGTTTGTGCCCCAAGATTAGCTTATTCCTATTTTTATGTTTTCCTTTCCTGTATTTATAGAGGAGGTTGTCTCCTCATTTGATGTACCAAATATCATCAATCAACATTTTTCATTTCTATCTCTACACTTCTCACAATCTACTTTGCCGTTTTGAGAGTCGGTGACTAGAAACCGATACCGCCCTTGGCGACAGGGCCCAAACAAATAACAAACTAAACCAAATAGAAAATCGTTTCCGCTAGATTTCTATACTAAATACACAAGGTCTCGTGTGTGAATAAGTGATTAAGTGGGAATGGGAGAAAAGAGTAAACAAATAGGTCCATGACTCACAAAAATCATCATAAGTTATGGAATGGTTTTGTCACATAGACCATGTGCTAGGTGTGTGTGAACTCTTTCACGCCGACCAAGTCCTAAATAAAATTATTTTTATTTCAAACATTAGTTTTTTAGTAATTTTAATGGAAAAATGGAGCCAACTTGGATCTTGAGCTGGTTAATCATGGGAAACTAATTAATGAACTGGAGTCTTTTAATAAGTATGCTGATAATCTACTCTTCTGAACAAACAGCTCATGTGCTTCTGTTTATGTCTAATGTAATTTTCCCACACATATCCTTTTAAACGTACACATCTTGTCTTCTACCTTGTTTCTTTCATTAGGGAAAATTGATTCGACGATCACAAAACTTTCTAAAAGTTAAGTATGAGACTATAAAAACGTCGAATGTGTTTATTATATTTATTATATGGCCATCATTATCATTTATATTATATCGATCAATTACTATAATATCCCTAAGTTTATAATAGGTGATTCTTTGATAGACGGAATTACCCTTACTAAACCTAATTAGGGTGTCCCCTATGTGTATAAATAGAGAGCTTACTAGAGGTATTAGGTTGGAATCTAATAACACCATAACCTAATGTAGCCGCCACCTACCTCTCTCTCACATGATCACTTTGTGATAATTAGCCATCATTAGTGTATACACTAAAGGGAACCCGATCAAGATGATGGTGTCTTCCATTACTGAGGTTCTTGAACGGTTAAGCAAATCAGGTACACTTGAATAAATCTTATGTTTATTCCTTATGTTCTTATTAATATAATCAACATTTGGTATCAGAGCTATGTTGATTATATCAATTCTAATTCGATTTGCAAAATAAATAATGTTTCTGTGATAATATTTGAAACACATTAAAAAAATGTGGCTCGATATATTATGAAGTCACAGAATGTTACGAAACTCACAAAATTATATAATGATTTGCATATTAAATTATTAATTTTTTGATTGTGAATCATTCTTTCTAACATTCTAACATTAAAGATATTGTGATTTTCTATTCTCTATGTAATGTATTTTGATTTTCAATTCTTAAGGATATCGTGATTGTCAACATCGAAAAAAAAGGGTTATTTCTAATATTAATGGAATTTTATTTTACCTTTATAAATTGAATTCACTTCATAAATCATATGGGGATAACTTACGGATTCATAAAATAAAGATTATGTTGATTATGTTTTTTTTTTTTTCCGGTTGATGATGTTCTTCAAGAACATCATAAGAAAACCGAAAATTATTATGTTTTTTGGTTTAAAATTTGATTGAAATTTTGTTTCCGATAATTTAGGGCATAACTTTATCTCCAAGGAATTTTCGAAATCAATTATGATTAAGTTAAAGATTTCGAAATCTAATGATATCTTTGGGGATAGTCATTATTTAAAACTGGAAACAGATATTAATAAATCCCTAAAATTTTTTGAACCACTAACTTTATCACTTTTAGTTTTCGATAATAACAACTGGTTTTCAGTTTTAAGAATTAATGAATTTAGGTTCTCGGATTATCAGTTAATTCCCGAATTCAGGTTCTCGAATTTTTTTTCCTAAGTTCTCGGTTTTAAAGCTTTCGATCAGGTTCACGGACAGGAGTTCTCGGTCAAGGTCTTCATCTTCGAAAACCATAATGTTTTTCGAGAACCCATAATGTTTCCAAGAACCCATCTTATTTATCGAGAACTATCATGTATTCAAGAAACAATGTTTTTTTGAGAACTATTAAAAATCCGAGAACTGTTAAAGTTATCCGAAAACATAAGTTATTCGAGTACTCATAATATATTCGAGAACTCATCAGTATATCGAGAACTAATTCTGGTATTCGAGAACTCATCATGACATTCGAGAACTCATTATGATATATGAGAACTCATTAAGTCTTCGAGTTCTCATGATTTATTCGAGATCTCATAAGTCTTCCGGGAACTCATCACTTTCGAGAACTCATTAAGTCTTCGAGAACTCATAATCTCGAGAACCTCTTATGTTATTCGAGATCTCATAAGTTTTCAGGGAACTCATTATTTTTTCGAGAACCCCTTATGCTATTCGAGAACTCATATAAATTTTTTTGAGAACTCAATTCTTTGAGAACCCATTATTTCGAGAACTCATAAGCTAATTCGAGAACTCTTTATTTTTCAGGAACTCATAAGATTACTGAGAACCCATTATTTTTCGGGATCTCTAATAAAATTTACAGTTTTGATAAAACCTAATGTATCAAGTTTATTCAAAACATTATATAACCTTGCTTAACTTGAAATAACATTTTACGTGTCACTTTTGCCCAAAGGTGATGTGTCACATTAGTTCGTTATTTAAGGTCTCGTTAAGCATTGTAGCTCGTTCACATAAGTGCCATAAGGTTTCACTTCTGCCCAAAGGTGATGTGTAACAGATTATGTTGGTGAACTGAGCGTATTGCATTAGAACTTTGAGTGTCTCACTTCTGCCCAAAGGTGATGTGTTACATTCACTGTTAGCAACTTAATACTTAAATAAATAGCGTATAGCCAAAGCTAGAGCATGTTATTTAAGTAGCTTATATTGGTGTTATGATATTATCACGTCTTCATTACAAAATTGATCCTCACAATTAATGATCCTTCATTAATATAATGATCATAATCTAAGTCTACCTTACATCAATACCCGTAAATCGAAACTAATCTCTCAACTAAGTAATCCACTCTAATTATCAAAACTAAGAAGAGTTTACTTAAATTTTGTTCTTATCAAGTTATCTCTTATGACATGACATTCCTACGCTCTATCTGATAATATATTACAGAATAACATATGAGCATAATGAGTGGAATAAAAATGTCTCTTATGGTAATTAAGAACTCCTTTTACTGATTCCTCTCAGGTGAGCTATTAATGATTCTGAAATTCCTAAGACTAATTTATTATCTATGGAATGAAAGAATATAACGAATTCCTAAGAAGCATAAAATAAATAAGTCTAACTCTATGGTTAAATGGGATCTGTGAATACATCTTAATATTGAATAACATGACCCATAAAGCTAAGGGTTACACATGGAAATCAATAAATTTCTAGTGCATAATAACTTTTCCATAAGTACGATTAGAAGCATTATGAATCAACTACAACACTCATAAAATATCAAATTAAAATGAGTGTGTTGATAGCAAATTACGTACAGGAAAAGGAACGCATTAAACTAGAAAAGTTAATGATATTCACCTTACTACCATTAAACCTAAAAGATGAAGAATAATTACCATAGAGAGGATAATTCTAAGGTCTGGAAACAAAATACAAGTACTACTTTCAGCTATAAGTTTCTCCAAAGGGAAAGTTGTAACACCCCAACCGATGGCGGAATCATCGAGGTGCCACGTAGTGACGATTGTTCAAAAGCTCATGGTACTAAAATGTAAATATTATTGAATAATCCAAAATTGTCTTACATGAAAATGGAAAATACATTGTCTAAATGAAATGTAAATATATAAATAACTGAAATAAAATAAGGCACTAAATGTTCCTTGCTAAAGCACTAGATCAAACTGCACCTGAAACATGTACAAAATAGATTTGGTCAACATATGAAATGTTGGTGAGCATTCCTAGTTTTGATATATATAGTAGGTTAAAAAGTTATACAATTCAAGTGCAAGCTACAGTGCAATTATGTAAACTATGTATCATACAAATGAGCGAAATCAACCCTGTGACTGTATAATGTACTGTATGAACTGTAGTGTACTTATCCAATAAATGGATAAAAGCTTAACACTGGCCACGGATTCTCCGATGAAAAAGGGGGAGAATCAATCTAGGCGGGTTGTCAATCCAAATAGCGCTATCCAATGTTAAGGTCGGCTTGTACCATGTTAATGATTTCACTAAGTACAAATGTAATCCACATGTATTGTCTAAGCATAAAGCACGTTGTAAGCAATGCACATAGTACTAGAATTGTATTGTAAAAATGTAAACTTGTATTTGAAATTGTAATAGTGTACATGTAACACCCCAAAAATGTATAAAAGCAAAAAGGGGTAGGAATACTCACTGTTCACGTAATAACTTGAAATTGAACTGGACAACGAAATATGCGTTGGAAATATTCCAAAGAATCAACCTAAAGAATTTAATAATGTGTAAGAAATAACTCTAGGATACATGGAATTCTAGGGTTTCGAATTGGGGATAAACGTTTATTTGATTAATAAATAAATTGTTTATTAAAATATAAGAAATTTATTAAATAAAAAAATAAAAGTCTTTTTGTAAAATTTTAGGTTAAACATTGTCACAACATAATATTTTGGTTATGAAAATAATTTTTATAAAATTATTTTCTTGAAAATAGAATATTTAATCTAATTATTTCTAATTGTCAAAATACGACTTTAATATCTATAAATATTAAAATTAAAGAATTTCTGAATTAAAAATTGTATTTCAGTTCTAGATAGTTAGAAATAATTTATGTAAAATTTTGGTGCAAAAATATTGTAAAATGAATTTATTATGAATTATTTATGATTAAAACTAACAAAAATTTATTAAAAATATGAAATGAACGGTTTTTCAGAATTAAAAATAATTTCTGAAATGTTTATTGTCATAAAAGTTTAGTGTAATTTTTGTGGAATTTTATAAAATCGTTTAGATATTTTTATTGAATTTTATAATTTTAAATGAATAAACTTGTATTATTAATAATATATCTTAAATAAATTATTTTTGGAAAACTAAAAATTGGATGATGAACTTTATCAGTGGAATAACATAAAATAAATTTTGTAGAATTTATAAAATAGTTTTAGTATTTTAAAACGATTTTTAAAAGAATAAAGGAAATATATGCATAAAGGTTAACAAGATGTTCATGGTGGGGGTCGAACTTGTGGCCTGATCCGGTTCAATGCCCTTAGCAAAACACTCTAACCAACTGGTCTGAGCATCAGATTTGTAATAGCTTCAGTTTCTAAAATATTTATTGTATTCTTGGTTTGGTCATCTTCCCCAAATAAACATAAGAACCCTAGCTTACCAATCCAAAACAATTAGCAACCAATAGCCCCTGAAATGATGGGGCTATTGCTTGTTGATTTCCGAAAATCAAAACCCACAAAACAAAAGGGACTTACAATCACGAATTTGTGTACAATGCTCAGTCAAACAAAAAGTCAACTCGCGAGGAATAGAAACTTTCAAGAGTGTTTAAATCAGAAATTAGAGATGTAGGAAGAGTAATTGGCGAGTAAAGCTTGTTGTGAAGTGTCTAATTTATAGTGAGAGAGCTCGGTTAATGTGAATGGAAAGTCTTAATGATGCATTGAACTCGGTCAAAAGAAAACAAGAATTTAAGCTTGATTAGGGGCTGTTTACACAATTGAGGCACTTAATATACGCGCTAATGATGTTATTTGGTCAAATAGAAAGTGTTGAAGGGTGATTAATTGCCCCGAAGTTAGCTGCTGACCCTCTTGTTCTTCTTTCTTGCGTCGCGCAGCAGCCAAAAAAAGAAAAGGAAGAAGACAGGATAAGGTTTAAGATAGGTTATATATTATTAGGGTTGGGATTCAATCAATATCAAGCTGTAGCATAGTGGTGTAGACGCGTGTATGTTGTCCACTTCTGCCCGGGTTCGAGTCCCGGCAGGAGTGTAACCTTTTTTTTTTAAAAGGTGAGGAGGAGAGGAAGGGGTGTTGGGCTAGATGGTATGGGCCGGTGTAGTGGGCTGACGCGTGGGCTGGGCCGAGCAGCAGCCAAGTTAGATGGACAAGGAGATGGGCTTCAAAAAAATAAGAAGGAGGGTTGGTCTTGGGTTGGTATGGTGTTTCTATATAATCAGATTTTTTTTTTCATTATCAATATTATTATTATTATTATTATTATTATTATTATTATTATTATTATTATTATAAAAAGTGACGGATGTCACAAAAGTCTTACTAAGCAAAATTATGCCATTAAGAATAGGCATAAGCAATGAGATTACCCATAAGTAAGGAGAACAGCTGGCTAAGATATGTAGTGCCTAATTAAGGATATTTAACTCTACAAATGCTAATGAATTTCAGTTAACACATGATGGTTGAGTCTAGTTTTATACGCTTCCTTACCATAATTCAACAAATACTTAAGATGAGAGTTAGTGGCAAAATTAAGGGTCTATTAACCATTAATAACTGATCTTAGTGTTGAAGTTTATGATACCTTACGATAATCTTGAGATTACTCAGAATTAGTATTAGTACTAAAAGCTACAATTTTTCACATTTACAAGGTTTTAATGACCAAACCAAAGCCACTATTAAGTTAAACTCTCATATTGTTTGTTGTCATTATCTGAATAGAAACCTTATGAAATAAAACTAGATGATCCAATGACATATTCACAACTTTGTTATCATGAAAATGAGAATTTAACAAAGGAAAATGAGACCCATGCAATTCATCCACTAAGACCAAAATTTCATGAGAAATCATGATCAGGTCACTAAAAGGATGCTTAGCTATCAAATCTCATTTTCAGTGACTTTAAAGCATGTGTTAAACGCCCTAAACATTAAATGGCGAAAGGAATAAATGGGTTTCCATCATAAGTCATAACTAATTGACATTAGTGGAGCTTAGATAAATATCTAATTGTATCTATTCCGTTTCCTACAGACCAAAGTATTAAAGAAATCAATTCATATATGCTTAATAAGATTCCCTCTAAGTATGTCCTTAAAATTTCTTATGAAATTTGGACGATAAGGGAAATCAAGTATAAAATATATGAAATATTCTCGTTCACACGCATCGTTAAAACTTATTATGTGGAGATACTAAGAGACCTAAAAGATTAGTGGGAGCATTAGATGTCCTAATTATGACTTGCAAAAGTTACAGAGGTGGGGGGAATGACCATTTGATCTATCCTCAAATTACACTTCTTGCACTGGACAACGCTCTATCACAACTTGTCTCCTTAGCATTTAAAGTACTCCTAACAAAGTTTTGTGGATGCTTAAATATGGGCGAACTTAGATTTCTTACTAAAGTAATCCTCATCAAGAGAAACAACAATAAACATCATTAGGTTGTTTTCTCTATTAAAATCTATGGATCTTCCAAATGTTAGAGCTTAAGCATGCTGAATTCACTAAGATCTCTAAGGTAAGTGGGAGTAGTAAAAGTCCTTATTATGACTTTTCGGAAGTACAAAATGCGGGGGAGAGACTCATTAAAATTCGAGACTCATTAAGTTTAACTCCGAATTTAACTTCGATTATTCCTCTTGTACACCTTACTGCACCAACTCTTACACACATAGAAACTAATATTGCTCCTTATATACCTGAAAATAAAACACCTAACTAAAGTTAAGTTTGTATCATAATTCACCCAATGTTCAACTCAGGAGGTCATCTAGGTCTAAAAGCCCATTAAATTTGATGATTATGTAACCTGCTGGACTAACACAAAATGGATGTTTGGAAAGTTTACTGATCCTAACTCTTCTAATTAAATCATTAGTATCAATCAATCTTCTAAATGGAATAAAACTATTATTAGCATTAATCATTCCATAATTTAGAATAACGTTTGGGATTTGGTTGAATAACCTAAAGGTATTCATAATTAAACCAGACCCGAATGGAACGTTGTAAGATAAGATTGATTGTAAAAGATTATACTCAAGGAGGGATTAGATTATCAAAGAATCTTCTTATCTGTATTATAAAAGATTTCTTTGAGGATCATTACCGTCCTAGTAGCTCATAATAACTAAGAGCTGCATTAGATGGACATTAAGACAACTTTCCATAACGATGACCTACATGTTCATTAAGCAACCTAAAAGTTCTAAACTGAAGGTTAAGAACACTTAGTCTGTAAGTCAATAAGATCCATGTATGGGTTGATGCAAGCATAAAATGTGTTGGAATCATAATGAAATTCTCTTCATCAAGAACTAAGTGGATTAAAGAACCTACCTCAAGATGAGTGGGAGCAACTAATGAAAACTTGTCCTTACATAGATGACGTTTCTCTTGACAAGTATATGTTACCTAAGTCAAAGCATTGTTCATGAATAATTTTGACATGATGACTATAAGGGATTCCTCTTACGTAATAGGAATCAAAATATACTGAGATAGACCCAACGGGATATTAGTTTCATCCCATAAGTTTTACTCTAAGCGGGTCCTTAAGTATGTAACATACAACATTGCTCTCTTTTAGAGGATAATTTGAGATTATCACCTTATGCTTCATTAATTAGAAGACTGATGTAAATTTAAGTCTATGTTTGTTTATGATATTGTTCGTATTGCTTGACACTAGACTTGTCTAGATTGATGAAAAGCATCCAATGGAACATTACAATATCATTAAGAAACAAGAGACTATAATATAAAGAAGAAGTGAGAACCTAAAGTGATTGACTATCTTACTCTATATATTCAAAGGAAATCAAGTGTCAATTTCGGGGTATATCATAACGTTAGCAGACATAACTATCTTATGGAGGAGTCATAAGGAACTGTAATAACAACCTAAGTTATCATGACATAATGTGTTGCTGATCATAACAGAATGGTCATTAAATGTTGTTGGTAAATTTATCAGATGACTCATAACTTATTAACTCCATATAAATACTAAGTTGAAGACTTACAGTGATAAAGTCAGTTGCCCTAATTTCTCGAACAGTAACAATTTGAGAGCAGCTGCATTAGAGTTCGATACGAAATTATTGTTCGCTTATGATTAAGAACAAATAGAGGAAATCCGAATTTTGTATCGAATGCATTCATGATATGCTTATGGATCAAAATAACTAAAGGTCTATCACCCATAAGTCTCACTAAGGGCCAACTAAGAGAAAAGGGTATTATTGATGACCATGTACAATTGCATATCGTACTATGAATGACTTATGACTTATGATTAATGATTAATTTTCCTCATTATGATTTGTTTGTCTATTAGTATGCTAAGCTAGCATAATGGCATAAAGACAATAATATAACAAATCTACTAAGGGCATAACGTTAATTGATCCTAATGTTAAGTTTTAAATTTGGGTGTAGTATGATTAATGGGGGTCCTAAGTCGAATAAAGACTTAATTATGATAATATTATTATAATTGATCGATATAATATAAATGATAATGATGGCCATATAATAAATATAATAAACATAATTTATATTTATTCTAACAGATTGTGCTCACTCAACTATGCAACTCTATTCATTTGCGTCAAAATTACATCAAAATTATGCGAGAAAATGATAAAAGTGTCTTTTTGTTTTAATTCTAATAATATATATATTGCAATGGATTATATAAATATGATCTTCCAAACTTATTGAAGGCACACAATACCTCGTATGGCAATTGGCAAATATTTAATACTGTTATATAAAGTAAAAGTTAGGTTATTAGAACATTGGATAATAGGATGGGAAGAAAACATTTGATATTTTATTTTAATTTTTGAACAGAAACTAAGAGTAGACTTTGATGATAATAATAATAATAATATTTACATCCCACATGGAGTATTTAATTTGATAAATGTCAACGTTTGTCTCACCCCTATACCTTAGTATTCAATACCGACCAATTCTTGGCAATCTAGTATACCATTGCTTAGTTTAAACTTATGATAGCTGTTTACAGTCTTAAAATACAATATATGTTATTTGTGATCCACTTTTTATGTAGATCTTTGACTACCTCATTTGCCTTGTAATTTCTTTCACATTTTGTCGTCTGTATATGATGTTTTTATATTTGTTAACACGGTTGAGTACAAAGGTTCTTTCTTGCTAGCATACCGATAATTTCTTGGTAGGATATCGATAAACTCCTTGTACTTTAGGACATGTACTTGCAACTCTAAAAAAAAACAAGAAGAAAACCGAGTAACTTCATTTGGTTGTAGTAGAGGTTGTAATAAAGGCGAATTGGTGCGCGTCTAGTGTTAACATTCTTTTCCATACTTTTGTATTCATAAGTAATCTTTTTATTCTACAAGAGTTATTATGTGATCGGTTTGTGACCCTGCTTTTTTTTTGCGATTGGTTTGCGAGTGGATCCTTTTGCTCTTCTTTCTACTTCCAATTAGCTTTAATGTCGATAAACCTTTTAATTAAATTGACCCATGTACATACAAATGTGTTAAAATTGACATGTTGTGGGTTTTAGGTACAGTTCAACCACGCACCTAATGGCGCTCATGAGTCTTTCAACTCCTTTAATTAAAAAAAAATCCAAAATTTAGCCTTTTTTGTGAGAAATTCTACCTAAAACTCTCAAATCATGTCAAGGTTAACGCAGTTGTACATACATGGATCAATTTAATTAAAGGTTAATTGAGGTTAAAGCAAATTGGAAGTAGAAAGAACAAGCAAAAGGATCCGCTCGCAAACTGATCACAAAAGGAGCAGGGTCGCAAACAAATCACAAAACTAGCAATAGTTTGAACAGTGATATGGCATAGCCCTACTCGTGTGCTACAGTACACACGATTAGGCTCAATCGTGTGCTACAGTGATGTAGCATGAGTGCTAATTGCCTGATAACACTGTGTAATCGCCTACAGCTTCCCGAACCCTCCAAAACGCGTACAAACGTCTCCAAACACCCCGAACTACGTCCAAACAACCAATATACTAGCCCAGGGACATCATGTACTAACAGACTCCCCCTTGGACCAGGCTAGTATACGATTACGATCCATAAACTGCCCGATTAACCTAGCCAACGACCTATAGAGACCTATCACTAGCTAGGGACATACAAACAATGCACTTACAGACTCCCCCTTGGACCTAGCTAGTGATTTACAGACTCAACCTATCATCTAGCTGGAGATATATGGTCTTCGAGTCTTCAAGTCGTCATGTTCAGCATTCTTCAACTTAGGGTGACACCGCAGTGTATGACCTCTGAAGATTTGAACATATCAACTAATTTGAGCTTTAGTCATGGCTTCATAAGATCTCGTCTTGGTCATCCATTTGCTTCGATAACTTGGGAGGTAACAAGAAATCTCCGCTTTTAATGATTGACAATTCTTTGACTTGGACGAAGATCAATATCATCTTCACTTTCATCTCTTGACTTTCATCTTCTTCAGCTTCGATTGCTGGAGCTCTACCAAGATCTGGTTTCTTCGAAGATGAAATATCGGGTTCTTGCTGTTCAGGATGATTTTGTGGTTCAGGTTCGGGCCTTGTTCAGCTTCGAGCCTTGTCGTTTGAATCATGGTATGCACAGACGTTGTGTTGATCCTGCAGGAAAAATTAATAAAAACTGCACACAAACTACAACTTGTATTAGATACGACAAATAATCCGGAGTCAATCAAATTCTTGAAGTTTATCATTTGATGAACTTTCAAGATTTGTTCATAGTGACCACCAATTTGAGAAACGAATCATTCTCCCCCTGAACATTTAGATCCTTTCAAATTTTACCCTGAACTCTCACGATTGACAATTTGTGACCCTGAAAGTGATATTTGACCCTTGAATTTTGTAAAATTTAGATTTTATTTGAGTTTCGACTTCGGATCTGAGATTCCAATTGAAGAATACTTGTATTCCAACATCGGTCAATCAAAAATAAAGACAAAAGAAAGATCTTTTTGGGTTTTTCAAGATAATCAAACAAAAATTAAAAATGCAGGAAATGTAAAACACTATTCACTGTCATATTTTTGCGAGTTTTATCTGTTTAGGGAAACATATCAGTGTACGGACTAATCTAGAACCCTTATTTGTTCAGTTTTCGCTTAACTTACCAATAAGCATCCTACAACAACTGTCGATATTGTTGTCCACCTAAACTCAAAATCAAGTTTTTGATCGCGTGTCGAAGTGCTAATCAAAAAATATTTTAAAAACAACTCCTTAGCTACAAGGACTGCAGTATAGGGAGTAGGGTTGTCGAACCACGAGGAGTATGTGGTTAGTGTTAATAGCAATTTAATGATTAAACTAAGATTAACTAAAGTAATTTTATGAAGTTTAATGTAAAAGTGCTGCAGTGCTGCAAAACGGATTGATAAGAGAGTTTATAAAAGACAATAATATGGAAAAAACGGTCACTCCGGGTTTCTGATTCGGTAATTATCAACTGAATTATGTTAATACCCTATCTAGGAAATCACATAGACATGACTTTGTTTAAATTGTTCGACCCAATTCAGCTATCATAACATTAATTGCAAAGTTAAATTAATCCTAGTGCAAGAAAACCAAGATACGATAACATAATGCAATAATACTAATCAACCAAACTGTCTAGATCAGTCAAACATACAATTAGACGCAAAGACCGTTAAGGTGTTCACAAAATCTAATCCAAGTAATGAGTATCAAACATAAAACAATTGATAAAATAACCAAATCGTTCACCCGGAGAAACCGCAAGATGATTAGCCTTGCATCTTCATGATTTCGGCTTCAAAACTTGTTCTGGATTGCTCTGGCATCAACCGGAATGAATGGAACTGCAAAAAGTCTTCAAAATCGCCCCTTAGAAGCTCTGGAAGTCGAAGATAACATCCCCATACGGCTGATTAGGTTTTGATTGCGAAAATGGGCTTTTTATGGGCTGAAGAGTTATTCACGACCCCATGAATAACTTCCTGACTTATTCGCGTGGCATGAATAAGTCATAACTTCGCGAGGGTAACAAGGGTAATTAGCTGGATTCATTAAGGGCAATATAGTCATTTTGCAACCCAATTCAGTTATTCGCGGGGCATGAATAACTCCTGAGGTTATTCATGGGGCATGAATAAGTGATCTGACATATTTTATTTTCTTTTTATTCCTTATTCATCCGTGCACTCGTTTCACCTCCAATTAGACTCTTTTTCTCTCGTTTTAGCCCACGAACACCTGCTTAACACCAAGACACAAATAAGTATCTAAGACACGATATTTACGAACGTTAAATGATTAAAAACTATAAAAAACTACTATATAAATGTGATGCATTTGGCAACACATCAGTTTTATCGCTAGGCACTTTAGATACGTTAAGGTAATATTAAGACTGAGATACAAGGTGTTCCCCGCCACGCGACACATTCCCGTATCAAGTCATGCACAAAGCTTCCTCGTAACCGGTGAGTAAGCTGTTGTCATCCGTATTTTACAAGGAGTGGACTCAGTGGTGATCAGGTCTGCAGAAACGCTGCAACAGAGAGACCAGTGAGATCCAAACCAGGGTTCAAGTCAAATACCGTATATTTGATTTTTCACGGTACGATGCTTTAGGTATATGATTTGATACCTTAGAGCGAATTCTCATTGAGAATAGGGTTTTGGCATATATGAATCTTTTTGCTCTTTTAGGATTCCCGGACGTCCCCTGATCAGAACTTATTCTAATTTTTTTTTTCGGAAACGACATAGAGGTGTCTCAGTCGTAGGCTGCGACTCCAACGTACGACACGTGTGCCACTCCTATTTATTCTGAGAGACGTCCAGTTCACCCCGGATGTACCAACCTCTTAAAGACCATGAAACCTCGAATTTTGGCATGCTATCAAACGAGATTTCGGTACCAAGACCATATGCCAACGCACGTTGATCCACACATGATTCAGATGATTTAGGTTTATATCATCGTGCCGAACTTAGAAATGATTTTGAGCCTACCGACACATCATTGTAGAGGCTACCTATCAGTTCCAATATTTTTAAGATGATAAGAGTCCAGACAGTCCGACTGATTGGTTAATATCATCTTCCCTATTTTCACCAAAAGAAACTCATTTTTGCAATTTTTCATTTTTTTTTTTAATTTTTGATTTTTTTTTTTGTATTTTCTCCCCCTAAAAATCTAAAAATTTGCGAAAAGACAATATTTTTGGATTTTTCTGATTTTTGAAGAAAAATATTAAATAAAAAATGATTTTCCGATGTGGTTTACTCAGATTTTCCCAAAATGCCTTTTACCTTTCAAAGATAGTCAAATTTCAATTTGTCAAGTGATTTGGTAAAAATTTTGGCAATTCGGTAGTCAGTGTGGACATAAATAATCACTGGATCCTTAGTGATTGTTATGGAAGTTACACTACTAATAAGAAAATGGAGGTGATAAGAAAATGCAAACCGTAGTCAAGCATGTGTGTAGAAGTATCCAAAGATAAATCTGGAAACATCAGCTCAATGCAGCTACCTGATTCGTTTTCGCAGGTTGCAGAAAACACATGTGACGACCTTCCAAGAACTGATATCCACCCGTTGCGGATCCAGCTTCAATATTGTAACCACCATTGACAAATTCACTAAAGTCAACGAGATCCAGCTTATCGCCATTAGGGTACCATAGACCTTTGGTCGGTAACCCTTTAGATAATGAAGGAACCGTTCTGCAGCAATCACCCAGTCCACTCTTATTCATTACTGACATCCGTTGTTAAGTCGAAACACTGGGTCTGGAATTATTCTTATCGAGCATTTTCTCTTCTTTCTTCTTCTTCGATAATAAATCCCCCTCTTTATTGGCTAAGGTAACATATCCTCCAAAGATATTCTGATCAATTTACTGGAGCGATATGACACCTATTTTGTGCTAAGATGCCCCACTGTCAACAATCAAATGACTGCTGATAGTTCCTCCTGGAACACCCTGCACACTCGTTCAAAGATTAGTTCTCGAGGGGGACCTAGTCCTTGACCATCTCTGGTCGGCCTAAGTCATCAATCATAGGCAGCTCCATCCACCTACCATGAGGGGTAGGTGTTTTCTCATCAACAACAGTTGATGTAGATGGTGCTAATGAAGTAGATAAACTCACAGATGGTGCTTCAGCTGCTTTTGGCTTCCAAATCTGGTCATGCTTAGCCTGTACAGGTCTTTGCTTTACAGATTTGGGTGGTACCTGAGACTTCACCTTTGGGTCAGCCGGTGGCTTTGCCCTTTGGTTAGTCTTTGGACCTGATTTTGGGCCTCCCTTGGGTTTTGCAACCTTAGGTGGAGCCTTGGAGCTTGATGCCTGATCAGCTTTAGGCTTTGCACCATCAACAACAACCCTTTGTTTCCTTTTCACATTCTTTGGTGTCACCTGAACTTGTTGTTCAGGTGTCTTGTATCTTTGGTTGTTGTATTTAGGGGGCTTAAGTGCTTTCCCCTTTAATTTTCTCAGATAGGGACAATTAGCAATCAAGTGTCCAACCTCGTTACATTCATAGCATGACCTCCATTCTTCATAGTACTGGGGTTCATACCGTGACTGTCTCGAACTAACCTGAGAAAATCTAGGGCTATAGCTCCCTTGTGAGCTTCTAAATCAAGAGGTACTCGGATATGAATCATAATCAGATGATCTTGGTGAAAAATTTCTTTGATGATTTTGAAGAGAATGTCTCATCTGATCAGTACCTTTCGATTTGATGGGCTTAAGTTCATTGATCTTGGGACCCTTTTGATTTTTCCCAGACCGATTCTTTTGATTCACATGTTTGTTGGGTTTGTGTTCAACATGTTTCTTCTGATCAACGAGTTTTCTGATCTGAGCTTCAGTAACTGGTACTTCCTCAAAAATATGTTTAATCAAGGATTGATCCACATTCTTAATGGGAAACTCTTTATCAGAAAACAATTTGTCAGATCCCACCAACATGTACAGCCCTTTCGTGCCTTCAGCAAACTGAAAGTGCTTCTTTTCCGGTTCAGGTTCACATAAAATGTGATTTTTAATAGAGCTATGTGAACCTGATTGAGCCTTCTCAGTTTCCTGGGATTCTTTATTAGAATCCTCAAGGTTTGTCTCCGGTAAGGCCTTTGGTTTCAATTTCACATTCCGTCTATTTACAGAACGTTTGTTGTAACCAAGTCCTTGATTTTCTTTTTGCCGAGACTGGTTTTTAAGATCTATATCATTTCTACTTAGTACAAACTTTGCAAACTGAAAACCATCCAGCTTATGTTGGGCTATTTCATAATCAGATTTTGTTTGCGCTAATTCTTTCTTTATATCCTCAAGAGTTTTAGAAAGCTCAGAATTTTCTTTCATTAAAATTTCATTTAAGTTTTTAAGCTCCATTTCATTTGCTCTCAAAACTTCATTGATGGTTATACAATTAGCTAGATCGCAAGTAAGGGTCTGATCGTTTCCAGACAGCCTTTCAATAGGGTCAGTTCCGTGCTTGATTTGAACTCTAACTTCTGGATTTTGATAATCAGCATCTTCCTCTTCTGATTCACTCCTTTTAGAAGTTGAACAATTTGCATCAGTTCTGTTGATTTCTTCAGAACTTCGTTCAGGATATTGTTCATTGGATGATGATTCACTATCTGCACCTGTACTCTCTTCTAAGATTTGAGCACTCTCTGACGCTTCTCTCGATTCCACAGTCTCTACTCGTTGAGCAAAACACGCAATTTCCCCATTAACACCTCCCATGAGTTGTGTCTTCTGGTCAAAGCCTTTCTCAGCAAGTACAGTAAGTACACTCGCAGCATCCGTGTTTGCTGAGACAGAGTGAATTGCAGGAGTAACCGAAACCACAACCGTTTCTTGATTGTTTTGAACATTGTTAAGTTGTCTGGTTTGATTCGGTTGACTTTGACTAGCATCTGACGTTGATTTCCTCTCCAGATGGGCCCACGGATTACATCCGGAAATCCTCTGTTGTTGTCGTTGTTGGGCCGGTTGGGTGTTCATTGAAGACGCGAAAGCCCATGGTTTGGTTGCATTTGCCATTATGAAAGCCTTGTGAAAAAGTCAACTCTTGGTCAACAAAAGTCAAACTTCGGTCAAAGACGGTTAACACCTATTTTGAAAGTCAAACTTGGTCAACAAAAGTCAACTTCGGTCAACGAAAGTCAACTTCGGTCAACGCGAGTCAAACTTAGGTCAATTTTAGGTTCAGGTCCTTGTAGGCGATTATGGTCACAATTGCTAGTTAAGGTAGGCGATTGGAGGATGTTAACACGTGATTAGGGCTAATTGCTAATGAATAGTGACGCGATTAGGGCTAATTGCTAATGAATAGTAACCCGATTAGGGTTTTAGGGTGATTGGGGTATGCCACGTGATTAGGCCTAATCGCTAAAGCACTGTATGCGATTGGAGGCCTAATCGTGTACTGTAGCACGCGAGTGAGCCTAATCGCATGCACTGTAGCACGCGAGTAGAGGCTAATCGTGTAAGAACCCTAATTGCTCAAAATTTTCATGCGATTTGGCCTGCGTAATCGCCTGATCTGATCTGCAGCCGCACTTTTGCTCAAAAATCACCTATTTTGCCTCAAAATCTTATCTAAAACATTGTATTTTGATCCCAAATGATTAGACAAGTTACCAAAATAGTTTTAGAACAAAACCTGATCAAATATACACGTTTTTAACCGTAAACACACACTAAGATTTTGAAAAATATGGGTTTTTGATAAAAACTCAAAGTTTCAAAATAAGAACAGGTTTTTGATTAAAAATCTAAACTTTTACACCAAAAACAACCTGTTTTTGCTCGTTTTTGTTATTAAAACACCCGTGATAAGAGCCTCGGCTCTGATACCACTTGTTAGGACCGGCGAACGCGTAATCCGACAATCACGAGGTTTATACTAGAGGTGCGGAATCCCTCTAATATGTTCTAATAACAGAAACGATAATGAAACGATGATAAACGAGTAATTACAACACACACACGGGTCAAAAGATTATAGATTAATCACTAAAACAGAGCTCGAGTGTTTACAGGGATCAAATCAGACTTCTCAGACCAGGGGAGGGAGTGTGTGAGGCAAGAACTAAGCTCTAGGGTTGAGAATAGGCCTATTTATACCTCCTTGGTACGTACAGCACCTTGTAGGCGATTGTGCAGCTATAGGACATGATAACATAGGCGATTGGGCCTAATCGCCTATGGAATGCCCATAATCGTGTGAACAGTGATATGGCATAGCCCTACTCGTGTGCTACAGTACACACGATTAGGCTCAATCGTGTGCTACAGTGATGTAGCATGAGTGCTAATTGCCTGATAACACTGTGTAATCGCCTACAGCTTCCCGAACCCTCCAAAACGCGTACAAACGTCTCCAAACACCCCGAACTATGTCCAAACAACCAATATACTAGCCTAGGGACATCATGTACTAACAGACTCCCCCTTGGACCAGGCTAGTATACGATTACGAGCCATAAACTGCCCGATTAACCTAGCCAACGACCTATAGAGACCTATCACTAGCTAGGGACATACAAACAATGCATTTACAAAAACTAACAAGTTGGTAATGTAGTTTACTAGTAAAAGAAATCAAGAAGACTCTGGGACTTAAATCCTTAATCTTAGGTTTAACTTTTAAGTTTCAAGCATGGACTTGGACTATTATTATATCTCCTCCCACTTGAAAATATCGTTTCGTTTCAAGAAAATTCAATAACCCGTGTGTTGTATACTAGCTTAGATCTTGAATAATCTAGAATGTTTATTGCTTAATCAAAGCTTCTCACAGTTGCCTATATGAACCAGCTGTTGACTGGTATTAGACAGTTCCCTCACTTCTTGGTGATCTCCTTCATCTTACCATCATAAGATAGATATTAAAAATATAGCATGTGGTTACCACCTATTGTAATTTCAAGATTGTTTTATATTTTTTTAATCTTTAATTGAATTGCAAGATTATAAGGATTTAAAGTAACAACCTTTTTACTAAGTATAAAAACTCTTCAACCCCTCCCATTTTCTTCATCCAAATCCACTTCACCATTTTTTTTTCTTATAATTTTATTAAATCTCCCTTAATAGTTCTTAAGCATGTGAGATTTTAATAGAGAGAATTGTATAAACTTGCTTTGTATTATAGAAATCATCCAAAATTCAAATGATAGGGGTTGGCCCTATTTATACATAATGAAAGGGTGTGATGCCCTTTGATGAACCGACATGTTGGTTCACTAAATAACTACCATATAACAAACTAATATAATACTTAGGATATACACTAATAACCCATACTTAGGATAATATCAAATATTATGTCTAACATTCTCCCCCTTAATTTTGATTTATCCTTTCTTGCTTCAGAGTAGGGTTGGATCTTCTTCTTCATGAACGAGAAGGGATACTTGCTCGTTCTTATCTTTCTTGTCTTTCCATTTTGTGCATTCATACGATAAGTGACCATAGTTGCCACATTCGAAGCATCTGAATTTGCTTTTGTCTTTGTATCCTTGACTCATATTTCTCTCATACTCTTTCCTTTCTTCGCTAAAGTTTCTTCCTTGTCCGTTGTTAAAGGTTCTTCCACGACCTCTACCACGGTTATGATTACCACGTCCTCTACCATAGTGCATACTTCCAGAATGATAATTACTTGAGGTTGCCATTAGGAGTTTCGTTTGATGATTTTCCTCTGATTCATCTTGACTTTTGAGGCGTTCTTCAAATGATGTTATTCTCCCCACTGCTTCTTCAAATGGCATTGTGTCTATCTCTGAATATTGCTCAATAGTTGCTACAATAGGTAGGAACTTATTCGGAACTGAGTTGAGTAGTTTTCTCACTATTGCTTTATCTTTAAGAGTTGTGCCAAGGCTTTTGAATTTGGCTCTTATATTGGCTAACTTGCTTGCAAAGTCACTTACTGGTTCATTTTCTTTCATCTTTAGAGTTTCTAACTCACTTCTCAATGTTTGTAGTCGTGCTTTCCGAACCATATCTGCTCCAAGGTATCTGACTTGATTGATTCCCAAACGTCTTTTGCATTTTGACATTGTGCTACTTGCATTAAGATATCTTCTGGTAACGTTTGGAGAATCATTGCTTTCGTAGTATTTACTTTCTTTTCATCTGCTGCTTCTGCTCCTTCTTTCGCGTCAATTGTTTCCCAAAGACCATAAGCCTTTAAGATTGTTTCCATTAATAGTGCCCATGAGGTGTAATTTGTCTCTGTCAATTTCGGGCATTGTAGTGATACATTTCCTTGCTCACGAGATGATATTGAACTGCTAGACGCGTTTTTGTCTTCTTTTCCTGCCATGCTTTCTTGCTTTACTTTCTTCGACTTTTTCTTTCCAATCTTGCTTTCTTGCTAACTTTCTGACTTGCTAAACTCTCTTGCTTGCTTACTTTGAAGCAAAGGTTTTCTTTCTTGATTTGCCACACAGGTCGAATTTTGCCACGAAGGTCTAACTTGCCACGAAGGTCTAACTTGCCACAAAAGACTAACTTGCCACAAAGGACTAACTTGCCACAAAGGTCTAACTTGCCACAAAGGTCTAACTTGCCACGCAGGTCTAACTTGCCACAGAGGTCTAACTTGCCACAAAGGTCTAACTTGCCACGAAGGACTAACTTGCCACAAAGGTCTAATTCTTCTTGCTATACTCAACGAGTCACGAAGTCTCGGAGTCACTTGCTAATTATTTTCTCGACGAACCACAACAGGGGTTCGGAGTATCTTGCTATACGAATCGTTTATGATTCGATCTTGACTTGCTATTGTGGAATCTTTAATGATTTTGATTTCTTTTATCAAAACCAAATAATATTCCACAAGATAATATTACGACAAAAGTCGATTTCTTTTCCTTAATCGTTGACTTTCTTTTTTTTTAAAAAAAAACTTTTTATTTGACTTTTGAAAGTCAAAAACTTTGATAAACTTTTTGTTTGACTTTAAAAGTCAACTGTTCTTCTTGCTTTTCTTACCCACGAAAGAACTTCTGTACAAGTTTCTTCCCTCCTTTTTTTTTTCTTTCTTTTAAACTCAATGGAACAACAGCGATTAATATTGTTCCAAAATACTTTGATTTGGTTTCTTTTATCTAATCACTTTGAATCTTTCTTGATGATCAAATACGGTTCTTATAAAACTTGATAAACTTTCGGGTTTTTTTCGAAATCTTAATCCACTGCTTGGTTTTAAAAAAAACTTGTTTATGAAATCAAACCGGTTTGAATGTTTGCGTTCGGATTGAATATGTTTCACAGAAACGTTTTTGGATCCTTATGTCTGAAATTTTTTTTGGCGGGAAATATATTTTTTTTTTGGTTCCAAAAACAGGGGATAATAAAAGTGGTTTGATTTCTTTGATTGGATTAAGATTGTTGTATTTGATTCTTTCTTAAACAATAAAGGGATGAGATATAACCGTCAAAATGTGATTCAACAACGTTTAATCTTCCTCGTACTCGTTTTCTGTTTTGTTGGATCTTCGCCGGAATTCTGCCGGAGTGAACCTTCCGGTTCTGTTCTTTCTTTCTTTACGGTTATATTCTTCAAATTACGATCTTCCTTATCGTCTGGATTGGAAAATTCGTTCTGTGAATCGTTATTAAACGATTCTGTGACTATCTCTGTTTTTTGAAAAAAAAAAACAGGGGATGAAACTTTCTGATGTATCTCTCTTCTTTCACTGTGATGGATCGATGTAAACAAGGCTCTGATGCCAAATGTGAGATTTTAATAGAGAGAATTGTATAAACTTGCTTTGTATTATAGAAATCATCCAAATACAAATGATAGGGGTTGGCCCTATTTATACATAATGAAAGGGTGTGATGCCCTTTGATGAACCGACATGTTGGTTCACTAAATAACTACCATATAACAAACTAATATAATACTTAGGATATACACTAATAACCCATACTTAGGATAATATCAAATATTATGTCTAACAAAGCATGGATAAACTTTTGTTTTACTTGCTAATGCTTCTTATCAACTTCCGATACACCACTTGTGTCATTACCAATCCTACACCTCTAGACTTTGTTAAAACCTCATGCAAAACTACCCGGCACCCTGCTCTCTGCGTTAACTCGCTCTCAAATTATGCCGGTTCGATCCAAGGAAACGATCAGCTGCTAGCCAAAGCTGCCATAGCAGTCAGCCTGAACACTGCCAAGTCAGCGGCTGCATACGTTTCCAAACTGGCTGGAACAACCTCGAATATAAAACCAAGGGAGTCCCAAGCCCTGAAAGACTGTGTCAACAGCATGATCATGTGCGTGGCTAGTCTAACCCAGTCAATTCAGGAGCTCGGGAAAATGGCTCAGTTTAAGGGACAGAATTTTGTTTGGCACATGAACAATGTCCAAACGTGGGTCAGTTCCGCCCTTACGAACCAAAACACCTGTATTGGAGGATTTTCTGATAGTTCAATGAATGGACAGTTAAAGGATGATGTTAATAAAAAGATGAGTTCTGTTTCACAAGTCACCAGCAATGCACTTGCTTTGGTGAACAGGTTTTCTGTGAAACATAAAGTTGTTACACGTAAGCCTTGACGGTTGATACTTGATACTTCACAGCTATTGTTTTTCTTCTTGTTCCTCGTCCAACAAAGTTACGCATATATAGTAATATGAAAGTGTGCCACACGTTTTTGTATCCTTAAGGATTGTTTTTTGACTGGTCGAGTGTACTGGTTTCCGTGTAAAAGTTTTAGTTTCTGTGGCTAAGGTTGTCCCTTGAATAGGTTTTGCTGACCTTGTAGTTAATGTTCTAATATCTAATGAAATAAAGATGGCGCCTTATAAATTTACGGTATTGTTTGATTATTTGCTTTTTGCTTCATGTTTAGTCTATAGAATACTTTGATTATTTGGTAATAAATGCTTTATGTAATCATAATTAAGTTTAGATTTGTTAGTTGGCTTATGAATTGAAAATGCATACGAAAGTTGCAAATGTCAAAAGCTTGCTTTTATTCAATAAACTATTAAGCTATATAAATAGCCTTACACCACACCTCCTACTAACATGAAAATAACAACTAACCACTAAAGAACCGGTACATCCTATGTCCCATTTTTACTTCTACCAACGTACACTTTATCCATAGAATTCGGTCAATCAAAGTACCAAGTCCAACGTATTAAAACATTAAAAACGTATTAAAATATTTATATTTTTAATGTTTAGTTTATTTAATATTTTAATACGTTGGACTTGGTACTTTGATTGCTCGCCTACCTGCTATTCTTATGTAATTTGCCCCTTTTTGTTGAAATAAAATTTATTAGTACTGAAAAAAAAAATGGTTGTCTTCAAAATATGCAGCCATGCAAACATGATATTTGAAGTTGAAGCTTATTCCATGAAAACCACCTAAAACTCATGACCTGTGACCCACGACCTACGAACAAACCCGAGTAAAGCCAACATTGGTTGCTTAAACTGAAGTGTTATATGAAATTTGTTGATTGATTTTAGTAAATACCTAAAAATCCGGCAGTGAACAAGTCGACGACAGTGTGGTGTGTACTGTTTGAGAATGCCGATCAATACCGGTTATTGGGCTTAATGGGTTAAATGCTAATGGGTTTTGTTTGAGTGACTTTGTTTGGTTAATCATGGAAGTGTTGATATTCCAAGGCTATACTTTAGCTGTTTATCCATATCCTACTAGTGATCTTGTCATCTTAAGTCTAAATGTATATATATATTTTTTGGTGTAAACTGTATCCAAGTTTGTGTTGGGCAAAATTTTTAAATGATATATTTAACCTGGTCTATATGATCATATTCTTGGACAAAGTTACCCATGGAAATCATTATCATTGGCCAGGTTAGATGTACTTCGGAAATGGTTTCGTTACAAAGAGTACGGCGTGTTCACCTCCAGTTTGGTTTATGAGATCTAACAATAGTGATCAGCCAAGTTCATGGCCGGGTATGTGGAAGACTCTTTCACACCGACCAAGTCCTAAATACAATCATTGTGATTTCACACATTAATTGTTTAGTAATATTTATGGAAGTATGGAGCCAACTTGGATCTGGAACTGATTATGGGAAACTAACTAATGAACTGGAGTCTTTAAGTATGTTGGTAATCTCTTCTTTTCAATAGCTAATGTGCTTCTGCATATGTCTAATGGAAGTTTCCTACACATCTATCTATCTATCTATATCTATATAACTAATATATGAAACTCAATGTGGACACATGGCACTCCCATGTTGATCCTCCAATTATATAGCCTATCAATTTGTGCCAAGTGTCCAAATGTGAGAATTTATAAGATTTTTCTTTTTTCTAAAAATCAAAAATCAATCTCATTTATTTTTGGTCAAGAATCATTGACTATAATTAAGTTTCCTAAACCTTCTCCTAAATTATTATTTTTTTTAAATTAAAAATCATTAATATTAATTTTGGTCAAAATCGTTTACCATTATTAAGTTTCCTAAAACATAATCTCAATCATAACCACTGATCATTATCATCCCTTCCTCTCCATAGGATCCTCCTCCCCCAACTTGTGTAAACCCTACCATATCAATAAGATGTGTTTGTATTCTCAATCAATCATGTCCTTTATTCATCATCTTCTTCAACCGTCTTCTTCCTCTTTTCCCCAAATAAGTCGGCTCCTTCATCCTTCTCTTTCGTTGATTATCAGGTTATAGGAATCTGCTTTCGATTGTGTTTTTCTTTATTGTTAATCAATCTTGTGTTTTTTTTTTCAGATTCAATATATGAACATTAGGTTTTCTGATTCGATCTATGAATGGTCTTCGTATTTTGATTTAGTGATTGTGTAACTCTATCTAATTTCTTCAATGGAACTAATGAGGTCACACGATTATCCATTTTTTAGTATTTAAGTTTTGCTTTTTTCTTTGATTTTGTTATATATTTTAATCTTTGAATGATTATTATTAATTGTTAATCTGCAGATGGTTTCATGTTAGTTATTAGTTTATATTGGCTGAGTAGCTGACACATAAGATTATCATTGGAACATGAATTCCAAAACAGGTGGTGATATGTATTCTTACTTCTAGCCTTTAGTTACGTCTTTAATAACACTCTAATTACAGTAGCGTACTAATATCCTTTTCTTTTAGTTTAAATTTATTTTTTGCCATCATATGTGAAACAGGTTGTTCTCTCAAGAAACTCTTCCTATGTTCAAACTGCCAACATGGTAAGACATTCGATAAATCCTCGGAAAATTACTACATTTTTTTATTCTATATTAGTATTATTGATGGGTGTAATGATGAACTAATCATATATATGTATCAGGAGATATCACATAAGAAGGAATGAAACAATAAAATTTTGTGCTTTTATACTCTTTAGGTCAGTGCGCTCATGTTAGCAAGTTACACTGGAATTCAACATTTGTTCTCTAAATGCTTGAGTCAATATTCTCAACTAAGAAAGAGGCAAGCTTTTCTTGACATCATTTTGTGATTTCTTTTTCTAGGGTTCTTGATCTTTAGTTATAAACCCTAATTAACTAATTAAAGATCTATTGAATTGGGGTTTATGAATCTGAAAACAAGATTAAATCTTTTGAATTTTTTTTCTTGATATCTTTTAATAAAACAACAAAAGAAAACTAATTTGAGCAAACCGTGAAATATTAATGCAACAAAAACAATTATGCTATAGTGAGGTTTATGTATTTATATTTGATTTTGGGTTGTATACTAATGAATGGTGCCTTCAACATCTTGCAGATAGATCATCGCTCGAGGTTTTGTTGTTTTGGAGGATTTTATCGGTACGTTTCACTCGGATTAATGCTTATTCGATTAGATAAAGTCGTAATTTGAACTCTAAATTTGTTATTTTATTGCTTTTGGGTCTGTCATCAACAAACGTTCATTGTATCCATTGGTGATTGGTTGAATGGATGATATGAGAGATGTAAAGGTGTGTAATGTTAATGGGTTACATGTCCTCGCTATTGATGACAACAACATTGATCATAAAGTCATTGAACGTCTCCTCAAAATATCCTCTTTTAAAGAAAATCAAGGTTTGTAATTATTAATTTAATGTTTTTTAATGTGTTTTAATTTCATAATTTATATATGAACTTAATGATCATGATTTACTAATATTGTTACTTTGTTAATCTTTTGCTAGAATTCTTCAACATTGAAGCAGATTCCTGTTGTTATTATGTCTTTAGAGAATATCGTAACACGCATCGACCGGTACGATTAATCATTCATTTAAATAACACAAGTTTTATTAGTTTCATGCATAGAGATGTTATAGATCTATCTGTTATTATTAAGTTAGGAATGAACTATTTAATGAAATCGCCACAGTTGCAGGAAGATGTGCAGTTTGGGACTGGAAGCGGCAGTTGATCAGCAATGCATGGCGTTTAGCGTTGCACGACTATGAATCCATAGTTGCTACTGTGCAGCTGTCAAATACAGTGGATACAAATAATATCTCACTTTAATAACAATGAACTCACATATTCAGTTTCTATTTTCCCACACAAACACATTCAGTGATTTTCATTCAGTTAAACCGAACCATGTTTCATTCCCATTTTCAACATGTTTCCTTTTTACATATTCCACTCTTCCCCTTTATTCTCCACCCAAAACTCCAAACCCCTTCATCTCTTTCACACAATTTCAAGACGTCTTCACAAGAACATAAAGGTATTCAACATTTTTTGTTGTTCTTAATGTATTATTGATGTTTTTTAAATCGTATCTTCTATAATCATTATCGGTAATGTCTTTTTTTAATATAAACCCTATTATCTATTTGGTTTTTATGTATCTTTGCTAATGATTTATTGCTGTTCTTGATCTGTATCATCACATGATCTGTTTTTCTACTTGATCTTTTTTTAAATCTTATCATCGATATCTTAGTTTTTTCGATTGCGACTCATCCGCAAAGGTAATCATCTATATTTTCTTCTTGATCTGTTTTCGTTTTTGTAATTCCTGTCTTCGCTATCTTTGTTTATTTTATTTTATTTTGATGACATTGTATTCGAGTTTATGTTATGTTATGGTTTTGATTTTGATGAATAAGTTCGATTCTTTAACTTGATAATGGTGGATGATGTGATGTTTGTGATTGCAATGGCTTTGTTTTGCTATCTGCTCATAACTTGAAAGAAATAATCTAGGTTAAAAGCTTTAGTGGGCAGGAATGTTACTATCATGAAGAAGGTAATTCAAGGTAAAATCGAACACCACTCATTATTAAAGTTAGTTATTGATTGTTGATCTTTGCATTGCAGGTTAGTATATTAGATGGGGTCACACCAATAGAGTGAATAAGTCTTTGATCAAGGGCATCGTTTTTTTGAGGATGTGATGTAGGCAATGACTTCAATTAGGGCCAGCACCCACTTCAGTGAATGAAAATTCATAAAGGCAACCTTTTATCTTTTGTATGTATAATGTATTATAGCAAGAACACGGTTAGTGTGGTTTGTATACCTTAAAGCATAAGTGCATAGGAACTCTTTGTATAGTCTACTCTTTAAAATGCTTAATATGGTCATACATGTTGTTAAATGGAGGTGCAGCTTTAAGGAAAACAACAGCTTGTGATATGGTGTTATTGAGCAGCTTCACTTTGTCATTATTTAATGTAATTTGGAATTTCTTTTAGTTATAGACTTATTAACCACGTAAAAGAAGAGTTGGTGTGAAGTTACTGATTAGATAGTGATAGTGATAGTAATGTTACAAATAAAACATCGAATGTGTGTACATTAATTTTTTAGCAAATTTTGTGTAATTTTGTTACTTCTCACATGTATATTTAGGTTAACGTTATGCACGTTTAATTTTATTTTCAATGAAGACCATTAAACCTTAAAAATTTAGTTATTTGTTGAACCGCGTGTCCACGCGGGCAATAGTCTAGTATTCTTTAATTTAAAGGCCTATTTCACCTTGATTCTTTTATTAGGGAAATTTGATTTAAAGGTCACAATTAAGATTGTTGGAAGATATAATCAAGAAATTTAGAAGTCAAATAAAAGGTCAAACTTTGACTTTAAAAAAGTCAAACAAAACAGTTTCTCGGATTTGGTTATGTTAGTTTGGTAGTTATAAAAACGGTTATTTAACCGTCAATTGTTAGGCTACAAATAGCCCTCATATGTACAGAATTAGTGTGTGGAATATTATTATTTGTGTGTCATATTTTCCCACCCTCTGTTTCATCTACGTTAGTCCCTGCACATATGCGCATAATCAAATACATAAAGGAAATACTTTCAATAATATGATTTTCTAAAACTTCATGTTTTTTCTAGTGTACCCGGAGGGCTATGGAGATCTTGAAATGACTGTAAGCACACAATTCCTAAACTTGCAACACAAGTAGATGTAAATAATAATATTGGCATCTCACGTGTTGTTATTGTCTCCCCACTATGCCTTAGTATTCAATAGGGACAAATTCTGGTCAATCTAGTATCATCGCTATTGCTTAGTTTGAACTTTTGATAGCTGTTTACAATATATGTTACTTGTAATCCACTTTTAAATTTTAATGTAAATCATTGACAACCTCATTTGCCTTGAAATTTCTTTCACATTTTGTCGTCTTTATATGCTGTTTTTATATTTGTTAACACGGTTGAGTATAAAGGTTCTTTCTTAGGACTCCAGAAAACTCCTTGTTAAACCTTAAGACCTGTACTTGAATTTTTAATAAAGAAAACTAGTAACTTCATCGGGTCTTAGTAGAGTTTGTTGTTCAAAAAGAAAATTTGTTTGTATTAGCCGCTGTAAACTTCTTGCAGTTGCCTATGAACCCGCTGTTTAAACTAGGGTTGTTCATGAGCAAAAGTGCCGAACCGAGCCAAGCTCGTGCTCGGCTTGGTTATAAACCGAGCCAGCTCGGCTTGGATTTGAAACCGAGCTGAAAATCAAAGCTCGAGCTCGGCTTGGTTTGGTTTGGCTCGAATTTAAAAAAAAATGGCTTTCAAAATTCAATAGTTTAAAATATTATTCAATAGTTAAAAATAACACATTTTAAATAAGTTCAACCTTATACATTGCATGTTAAAATCAAGTTCAAACAAGTACAAAATAAGTCTCAAATTTTAACGAAATACAGTATAACTTCATCAACATACGAATTAACTTGAGTACTTGGATCAAAAGCAGTATTAAGTTTATTTAAATAACTTAACTAGCTATAACTTCAATCCCAAGCAAATAATATCCATGCCACTGTTACCAAATATTAAATTTGTAACATATTCTCCATCTTTTTTTACATTTTGATAATATATTATATGTATATAAAAAAAATATATATATTAAAAATTAGAATTATTCGAGCCGAACCGAGCCAGCTCGGCTCGTTACGAACCGAGCCGAGCTAGGCTCACTTTCTAACCGATCCGAGCCGGCTCGGCTCAGTTTCAAACCGAGCCATATCGAGCAAGCTTTTTTTAAGCTAAATCCAAGCGAGCTCTAAGCCACGAGCTTTTTGGACAGCCCTAGTTTAAACTAGGGTTGACTATTAGTTTCTTTTACTAATCGAATTAATTGCTTGGCTCATTGACTGGTATTGAACACTTGCCTGACTTCTTGGTGATTTCCTTCTTCTTGTCATCATAAGATAGATATTAAAAAGTAGCATGTGCCTAGTGCTTAATGTAATTTCATGAATATTATATGTTTCTCCAAACTTTAATTGAATTGCAAGATTATAAGCGTTTAAACTTTAAAGTAACAACCTTCTTACCATTAATAAAAACCTAAAAGATAATAGTCAACACTGCTACTATCATGCCATTTATTTTTCCTCATTTATATGTAGTTAATATATTGGTCAATATGTTATTCATTGTTGTAAATGTATTTCCTTTTTATTGTCTTGTAAATTTGTATATAAATCAATGATACATCCTCTCTCACCATTCAAGTGAGAGTTTCCCACCTTACATGGTATCAGCCATCTTTTTGGTCCTCTCCTTTGCTTTTTTCTTCCACTCGCCTGTCCCTTTTTCCTCTTCTGAAATGTCTCAGACTTCTCCTGCTACTTCCGAAACCTCCCTTCCCATGAATGCTTTATTACACCTCATCAACATAAAACTTTCCTCTACTAATTATCTCCAATGGGTCTACCAAATCACTCCCCTCCTAGCTAATCAAAAACTCCTTGGCCATGTTGACGGCTCCATTCCTGCTCCTCCGAAAACTATTACGGTTGAATCCCAAGAACAACCGAACCCTGCCTTCAACACTTGGTTTCTTGCTGATCAACAGGCCATCTTAATCATTAATGCCTCGCTTACCGAGGAGGCTGTTGCTGAAATACTCGGCTTACACACCTCTCATCAAATCTGGACCACCCTTCAAGCCGCCTACAGCAACACTTCATTGGAACGCATGCATCTGCTGCGTGACAATCTTCGCCAAATCACCAAGGGTGACTCAACTGTGGCCGAATATGGTCGCAAATTCAAAGCCGTTTGCGATCAGCTTTCGGCTATAGGACACCCGGTTAGCGACACCGATAAAACACATTGGTTTCTTTGTGGTCTCGGTGCCCCTTTTGAAAGTTGGTCCACTGCGGTTCGAACCGCTCATGCTTCTCTTTCTTTTCGGGATCTTCTCACGAAGGCGGAAAGTCAAGAACAATTCTTGCGCAGCCTTCATCCCCCAAACCCTGCCCCCGTGGCCTTCATTTCCCACCAAACCCGCCCTAATTCTGCTTCCAACAACCGACCCAAATTCAGCTCTTCTGGTTCTGGTTCGTCCTCTCGAAATCAGTCCCAAAACTCTACCTCCAAAAATCCACGTAGGCCCCCTCATTGTCAACTATGTCGCACGAATGGCCACTACGCAAACAAGTGTCCCAAACTCTCCTCCTTTGTTGCTGCCGCTTCTGGTCAGGAGGATCTTGCTCGCGCTTTCCACGCGAAATGTACCTTTTCTGGTGATGAACCGGATTGGACTGCCGACACGGGCGCCGATCTTCACATGACAGATGATACGGGTAAACTTCAATCCTTTTCTCCATACACAGGGTCCTCTTCTGTCTTCTTTGGTAATGGGCACTCACTCCCCGTCACTCATAAAGGCCACGTTAAAATCAATGGTCGTGTGTCTTTAAATGACGTTTTGGTTGTTCCAAAAATAACCAGAAATTTACTTTCCGTTAGCAAGTTGACTAAAGATTATCCTGTTGATGTATTATTCTCAGACACATTTTTTCTTATCCAGGACCGGAAAACAAGCCAACCTCTCGCTCAAGGTCGGTGTGAAAACGGTCTCTACATACTTCGGGATAAATCTTCGGCTTTTTTTGCTTCTGTTTCTTCAAATAAAGCCTCATTTGAGTTGTGGCATAATCGTTTAGGTCACGTCGCTTTTGATGTAATTTCTATTTTAAAGAACCATGGTTGTTTGCAATTTACTTCTATTTTACCAAAACCTAACTTATGCTCACCTTGTCAACTTGCTAAAGCCCAAAAATTACCATTTGTTCTAAATGACAAACGTGCTTCTCATCCACTCGACCTCATTCATTGTGATTTATGGGGTCCCTCTCCAGTTTTAAGCTCGGAAGGATACAAATATTATGCGGTGTTTATAGATGACTTTTCACGATTCTCGTGGTTATATCCACTTAAATTGAAAACTGATTTTTACTCCACGTTGCAAATTTTTTTGCAACTTGTCCAAACACAGTTTTCTCGAAAAGTCAAAATCTTTCAAAGCGACAATGGCACGGAATTTAAAAATAGACATGTCCGAAAAAATTTTGAGGACAATGGCACATTTCACCGTTTGTCTTACTCCTTTTGAAATGCTATTCTCTATTAAACCCGATTACTACAATTTTCGTGTGTTTGGATGTTGTGTTTATCCATATCTACGTGACTATGCCCCTCACAAACTAGCACCGCGTAGCATTCCTTGTATTTTTATGGGATATTCCCCGCAATACAAAGGTTACAAGTGCTTTGACCCGGCATCTTCTCGTATGTACATCACACGCCATGCTAGGTTTGATGAGAATTTTTTCCCTTACACCACTAATTCTACCTCCACTCAGCTTTCTGACCTTGTCATATCCACCTTTCATGACCCACTCCAACTTAAACCCACTACCCAACAACCTACTGCCACTCCCACAACATCTCCTCAAACTCCTACCCCACCTTGTTCCTTATGCAAGACCACTCCTAATCATCACATCCATCCTCACCCCACAAATCAATCCTCGGCTCCTCACCAAAATGAGTCCCCTTCACCTCCTAATCAGAATATCCCTCCCTCTCCACAAGCATCCCCTCCACCTTCACCCATTGATACACCTCCCCAACCGGACCTTCCATCAACTTCTTCCGCTCATCCTATGGTCACTCGCTCCAAGGTTGGCACTTTTAAACCCAACCCCAAACATTCCGCCTACCTTGCTCAAGCCATGCACTCATCTCTCCACACAGCTTTGCTGTCTTCAGTGGATCCGAAAGGATTCAAAACCGCATCCAAACATTCTCATTGGATGGATGCCATGCGCGATGAGCTCGACGCCCTCCACCGAAACAAAACGTGGTCTCTTGTTCCTCGTCCCTCAACAAACAACGTCGTCGGCTCCAAATGGGTTTATCGCACCAAATATCATTCTGACGGGTCCCTAGATCGGTACAAGGCCCGTCTTGTTGCCCAAGGCTTTACTCAAATACCCGGCCTCGATTTTACTCATACCTTCAGTCCGGTTGTTAAAGCCTCCACCATTCGCGTTGTTTTATCTTTAGCCGTTATTCATGGATGGTCGCTCCATCAACTTGATGTCAACAATGCTTTTCTCAATGGTTCGCTCTCTGAAACCGTTTACATGGAGCAACCTCCTGGGTTCGCTGACCCGAAGTTCCCGACCCATGTCTGTAAACTAAACAAAGCTTTGTACGGACTTAAACAAGCTCCCCGAGCTTGGTTTCAGCGTCTCAGTTCCTTTCTTGTATCTTACGGCTTCTCTTGCAGCCGCGCGGACCCTTCCCTCTTCGTTTTTCATCATGGCGAATCTCTAATGTATCTTCTTGTATACGTTGATGATCTTATCCTTACGGGAAACAAATCATCTCTTCTTACTACGTTTACAAGTCGGTTACATCAAGAATTTGCCATTAAAGATCTGGGCTCTTTAAACTACTTTCTCGGTCTCGAGGTTATCCAAACCAACTCCACTCTTTTTCTCACCCAAACTAAATATGCCAATGATCTTCTCACTCGTGCGGGCTTGACTCATGCTAAACCCGTTCCAACTCCCTTGTCCACCACCGATTCCTTCACTTCCGCTGGTACTCCATATTCCGACCCTACACATTACCGTTCTTTGGTGGGAGCTCTTCAATACCTCACTATCACTAGACCGGATCTCGCATATGCCGTCAATCAAGCTTGTCAACACCTTCATGCCCCGACTGAACATCATTTCCAGCTTGTTAAACGGATTCTTCGGTATGTTAAAGGGACAATATCTCATGGTCTTGTTTTCACTCGTCCAAAGTCATCGTCTATACTAGGATACTCGGATGCGGATTGGGCGCGTTGTATTGAAACTCGGAGGTCAACGTATGGTTATTCTATTTTTCTAGGCGGCAACCTTGTCTCATGGAGTGCGAAGAAACAACCAACGGTTTCCAGATCGAGCTGTGAGTCCGAATATCGTGCTATGGCCAATGCCGCGGCTGAAATAGTCTGGATAACTCACCTGTTGCAGGAACTTCATGCCTTACCCACTTCACGTCCTACTCTATTATGTGATAATCGAAGTGCTTTGTTCATGTCACAAAATCCCGTTTCTCATAAACGAGCAAAGCATATCGATTTGGATTACCATTTTGTTCGAGAACTTGTTCTATCAGGAAAGCTACACACTAAGTTCGTTCCTACCAAACTTCAAGTCGCGGACATCTTCACCAAGAGTTTACCACGTCCACAGTTCGAATATTTCAGAGACCTGCTTCGTGTATGTCCTCCGCCTATGCGCTTGCGGGGGGATAAAAGATAATAGTCAACACTGCTACTATCATGCCATTTATTTTTCCTCATTTATGTGTAGTTAATATATTGGTCAATATGTTATTCATTGTTGTAAATGTATTTCCTTTTTATTGTCTTGTAAATTTGTATATAAATCAATGATACATCCTCTCTCACCATTCAAGTGAGAGTTTCCCACCTTACAAAACCCCTTAACCCCTCTCATTTTATTCATCCAAATCCAAATTCACTTCAATTTGTTCATATATTTTTTTTTTTCAAAACCTCCCTTAATATATAGTTCTTAAGCATGGATAGACTTTTGTTTTACTTGCTAATTCTACTGATCAACTTCCAATACACCACTTGTGCCATTACCAATCCTACACCTCTAGACTTTGTTAAAACCTCATGCAAAACCACCAGGCACCCTGCCGTCTGCGTCAACTCGCTCTCAAATTATGCTGGTTCAATCCAAGGAAACGATCAGCAGCTAGCCAAAGCTGCCATAGCAGTTAGCCTTAACACTGCCAAGTCAGCGGCTGCATACGTTTCCAAAGTGGCTGGAACGACCTCGAATATAAAACCAAGGGAGTCCCAAGCCCTGAAAGACTGTATCAACAGCATGACCATGTGTGTGGCTAGTCTAACCCAGTCGATTCAGGAGCTCGGGAAAATGTCTCGATTTAAGGGACAAACATTTGTTTGGCACATGAACAATATCCAAACGTGGGTCAGTTCCGCCCTTACAAACCAAAACACGTGTATTGGAGGGTTCTCAGATAGTTCAATGAACGGAAAATTAAAGGATGTTGTTAATAATAAGATGAATTCTGTTTCACAAATTACCAGTAATGCACTTGCTTTGGTGAACCAGTTTTCTGTGAGACATAAAGATGTTACACATAAGCCTTGATGGTTCATACTTCAGTTATTGTTTTTTTACTTGGTCCTCATCCATAAAAGGTTATCCGTTATAGTCTGCCATAAGTTTTTGTATCCTTAAGGATTGTTTTTTGACTGGTCTATTGTACTGGTTTCTGTGTAAAAGCTAAATTCTAGCTGGCCTTGTGGAGTTGTGGTTAATGTTATATATCTAATGAAATAAAGATGGCACTTATATGATATATTTTGTGTCTATAACTTAAGGATGGTTTTTGTATTGTTTCATGCCTGATTGAATCAAGTTCTAGTTTTCTAGAAGATGTAAAAGCCAAGATCCTTTTGATACTTGACATTATGTTATTAGTATCCGTTCCATTCGGCCTGTCTAAAATCATATTAATATTGACCAATTCAAGAATCAACAGTGCTTTAATATATTTAACCTTAGAACTCAAAGACAACAGAATGTAAATCATAAAATTAAAACTTCATATACAGGTTTTCATTGTGGATCCAGATGATATTTGTGTTGGCAAAGAGTGACACCTTTTAAACTATGAACTGATGAGGTCCGATAATTCAAATGGTTGGCTCGTGTACGGATTGTTAGAATTTATGAGAACGCGAGCTTGGCTCAATGGAAATTTCTTAAGCTTGAGCTCGGCTCGTTTACCATCTATTAGTTAATATATTAATTTTTTTTAATAAATGAACTTTTATTTTCAATACTCTAAAACTTGCCAAGTTACATCAAAACAAGCTGCGTCACCACCCCTTTCTAAATTGCAAATCCTAGTCTACCAAATACAAACCCCTGCCCCTGGAGATGAATTATTGTTGTGGATAACCCATTGGACCCTGGTCAAGAAACGAATAGCTTCTGGTGCTAGGAAGCCAAAGGTTTCACAGGCCAAGAGGACAAAGACATGTTGGTTCTCTGCACAAGCTTTAGCGTGCTTATTCACTTTTTGTTTATATATTAAATTAAATAAAAATAATATAAATAATAGGCTTGATTAAGGTGGCTAACGAATTAGCATATTGGAGATTCATGAAGCCCAAACAACAAATTATGAATGGCACAAAGCATAGAATTTTAAAGAATCAGTTGTGTTGATATGGTGGAGCATATTCAGAGATGAACAAAAATTATAACGGATGAAATTTGAAAATAGAGGTGGCGCCAAAGTGATTTATGAAAGAGGATATACTAGATAACACACCATCCACTTGCTTCAAAAACTCAAGCATGATTTCTTTTCTTTTTTGAATGGCCAACGAATCCTCCAACTGAGCTACTGGCGAACCGGGGAAAACCCACACCTAGGGCTGAAGCCTGAGAACACTCGCTCGAAGGCGACAGTGCGGTAAGGTAAAACACGTTTAGTTCAAGGATCAAACTAGCGATCACCGGCTAGTCTCCCATCATCACCAGGTGTTGCATAAAATAATGGGGAGGAACAAGAGTCGAAACTAAGTCACTAAGTACACCAGGTCGCGTGTGTGAATAAGTGATTAAGTGGGAATGCGAGAAAAGAGTAAACAAATAGGTCCATGACTCACAAAAATCATCATAAGTTATGGAATGGTTTTGTCACATAGACCATGTGCTAGGTGTGTGTGAACTCTTTCACGCCGACCAAGTCCTAAATAAAATTATTTTTATTTCAAACATTAGTTTTTTAGTAATTTTAATGGAAAAATGGAGCCAACTTGGATCTTGAGCTGGTTAATCATGGGAAACTAATTAATGAACTGGAGTCTTTTAATAAGTATGCTGATAATCTACTCTTCTGAACAAACAGCTCATGTGCTTCTGTTTATGTCTAACTAGCTTATACCCCGGGAGCGTTCCGGGTTGAGAAATCTAAGTAAAGTGAATAAAATTAGAGTATCTAAACTATAAAAATGACATCTATATATCAACTTACATTAAATACTTTAAAAAAAAATACCAAAAGATCTATTTCACCTTACAACATCAACACCTAAAACAGAATATTAAGATCCCAAGCACTTCAAGAAGACATAGATTGTTTAGCACCAATACATTCAGTTAAAGGTCTTTAACTGCATACAATAAGATTTGAGCTATTTCAAAATATGGTAGAAAAAGAAAACATAGCAATTACCTGTTGGAGAGCATCCCGGGTTGAAATATCTAATATGACAACATAATTAATGACTTGCCAGTATATGATTAATAATATTATTATTATTATTTTAAACAAATCTCTGTCATATTCTAATATAAAAAAGGGTAATTGGGTCGGGTATCACCTAATCCTAGGCCCGACCCAAACCCATAATTTTTTTTAAACTAATTCCAAACCTGACACAATACCTGTCGGGTTACAAAAAATAGTCGTTTTTTTCTCCGTTTTTTATATAGCATTATGGTACTCGTTGGAAAGATAATAAAACGCTCGTTAATTTGGTGTAATTTTTTTCTTTAAAAAATTTTGTGTATAAAAGATATTAACGTTTAAAAGTTATGGGAGGAAACATTCGAGATAAAAATCTAATTTTGTTTTTAAATTTTAAATTATTATTTTTCTAAAATAAAGACATTGCCATATGGGATGACACATGGCACACTCTATAAAGAGAATACCCTCTTTGAATGCCATGTCATTAAAATGGTTTTGGTTTATTATATGTATAGATAGATGTAAGTTTCCCACACATATCCTTTTAAACGTACACATCTTGTCTTCTACCTTGTTTCTTTCATTAGGGAAAATTGATTCGACGATCACAAAACTTTCTAAAAGTTAAGTATGAGACTATAAAAACGTTGAATGTGTTTATTATATTTATTATATGGCCATCATTATCATTTATATTATATCGATCAATTACTATAATATCCCTAAGTTTATAATAGGTGATTCTTTGATAGACGGAATTACCCTTACTAAACCTAATTAGGGTGTCCCCTGTGTGTATAAATAGAGAGCTTACTAGAGGTATTAGGTTGGACTCTAATAACACCATAACCTAATGTAGCCGCCACCTACCTCTCTCTCACATGATCACTTTGTGATCATTAGCCATCATTAGTGTACACACTAAAGGGAACCCGATCAAGATGATGGTGTCTTCCATTACTGAGGTTCCTGAACGGTTAAGCAAATCAGGTACACTTGAATAAATCTTATGTTTATTCCTTATGTTCTTATTAATATAATCAACATGTGGTATCAGAGCTTTGTTGATTATATCAATTCTAATTCGATTTGCAAAATAAATAATGTTTCTGTGATAATATTTGAAACACATAAAAAAATGTGGCTCGATATATTATGAAGTCACAGAATGTTACGAAACTCACAAAATTATATAATGATTTGCATATTAAATTATTAATTTTTTGATTGTGAATCATTCTTTCTAACATTAAAGATATTGTGATTTTCTATTCTCTATGTAATGTATTTTGATTTTCAATTCTTAAGGATATCATGATTGTCAACATCAAAAAAAAAAGGGTTATTTCTAATATTAATGGAATTTTATTTTACCTTTATAAATTGAATTCACTCCATAATTCATATGGGGATAACTTACGGATTCATAAAATAAAGATTATGTTGATTATGTTTTTTTTTTTCCGGTTGATGATATTCTTCAAGAACATCATAAGAAAACCGAAAATTATTATGTTTTTTGGTTTAAAATTGGATTGAAATTTTGTTTTCGATAATTTAGGACATAACTTTATCTCCAAGGAATTTTCGAAATCAATTATGATTAAGTTAAAGATTTCGAAATCTAATGATATCTTTGGGGATAGTCATTATTTAAAACTGGAAACAGATATTAATAAATCCCTAAAATTTTTTGAACCACTAACTTTATCACTTTTAGTTTTCGATAATAACAACTGGTTTTCAGTTTTAAGAATTAATGAATTTAGGTTCTCGGATTATCAGTTAATTCCCGAATTCAGGTTCTCGAATTTTTTTTCCTAAGATCTCGGTTTTAAAGCTTTCGATCAGGTTCACGGACAGGAGTTCTCGGTCAAGGTCTTCATCTTCGAAAACCATAATGTTTTTCGAGAACCCATAATGTTTCCAAGAACCCATCTTATTTATCGAAAACTATCATGTATTCAAGAAACAATATTTTTTCGAGAACTATTAAAAATCCGAGAACTGTTAAAGTTATCCGAAAACATAAGTTATTCGAGAACTCATCAGTATATCGAGAACTAATTCTGGTATTCGAGAACTCATCATGACATTCGAGAACTCATTATGATATATGAGAACTCATTAAGTCTTCGAGTTCTCATGATTTATTCGAGATCTCATAAGTCTTCCGGGAACTCATCACTTTCGAGAACTCATTAAGTCTTCGAGAACTCATAATTTCGAGAACCTCTTATGTTATTCGAGATCTCATAAGTTTTCAGGGAACTCATTATTTTTCCGAGAACCCCTTATGCTATTCGAGAACTCATATAAATTTTTTTGAGAACTCAATTCTTTGAGAACCCATTATTTCGAGAACTCATAAGCTAATTCGAGAACTCTTTATTTTTCAGGAACTCATAAGATTACTGAGAACCCATTATTTTTCGGGATCTCTAATAAAATTTACAGTTTTGATAAAACCTAATGTATCAAGTTTATTCAAAACATTATATAACCTTGCTTAACTTGAAATAACATTTTACGTGTCACTTCTGCCCAAAGGTGATGTGTCACATTAGTTCGTTATTTAAGGTCTCGTTAAGCATTGTAGCTCGTTCACATAAATGCCATAAGGTTTCACTTCTGCCCAAAGGTGATGTGTAACAGATTATGTTGGTGAACTGAGCGTATTGCATTAGAACTTTGAGTGTCTCACTTCTGCCCAAAGGTGATGTGTTACATTCACTGTTAGCAACTTAATACTTAAATAAATAGCGTATAGCCAAAGCTAGAGCATGTTATTTAAGTAGCTTATATTGGTGTTATGATATTATCACGTCTTCATTACAAAATTGATCCTCACAATTAATGATCCTTCATTAATATAATGATCATAATCTAAGTCTGCCTTACATCAATACCCGTAAATCGAAACTAATCTCTCAACTAAGTAATCCACTCTAATTATCAAAACTAAGAAGAGTTTACTTAAATTTTGTTCTTATCAAGTTATCTCTTATGACATGACATTCCTACGCTCTATCTGATAATATATTACAGAATAACATATGAGCATAATGAGTGGAATAAAAATGTCTCTTATGGTAATTAAGAACTTCTTTTACTGATTCCTATCAGGTGAGCTATTAATAATTCTGAAATTCCTAAGACTAATTTATTATCTATGGAATGAAAGAATATAATGAATTCCTAAGAAGCATGAAATAAATAAGTCTAACTCTATGGTTAAATGGGATCCGTGAATACATCTTAATATTGAATAACATGACCCATAAAGCTAAGGGTTACACATGGAAATCAATAAATTTCTAGTGCATAATAACTTTTCCATAAGTACGATTAGAAGCATTATGAATCAACTATAACACTCAGAAAATATCAAATTAAAATGAGTGTGTTGATAGCAAATTACGTACAGGAAAAGGAACGCATTAAACTAGAAAAGTTAATGATATTCACCTTACTACCATTAAACCTAAAAGATGAAGAATAATTACCATAGAGAGGATAATTCTAAGGTCTAGAAACAAAATACAAGTACTACTTTCAGCTATAAGTTTCTCCAAAGGGAAAGTCTTACTAAGCAAAATTATGCCATTAAGAATAGGCATAAGCAATGAGATTACCCATAAGTAAGGAGAACAGCTGGCTAAGATATGTAGTGCCTAATTAAGAATATTTAACTCCACAAATGCTAATGAATTCCAGTTAACACATGATGGTTGAGTCTAGTTTTATACGCTTCCTTACCATAATTCAACAAATACTTAAGATGAGAGTTAGTGGCAAAATTAAGGGTCTATTAACCATTAATAACTGATCTTAGTGTTGAAGTTTATGATACCTTACGATAATCTTGAGATTACTCAGAATTAGTATTAGTACTAAAAGCTACAATTTTTCACATTTACAAGGTTTTAATGACCAAACCAAAGCCACTATTAAGTTAAACTCTCATATTGTTTGTTGTCATTATCTGAATAGAAACCTTATGAAATAAAACTAGATGATCCAATGACATATTCACAACTTTGTTATCATGAAAATGAGAATTTAACAAAGGAAAATGAGACCCATGCAATTCATCCACTAAGACCAAAATTTCATGAGAAATCATGATCAGGTCACTAAAAGGATGCTTAGCTATCAAATCTCATTTTCAGTGACTTTAAAGCATGTGTTAAACGCCCTAAACATTAAATGGCGAAAGGAATAAATGGGTTTCCATCATAAGTCATAACTAATTGACATTAGTGGAGCTTAGATAAATATCTAATTGTATCTATTCCGTTTCCTACAGACCAAAGTATTAAAGAAATCAATTCATATATGCTTAATAAGATTCCCTCTAAGTATGTCCTTAAAATTTCTTATGAAATTTGGACGATAAGGGAAATCAAGTATAAAATATATGAAATATTCTCGTTCACACGCATCGTTAAAACTTATTATGTGGAGATACTAAGAGACCTAAAAGATTAGTGGGAGCATTAGATGTCCTAATTATGACTTGCAAAAGTTACAGAGGTGGGGGGAAACGACCATTTGATCTATCCTCAAATTACACCTCTTGCACTGGACAACGCTCTATCACAACTTGTCTCTTTAGCATTTAACGTACTCCTAACAAAGTTTTGTGGATGCTTAAATATGGGCGAACTTAGATTTCTTACTAAAGTAATCCTCATCAAGAGAAACAACAATAAACATCATTAGGTTGTTTTCTCTATTAAAATCTATGGATCTTCCAAATGTTAGAGCTTAAGCATGCTGAATTCATTAAGATCTCTAAGGTAAGTGGGAGCAGTAAAAGTCCTTATTATGACTTTTCGGAAGTACAAGATGCGGGGGAGAGACTCATTAAGTTTAACTCCGAATTTAACTTCGATTATTCCTCTTGTACACCTTACTGCACCAACTCTTACACACTTAGAAACTAATATTGCTCCTTATATACCTGAAAATAAAACACCTAACTAAAGTTAAGTTTGTATCATAATTCACCCAATGTTCAACTCAGGAGGTCATCTAGGTCTAAAAGCCCATTAAATTTGATGATTATGTAACCTGCTGGACTAACACAAAATGGATGTTTGGAAAGTTTACTGATCCTACCTCTTCTAATTAAATCATTAGTATCAATCAATCTTCTAAATGGAATAAAACTATTATTAGCATAACTCATTCCATAATTTAGAATAACGTTTGGGATTTGGTTGAATAACCTAAAGGTATTCATAATTAAACCAGACCCGAATGGAACGTTGTAAGAGGCCTTCTTCTTACAGAGAAATGCCCCTATTGCGAATCTCTCTAATAAGAAATTGATTGTAAAAGATTATACTCAAGGAGGGATTAGATTATCAAAGAATCTTCTTATCTGTATTATAAAAGATTTCTTTGAGGATCATTACCGTCCTAGTAGCTCATAATAACTAAGAGCTGCATTAGATGGACATTAAGACAACTTTCCATAACGATGACCTACATGTTCATTAAGCAACCTGAAAGTTCTAAACTGAAGGTTAAGAACACTTAGTCTGTAAGTCAATAAGATCCATGTATGGGTTGATGCAAGCATAAAATGTGTTGGAATCATAATGAAATTCTCTTCATCAAGAACTAAGTGGATTAAAGAACATACCTCAAGATGAGTGGGAGCAACTAATGAAAACTTGTCCTTACATAGATGACGTTTCTCTTGACAAGTATATGTTACCTAAGTCAAAGCATTGTTCATGCATAATTTTGACATGATGACTATCGGGGATTCCTCTAACGTAATAGGAATCAAAATATACCGAGATAGACCCAACGGGATATTAGTTTCATCCCATAAGTTTTACTCTAAGCGGGTCCTTAAGTATGTAACATACAACATTGCTCTCTTTTAGAGGATAATTTGAGATTATCACCTTATGCTTCATTAATTAGAAGACTGATGTAAATTTAAGTCTATGTTTGTTTATGATATTGTTCGTATTGCTTGACACTAGACTTGTCTAGATTGATGAAAAGCATCCAATGGAACATTACAATATCATTAAGAAACAAGAGACTATAATCTAAAGAAGAAGTGTAACACCCCAACCGATGGCGGAATCATCGAGGTGTCACGAGGTAACGATTGTTCAATAGCTCATGGACTAGAAATGTAAATATTGATACATTGACTAAGTAATTTATTACATTGAAATGAAATTACAAGAATACAACGTTTAAGAACTAACAATCTAAAATAAAATTTAGTAAATCTCAAGTCTAAGTCTAAGTTCCAAAAGCTTAACAGTGATCTCATAATAACTTGAAACATGTACGAAAATAATTTTGTCAATACAAAATGTATTGGTGAGCATACCCTGTTTGAATAAATATAGTAGGAAAAGAGTTTCGCATTCACGTGATATACTGTCTACAATTTAGTGTTCAAGCTATGTACACATGTCACCTAAAATCAAGCCTTAGAGTAGAAATGATATATAAGAATAATGGGATATCTAGTATATATGTATAGTAGTCGCCCAATAGTATGATTATATATAGTATGCGACAAAGTAAGTAGTTTACACATAACAATAGTCAAGTACCATTTATTGCTATGCTAGGCCCATACCGGGTTAATGATTAAGGTCATAAGTACACACTATTAGCGATCAACAAGTAAAACATATACAAGAATTGCGATTGTGAATATAGACTAAAGCATGATTAAGTAAGTGAAGTAATAAGCGTACATGAGTCACCCCAAAAGTGTAAAACATGAAAAAGGGGAAAGATATACTCACATTCGCTAAGCTGAATTATCCTCTAAGTGTTGTGAATGTATGTGAGGCGAATCCCAAAGACTCAACAACGTAGCTAGTCCAATTTGAAGAAATAAAAACCGAAAAAGAAAGAATACCAAGCTTCCAATTCGCCAATTACAAGAGCTTATAATCAAAGCTTCAATTATAGAAGTAATAGACTATAGAAGAAAGGTATGAGGGAAAGTTTAATCGGATTGAAACAATCGATTTAGAGGTGCCCCGTGTAATGGGTCATAGGTGGGTTTTTATACTAGTTTTGGATTCAATTAGCCATTAAAATTGGTCAACACCATAAAGTAAGGTTTTATGATGAATTGACTATTTGACTAGGACTTTGACTGTTTGACTAAGACTTTGACTAGGACTTTGACCGGGACTTTGACCGGGACTTTGACTAGGACTTTGACTGCGACGTTGACTGTTTGACTGTCTTCGCGGACCGCGAGAACTAAAAAAAATCAAATTTTTTAATTTAATCAATTTTAAGTTCCGAACTTGTTTCCTTCGGTTTCTAAGTTGTTTTAGGACCGAAAATTAAGGGTTTTGAGTATCAAGGTCTGAAACATACGTGCTCGGGTGTAGATGTGAGTATAAAATGTGCTATTTTAGTTATAAAAATTTTAAGTTTTATTAAATTGTCACTTTTGGTCCTATTAAAATAGGAGGGCTAAAAATGAAATTTTTGAAATAGTTGAGGGACCAATTATGCACATTTATGAAAAGTGAAGGGTGCGGGTTGTCACAAGAAGTGAGAACCTAAAGTGATTGACTACTCTTACTCTATATATTCAAAGGAAATCAAGTGTCAATTTCGGGGTATATCATAACGTTAGCAGACATAACTATCTTATGGAGGAGTCATAAGGAACTGTAATAACAACCTAAGTTATCATGACATAATGTGTTGCTGATCACAACAGAATGGTCATTAAATGTTGTTGGTAAATTTATCAGATGACTCATAACTTATTAACTCTATATAAATACTAAGTTGAAGACTTACTGTGATAAAGTCAGTTGCCCTAATTTCTCGAACAGTAACAGTTTGAGAGGAGCTGCATTAGAGTTCGATACGAAATTATTGTTCGCTTATGATTAAGAACAAATAGAGGAAATCCGAATTTTGTATCGAATGCATTCATGATATGCTTATGGATCAAAATAACTAAAGGTCTATCACCCATAAGTCTCACTAATGGCCAACTAAGAGAAAAGGGTATTACTGATGACCATGTACAATTGCATATCGTACTATGAATGACTTATGACTTATGATTAATGATTAATTTTCCTCATTATGATTTGTTTGTCTATTAGTATGCTAAGCTAGCATAATGGCATAAAGACAATAATATAACAAATCTACTAAGGGCATAACGTTAATTGATCCTAATGTTAAGTTTTAAATTTGGGTGTAGTATGATTAATAGGGGTCCTAAGTCGAATAAAGACTTAATTATGATAATATTATTATAATTGATCGATATAATATAAATGATAATGATGGCCATATAATAAATATAATAAACATAATTTATATTTATTCTAACATAATGTGCTCACTCAACTATGCAACTCTATTCATTTGCGTCAAAATTACATCAAAATTATGCGAGAAAATGATAAAAGTGTCTTTTTGTTTTAATTCTAATAATATATATATTGCAATGGATTATATAAATATGATCTTCCAAACTTATTGAAGGCACACAATACCTCGTATGGCAAATATTTAATACTGTTATATAAAGTAAAAGTTAGGTTATTAGAACATTGGATAATAGGATGGGAAGAAAACATTTGATATTTTATTTTAATTTTTGAACAGAAACTAAGAGTAGACTTTGATGATAATAATAATAATAATAATATTTACATCCCACATGGAGTATTTAATTTGATAAATGTCAACGTTTGTCTCACCCCTATACCTTAGTATTCAATACCGACCAATTCTTGGCAATCTAGTATACCATTGCTTAGTTTAAACTTATGATAGCTGTTTACAGTCTTAAAATACAATATATGTTATTTGTGATCCACTTTTTATGTAGATCTTTGACTACCTCATTTGCCTTGTAATTTCTTTCACATTTTGTCGTCTGTATATGATGTTTTTATATTTGTTAACACGGTTGAGTACAAAGGTTCTTTCTTGCTAGCATACCGATAATTTCTTGGTAGGATATCGATAAACTCCTTGTACTTTAGGACATGTACTTGCAACTCTAAAAAAAAACAAGAAGAAAACCGAGTAACTTCATTTGGTTGTAGTAGAGGTTGTAATAAAGGCGAATTGGTGCGCGTCTAGTGTTAACATTCTTTTCCATACTTTTGTATTCATAAGTAATCTTTTTATTCTACAAGAGTTATTATGTGATCGGTTTGTGACCCTGCTTTTTTTTTGCGATTGGTTTGCGAGTGGATCCTTTTGCTCTTCTTTCTACTTCCAATTAGCTTTAATGTCGATAAACCTTTTAATTAAATTGACCCATGTACATACAAATGTGTTAAAATTGACATGTTGTGGGTTTTAGGTACAGTTCAACCACGCACCTAATGGCGCTCATGAGTCTTTCAACTCCTTTAATTAAAAAAAAATCCAAAATTTAGCCTTTTTTTGTGAGAAATTCTACCTAAAACTCTCAAATCATGTCAAGGTTAACGCAGTTGTACGTACATGGATCAATTTAATTAAAGGTTAATTGAGGTTAAAGCAAATTGGAAGTAGAAAGAACAAGCAAAAGGATCCGCTCGCAAACTGATCACAAAAGGAGCAGGGTCGCAAACAAATCACAAAACTAGCAAGAGTTTTTCTAAAAAATGTTCACCTAGCCTGCATATTACTACCAAAGAAGCCACAAGTCTTGCAGACTATAACTCAACCACAGTCATCAATCTTTCAACTCCAAAATATCTAAAAAGAAGTTCCTAAATCTTGAAAAATATCACAAAGTCAAAACATAAGAGAAAACTAGTGCCTAGTTGACATGAATATTAAAGAAGTGCACGTGTGCACGTGACTACTGTGCACCTGATTCAATCTCATTGATGCATGGTTTTATATTCGAGTAAAGAAGTAGGTAACTACCTCTAGTCAACTTTACTAAACTACAACGGTTTAAGGGTTTTGAAAGCACTATATAAACTCTTAAACCTATCTCATATTCTTCATTCAAACACATATCATATCTTCTTTATTAATCTTCCAAAAACTTGTCATACTCTTAGTTATGGTCAAACTAGAGATTTACTTGCTAGTTCTCCTAATCTCCCACCACTACACCACCAGCAATGCTGCTACTGACCCCGCCGCTACAAACTACGTCTCAGCCTCATGCAGAACCACACGCTACGCAGCTCTATGCGTTCGTTGTCTCCAACGGTATGCGAGTTCTATCCAAGGAAACGATCAAAAGCTTGCAAAATTAGCCATTACAATCAGTCTAAACAACGCCAGGTCAACCGCTGCATTCGTTTCCATGCTCGCTGGGTCGTTGGGGCTAAAACCGAGCGTGTACCAAGCTGTAAAAGACTGTGTCAACAACATGAACAGCTGTGTACCGAGCCTGAACCAGTCGGTTCAGGAGCTTGGGAAGATGGCTCAGTTTAGGGGTCAGAATTTCGAATGGCATATGAGTAACGTCGAAACGTGGGTCAGTTCTGCACTAACAAATCAAAACACTTGTGCTAGAGGATTTTCTGATGGTTCCATGGATGGACATGTGAAGGATGCTGTGATTAGGAGGATGGATTATTTATCACAACTCACTAGCAATGCACTTGCTTTAGTTAATAGGTTTGCTTTGAAACATAAAGCTGGTACTCATATGCCTTGAGGATTAATGGTTTCTAACACGAAAAATGTTCTAGAAATCTGAATTTTTGTGTTAGATACTAGATAGATCAGCTTATTCAGTTCTTCTACATCAATAATATTGATTTGTAGTGCAACAAAAACTATAGGTTGTTACAAAATTGTCTGTTTTAATTATGGGAATAATCTTCATGTCTATAAGTTTCTGTATTTTGTAAGCATTACTCCTCTTCAGCTTATCACCTTCTATTATAACATACACTGAATATAAAGAAGATTGTTAGGCTTACAAATACTTGTATTAGTTTGTGTGAAATATGTATGTAGAACAACATTAGTCATAGGTATATAGATAGTTATTTAGTCGAAGTAAAACAAATCTGCAAATGGGTCGAAATGGATTAAAAGTAGGCTACAGTTGTCAAATGAGTCAATATGAGTCTGAATGAAGGGCTGCATACAAGATTAACTCGAGCCGGATCAAATGAAGTGCAATACAGCAGCAAAACATAAGACATACAACATGTTTCAAGGCTGCAAAAATGCTGAAAAGACTATTATACCTTTGACGGTTAATTCAGTTATTTTGGCGCCTAAAATACACAAACCGGTGGGAAACAAAACTGACACAGAATAGTTAGAAGACACATCGATTCATATTGTATTTATAGGACTCATATGCATCATTTGTTAGTTACCAAGATTGTTCCAAAAGTTCAATCCACTAAATTCGTTTCTGTCCAAAACATTTGTCGATTATTATCCTTGTTTATCATAGTTTCCTTTGTTATTTGTTCTTTGTTCAATCATTGTTTTAGTGAGTTTGTTTATTTCCATTATGTTTCATTGTTATAAGTCCAACAAATCTGGTATCAGAGCCAGAGTTCACTGAATCAATTCATATTATCAAACAGTTTTCGAAACAAAATGTCTCATTCATTAGAAATATCATACACTACACCAATAAAACAAAACAGGAACCGGATAAGAAGGAAACAAGGCAGAAGAGAGGCCATACAAAGAAATAGAATTGACACAAGAAGTTGATATTATTGTCATGAACCCGGGCACTTAATTAGTGCGTGTAACATGAAGGATAGGGATGAAAATGCTCTATTGATCAAGGATGCCATTGATATGGGTATTAGTTGTTATCCAATCGACAAGTTCGGAAATGGTAATGACTATGTCTTGTATGGTTCGGATAAACAAACATGGAGAGATGTATGGTATGTAAGTTCGAATATTCATAACCATGTTGTAGGAAATCTAGATCATTTTATGAAAATAAGAAAGTCATTCGGTGTAGATAGTCGATTTAAAAAACAATTAGTGTTTGTAAGGGGAGTAGGAATGATAAATGTTTCGGTTGATGATCATTCATTGATTATATCTAGGGGTGCAAACGAGCCGAGCGGCTCGCGAGCTGCTGATGTGTTGTGAAACACACCATGTTAATATGTTAGTTTTGTATATATTTTAGTGTTTAATCAGTATCTTTTATGTACACTTTATTATTACATAGTAATATAATGTAAATGCGTCATTAAATAAATAATGTTACTTTGTTGTTTTTTTTATTTGTTGTAGATTTTAAGAAAGCGTGATCTAAATAAACTTAATTGTAGTCTCGAAAGTTGAAAAAATAAAAGAGGTTTGGATTTCATAATTCTTGTGAATGGGCTTTCAGGAGACCACACATAGACCAAGAGCAAGTCCACGAGGGAATTAAATTGGAGTAGGTCACGCACGTAAAGACCAGGGGAGAGGATTATTATATTGGGTGACAGCAGGAGTTAGAGAGATATTATTCTTTTGAAAACTTCATCGCACAAGAGGACAACAATATATTAGAGGCACAATATTATTCTTCGAGGAGGTCGAAACATCTTTGGAAGTCGCATGAAGAAAAGGAACTAAGGGGAGGCATGAACGCGACTAATTAAGATGCAAGGCTAATCCTCTCGCGGTTCTCTCCGGGTGAACGATTTGGGTACTTTATCATTTGTTTTCTGTTTGATACTTATTATTTGGATCAGATTTTGTGAACACTTTAAAGTTCTTTGCGTCTGATTGTATGTTTGACTGATCTAGACAGTTTGGTTAATTAATATTATTGCATTTTGTTATCGTATCTTGGTTTTCTTGCACTAGGATTAATTTAACTTTGCAATTAATGTTATGATAGCTGAATTGGGTCGAACAACTTAAACAAAGTCATGTCTATGTGATTTCCTAGATAGGGTATTAATAGGATTCATTTGATAATTACCGAATCAGAAACCCGAAGTGACCGTTTTCTTTATATTATTGTTTTTAATCAAACTTTAATCAATCTTTTCTTGCAAGCAAAGTAACACCTTAGTGTAATCTTCATAATTTTATTAGTTTTTCTATTATTTTAATTAAAATTTGCTATTAACACTAACCACAGACTCCTCGTGGTTCGACAACCCTACTCCCTATACTGCAGTCCTTGTAGCTAAGGAGTTGTTTTTAAAATAGTTTTTTATTAGCACTCGACACGCGATCAAAATGGCGCCGTTGCCGGGGAGTTCATGCGCTTAGTGTTTTTAGTTTTATTATTTTTTTCCATTTAAAAAAATCTAAAAAATTATTTTTTTATTGTCTTGTATTTTTCTCTATTTTGTTCAGTATTACGCTGGGTATGCTAGTTTTGCAGAATTGAATTCAAGATGAACTGGGTGGATTATGATGCATGTGGTTGTTGCGAGAGCCCATATCATGTGATGCAAGATTGTCCAATTGTCCGTCAGAGAATTGAAGCATATAAGGCATGACAAGATCGTATTATCTTTGGGCTAGAAAAAGATGAAGGCTCACACCTATCATCCTCATATTATTGGCCACAATATCAGAACTGCCAGCAAAGATACTACAAGCCAAACATTTATCAATCTACGGAACAAACTGCATATTATTACATGAATACTGATTCGATTGTGAATGGAGGCCAGAGTGTTGACTACGGTTATCAGCAGCAACAAAACAATGAAGAGGAAAGCAATGATCAGCTGAGTGAGATCTTAGAGGCCATAAAGGCTATCCAAGAAGATGTAAAGGATGTCCGAGAAGATGTAAAGGCAATCCGGGAGGATTTTAAAAGAATTCATAAGGATAATGAAGTTCAGGAGCACACCGTTGAGGCATTGTTTAAGCAAGTTGGTCAACTGGTAGAAAAATTGGAACTTGAAGATTTGACAGTTGAACCAGATATGGTTAATGTTGATGTGGCTGAAAAAGTTGTTGAAGAGGCATATGTGGAGCAGGAAGCGATGGAGGAAGCCTTAGAAGAGGAAGCTACACGCTTTAAGGTAGACGTGACATTGTACGTACAACCACTTGTAGACACACTTGCTGAAGAACCAGTGAACCGGGTAACTTTGGTGTACCCTAACTATCCTTCTTTATTTATGAGCAAAATAGACAAAGTTGAAGATGATGGATTGAGTGGGCAAAAGAGGAATGTGAGCATTAAAGACATTGGACAAAGTATAGTGAAGTGGCCCAGCAATAATCCTACAGACATGTCAAAGATAAGAAAGAAGATAAAGATTCGACATGTCAACTACCGAACATACATTGGGAATTCGGTAGGCAAATGTTCTTTGAGACCACCATGAATGAACATCAGGTATGGTTATTGTATATTTTGTATATTTATTTTTTTATCTTATTTTTATTTTGAGTGTGTTTGAGTCAGTTTTATTTTTGTTGGAGTCATGGGATTGCTTGATATGATTTGATTTGCAAGAATAGATTGCCCTGCTCGTACTCAATCTCCATTCGAGCAGGGACGATCTGAAAACCACTAATGGTTGAAGGTATCCTGATTTGTTTGTGTTTTTTTTTCCTCTTGTTTTTTGTTTCAGGTTTGTTTATCGGTCGCAAATGAAATGCAATACGACCAGATTTGGAGGAACCGAACAAGACTCATATACGAGTACTGCTTATCCAGGGGAGTCCGTTCCTTTTACTTCTGTTGTATTTTATTTTTAATTCTGCTTTATTTTATTCCTAGCTCACATTGAGGACAATGTGTCATTCAAGTGTGGGGGTGGGGAAACTTCTTTTTTTTTTTATTTAGTTTTGAGTCATTAAAAAAAGTTAAAAAAATTAAAAATTAAAAAATGTCCTGAAAGCGGTCTGATCGGGCATGAAAGCGACTGTTTCAATGCTTTCATTCTGTCTCTGCTTGTGGTGTATGGGTCCTTAATCATGGTCCAGTTCTTTAGAACAGACATATGAATCGTTTTCAGCAGGTATTTTAGAGAAAATGTTTAGAATTTGCCCGATTAGGTGTAACAAGCTGTCAGTAATAAATACATGCACACATCGGTAACGCATTTCCACACTTTGGTGAGATCTTGAGCCTACTAGATGATAGATTGATTCATATATATTTTCATTTGTTGAGTGTAGGCCAAATGTTTCTCTGTTGCAGAACTTGTGTGATTTGATACATGCCGAGGTTGTAGACTAGATATGCACATAGATGATAAAGGCAATTTAGGTTTTCCCTTTTTTTCTTTTGATACCCACTTATTTGTTATGTTTGACCCGTTTACCTAAAATCTTCCTTAGTAACCCAAGTTGAGCCTATACCCTTTCATTTGATTAAACCTATTACCCAAATTGACCTATTTACCTTTGTGTAATAAATTGATGACATCCATTGTGTTTATGTTTTGTTCAAATGATTGAGTTATGTTTAAGTTGTGAAAAAAAGAAAAAAATATAAGTGAAAAAAAAAAGAAAAAAAAATAGAAGTATGTGTTATGGGTCAAATATGCCCAAAGTTGTGTGATTATTGTATTATGGTGCTTAGTGAATAAGGATGGTCATTCAAGCGTGTTGAAACCTTTGTTTTTAAACCAATTGTTAACCAAATCTATCCTACCTTTACCCGAAGCCTAAAACCCGTAAGTCCTTTAGATATGTGCATTGTCTATAGTTGAGGTGTGATTGTTATACAATCCTATGATAATAGAGTTGCATGTTTGGTTTTGAGTGAATATACTAGCGCATTACATGCTAGTCCAGATATTAAACCGAGTGAAGTGAAAAATTGTGAGGGGTGTGTTGCATGAGAATAAAAACCGAAAGCATGTTAGACTTAGTTGGGTGAGTTCTGTTTTCAAAATTGTGCATCATGGTTGCCTGTTGAATTAACACATCTAATGATGATCTATGAATGGGGTATGACTTTGGACCCTAACTAGTGCATGGCGGGGGCGTTTGAGGTATTTGTTACTTGTTCGTGGTAATGTTCTGAGCAGATTTGCTTGAGGGCAAGCAAAAGGTAAGTGTGGGGGTGTGATGTGTTGTGAAACACACCATGTTAATATGTTAGTTTTGTATATATTTTAGTGTTTAATCAGTATCTTTTATGTACACTTTATTATTATATAGTAATATAATGTAAATGCGTCATTAAATAAATAATGTTACTTTTTTGTAGATTTTAAGAAAGCATGATCTAAATAAACTTAATTGTAGTCTCGAAAGTTGAAAAAATAAAAGAAGTTTGGATTTCATAATTCTTGTGAATGGGCTTTCAGGAGACCACACATGGACCAAGAGCAAGTCCACGAGGGAATTAAATTCGAGTAGGTCACGCACGTAAAGACCAGGGGGAGAGGATTATTATATTGGGTGACAGTAGGAGTTAGAGAGATATTATTCTTTTGAAGACTTCATCGCACAAGAGGACAACAATATATTAGAGGCACAATATTATTCTTCGAGGAGGTCGAAACATCTTTGGAAGTCGCATGAAGAAAAGGAACTAAGGGGAGGCATGAACGCGACTAAGATGCAAGGCTAATCCTCTCGCGGTTCTCTCCGGGTGAACGATTTGGGTACTTTATCATTTGTTTTCTGTTTGATACTTATTATTTGGATCAGATTTTGTGAACACTTTAAAGTTCTTTGCGTCTGATTGTATGTTTGACTGATCTAGACAGTTTGGTTAATTAATATTATTGCATTTTGTTATCGTATCTTGGTTTTCTTGCACTAGGATTAATTTAACTTTGCAATTAATGTTATGATAGCTGAATTGGGTCGAACAACTTAAACAAAGTCATGTCTATGTGATTTCCTAGATAGGGTATTAACAGGATTCATTTGATAATTACCGAATCAGAAACCCGAAGTGACCGTTTTCTTTATAGTATTGTTTTTAATCAAACTTTAATCAATCTTTTCTTTCAAGCAAAGCAACACCTTAGTGTAATCTTCATAATTTTATTAGTTTTTCTATTATTTTAATTAAAATTTGCTATTAACACTAACCACAGACTCCTCGTGGTTCGACAACCCTACTTCCTATACTGCAGTCCTTGTAGCTAAGGAGTTGTTTTTAAAATAGTTTTTGATTAGCACTCGACACGCGATCAACTGCTCGAGATCGGCTCGGTAAAAAGCTCGAACGAGCCGAGTCTTATCGAGCTCGAGCCTGAGCTCAAGCCTAAAATAAAGCTCATTTAGTTATCGAGCTCGAGCTCGAGTTTCGAATGTAAAGCTCGGTTGGGCTCGTCGAGCCTTATCGAGCTTTGCTTATTTATGTCAATTAATACTATATGGCCCAATTGTATTGCAACCCATACATTAACTAAATTACTTTGGGCCTTAGGCTTCTTAATTGCCCAAAACGAGCTCATTAATGGCCCAAAACGAGTCCTTAATAGTTCAAAACGAGCTCCTTAATGGTCCAAAACGAGCTCGAGCCGAGCTTGGGCTCATTTAAACTCTTGCCACATACACTTTGATCGAGATTTCGAGCCGAGATCGAGTTCTTAAATATACTATCGAGCCGAGCTCAAGCCCAAAATACAAGGCTCGAATCGAGCTCGAGCTCAAGCTTCTTAAAATTATCACGAGCCTAGCTTGAAAATGCAAGGCTCGAGCTCAGCTCAGCTCGTTTGCACCCCTAATTATACCCAATGTTTTCTATACTACGGATATAGAAGAAAACATATTAAGTCTATCACAACTGAAACTATAAGGTTTTATTGTAAAGTTGGAAGGGGATATATGTTATGTGCAAAATATGTTTAAGAAAGAAAACATACAATTCAGAAATATGAAAGAGAATAGAGATTCCAAAGAGTCTATGTTAATCGAACTAGAAGAAGAAAATTATGAACATGAAAAGAAAAAGGAAGAGTATTTGAATCAATATTTTGAAAAATTAGATATTAATTCCGAAAGAAATTTGAAGAAAATGGAGGATATTGTTCATAACATTAACATAGATTCTATGGATAAGTGTATGGAGTTCTTAGACATCATAGAGAATCTTGAATATCCTTGGGCACATAGAGAGATATTAAAGGATCCTTTCTTAAGAATGATAGATTGGTTTTTAAATTTTCACTTAAAAGTTGAAAGTAGACCAATTCCACCAAGAGTTGAGAATGGAAAGAAGGTGGAATTATATGATTTATATGTGTTAGTCAATAAGGAAGGGGGACACCGAAGGGTTTCAAAGTATAATATATGGGTTGTTATAGCAAAAGAATTAGGCCTAGAATATGAAGACAAGGACATGGTAAGAATACTCTATGCACAATATCTAGATGTCCTAAAATGGCAATATCGTGTGAAGATGAGAGCAAGGAAATAGTCTGAAAAAGAAGAGTCAAAACCGAGTGAAAGTTGTAGCAGTGGACAGACATATGATGTGCCAAAAATGTACCAATGCTGAATAAAAACTCCAACTCCATTGAAGAGGATTATGCACTTTACATGGGTGGGGATTGGATCACAGCAAAGAAACTAATGAAGAAAAGAAAGTACGACTTCTCAAAAGTTGAAAAGGCACTTCAAGAAGCAATTGAAACTCTACCCAAGAACACGAAAAACACAAATTTAATTTAGGGGCGAGTGTTGATTATGTAAATAAAACTTATGTTTATATTTGTATGTATGTAAATTATGGATACTTGTATTAGTTTGTGTGAAATATGTATGTAGAACAACATTAGTCATAGGTATATAGATAGTTATTTAGTCGAAGTAAAACAAATCTGCAAATGGGTCGAAATGGATCAAAAGGAGGCTACACTTGTCAAATAGGTCAATATGAGTCTGAATGAAGGGCTGCATACAAGATTAACTAGAGTCGGATCAAATGAAGTGCACTACAACAGCAAAATAGAAGACAGACAACATGTTTTAAGGCTGTAAAAATGCTGAAAAGACTATTATACCCTTGACGGTTAATTCAGTTATATTGGCGCCTAAAATACACAAACCGGTAGAAAACAAAACTGACACAGAACAGTTAGAAGACACATCGATTCATATTGTATTTATAGGACTCATATGCATTATTTGTTAGTTACCAAGATTGTTCCAAAAGTTCAATCCACTAAATTCGTTTCTGTCTAAAACATTTGTCGATTATTATCCTTATTTATCATAGTTTCCTTTGTTATTTGTTCTTTGTTCAATCATTGTTTCAGTGAGTTTGTTTATTTCCTCTGTGTTTCATTGTTATAAGTCCAACAAGAGAGAGAGAGGGGGAGAGAAAACAATTAATATGATATTGGTCCATGTAAAGTTCGTATCTAAAATGTTTTAAATCGTTTGTAAGAAAAGTTTAATGTACCTCGATCTTGTAAAAAAAGATTTATATTGTCATTTGAGCATACAAACTAGATCATGGCATCTTGTGACATCAAATACTTACATATATACTATTTACTTTCTAAAGGTGTAACCTTGTTTTGGATATGATGAGTTCTGCTCTAGTGGTGAAGAGTATGCCGTGGAGAAGTATATAGAAATTTGTTCATGAAATGAAATATATGTATCCATGTGCATCAGTGCAAGTTTATGAGTTGTAGAGACATGTACTCCGTATAAGTAGAACTTTGTTCAGGTGATGTTGGGGTTGATCCATAGATAGATGACCTCCACCATTGATTCTCACCTCCTTATAACTAAAGGACTAATATTGTGGAGACATGTACTCCATATGATGTAAGTGGATCCAAGGTTATTGATGATAATGAGAAGTAAAACAAAACAAAAATAATCTAAACTAAATTCAGATATATGAATTTCTTTTGCTATGGCTAGGCATTGAAAATTGAATTTCTAATGGCTTGATTATAAATCACTTAAACCTCATTGTTTGAAACTTCAAATGATTGTTTAAACGGTGAAAGTTGAATGCTTTATTGTTTGAATGTTTGCTTAATTACTTGACACAGTTTCTAGGTTAACTTTCTATATAAATTTATTAGTTACATTAGTTAACTTTTATATATTTAACATAATTTGAAGGTCGAGCGGGTGCATTATTGTCCTAAACAGTTGCCTACGTTGTGATAAACGTGAGTGAAAGGCATTCAAACATCTAACAACCAGCAATTATTCAGGGCGCTTAGTAACTTGTATAATGTCTAGCTAGCATTTCATATAATGAGTAAACTATTGTGAGTCTAAACAACAAACAGTCAGATTTACTTACATTAAAACCTATGAGCTCAGCAACTTAATTGTTGACACATTTTAGCATATTTTCTCAAGATTGTTAAGGTACACTTGGCCTATGACGCCTTTGGGGAGTCTCATGCAATGCTTACCAAAACATTTCAAATGCTTTAGTGTTACTTGGTTTCATATAGGTTGCACTTGTTAGGTGTATAGTTAAATTTCATTTTGTAAAACTTATTTTTCTTTCGTTGTATAACTATTCAAACTCTTTTAAACTCATGTTGAATGATAAACGTTGTTTTCAAACACATATAATGGTCGTTCAACATGATCAATGACTTGGATCCTAGTATGTCACACGCCTCACGCTACAACCCTGCATGTGGAATTTGATGGTGTGACAGATTGCTATTAGAGCATTTGTACAATCATCCCCGACATTTCATTCACCACCGTCAGAGCTAAGAGGACGTCGGCTAAAGCTTTTCTGTAAAACTGTGTCCTACAGCAAACCATTCCATTACTCATGTGAGGGGTGACACTCGGTACTAGGAGTGGTGCGTCAATCTGAATCAAAACCTCTTTTATCTACTTCACTCTTCCTATCATCATTGCATCTTCTGTCTGAGTAGAACATTCGCAACCTTAGTGGCAAGGACGGATAGGGAACCTTCTCATCTATTTGCATGGGAACATCCACTAGCTAAAGATCATGAGATCAAAATGCTATCCTTACTCGTGTATCAATTGGTATGTGTGTGTAACTCCTAGTGTGAAGACACACCTAGTCAAACCATTTTGCCTATGCAATCCTTGTTCATTGATTCAATGCTCTAAAATAGAGAACACCTAGAGGACAATGTAAGGCAAATTATCATTTCGGGTGGACACGAAATCATAATTTGAGGTGCATGGAAGCCCTAGTGGACCTTGTGTTCGAGCCAACGATCATGTCTGACTCCAGTTTCTAAGTCTATACTTAGGAACTAAAACTCTAAACCGATTCGCTGGGTAGAGCGATCAAGACAAAACTCTATAACACACGATCCAATCCAACCAATCGAAATATCGGATATTCTCTTTCATCATTCAAATCAAGTAAGGTTTGAAACTCCAAACGACTTAGGTCGGTCAACTACTTGAAGTAGTACTCTAACAACAGTCTGGGATTCTATACCTGGAACGGCTTCTTACGCCTGTGATATCAAACCTCACATGATTGAATAGTCACGGTAGACTTTTCTGTTCAACATCCACTTGAACCTTGTTGTCTTTGTAAGCACCAAACACCACCCAACTCCTTCTAACTCTTTTTAACAGTTCTCTATGAAGATCCTTGAAATCCCGACTGAGCCGGAAAGGCTCAAAGGTTTTCCGTATCCCTGTTGTATGATCAATACGTCAAGGAGTCCATTATTCCTGTCTGTGGCTAGAGTCTCCCTTCTGGGACAAAACTCCTGCATGCTTACAAACGGCTTTACACAACTATCATCATCCACGTGAGAGCAATTTTGGTTGTGAATCAGGGAACCGTTGACAAACCAAACGTAAATTGTACTCATTGGGGAGTTTTACCCAACAATTGATCACCTATAGGCGGCGTGTGATAGGTAGGTTACCCATCTGCTCATTCAAGACTGAATGCACCATTTGTTACCACACTTCCATAATCCAAGAAGCTAGTTCATCGGAACTACTTGAATTAGTTCTTGCGACGCACACGAACTTTGTTACAACCCTTTTCAACTTTGACTATTATTTGCAAACTACTTTCTGAATCTTTACTAACTCAAAAGTTCCAAACCGCAGTAAAACAACAAATGTATTTAGGATTCACAAAACGATACGAAATCGAGAACACACTTGAACAAAATGAATATTTTTCTCCATAAAATATCTTTCTAAATAAAAACTTTAGAAGGTATTTGAGATTTTTCAAAATGAGCATCTTTAATTAGATATTTGAAATTCTTACAACGAAACATGTTATTTTTAACCTAAAGCTACAGGGGCCATATTGTGAACCATCCTTAAAAAGTAACTTTCAAAATATTCTGGTGACTATTGCCAAACCATTATAAAAACCTTAGGTCCCTAAACATCGAAAACATTCCTGACATATTTTCTAAACTAAATGAAACTTATTTGTGAAAATAAACTAGCAAAAAAGCATGAAATGAAAATTTTTCAGACACAGAAGACCAAAAAAGGAACATCCAAAATCTTAAACGAGTCATCTGTTATTTGTATGAAGAACAAATTGTTGCAACTTAAAAATCTGAATTAATGTGATAAAAACTTATTTTCTAAAGAGGTCCCTCAAAGGATATTTTGTAACACCAACCAACTTAAATCAAAACACATTTTTAGTATAACCTAGCTTCTCTATCGACTCCTAACTATCGATCAGGCCTTGTTTTAACCTCTGTGTGCTTGCATCATGTAGAAATGTTAAATTGCAAAAGCTCCAAAACAACTTTGAAAAAAATAACTTATTACATGTTAAATTGAATTTTTTTTTTTTATAAATATTTAACATGTTAAATGTATGGTTTCCTCATTCCCCAATATATCATAAATATTCAATTTAAGATGTAAAAGAATTCAAAAACCTTTTTTTTGGAAGTTTTGCATATAAAGATGTGTATAAGCCATGCTAATAAAATAAATAAATATTTGTAAAAAAATCTACCTTTTTTAACTCACTTTAAGCATTTTTTTAACATTTTTATAATTCGAATGTTTTTATTAAAAAGGTTTCTACACGTATATTTATGCAAAAGCTCTAAACACATTTTAAAAAATATTTTTTACATGTTAAGTTGAATTTTTTTATTATATATTTAACATGTTAAAATAATGGTTCCTCGGTTCCCAATTGCACCCACCGCTATATATATACATACACACACACTGCAAGGTGCCTGTCCTATGCGGTGCGTTTTTAAGTTCAGTTCAATTTAATTGCTAGCCTCAACCGAAGTCATTGGTTGGTTGGTTGATCTTATTAATAAATCGGTTAACTGGTTCAATTTCAATTCGGTTGAATTAATTTTTCTTAATAATCAAAACCAAACTTTGCCTAAAATATTTGCTTTGAAGCAGATGAAATTGAGGTATAAATAATGAAATGAAGGTATAAAAGCAAAAATATATATGAAAAAGCAATAAGGGGAGAGAAGATGAGAATGGTGTGGGCAACGTTAGGGAAATTGTTTTTTTATTTTTATTTTTTTTAAATTGATTTTATTATCAAATTTATGAAAGTTGTCCTTGTACTTGTGTATTTTTTACGTTTATAAATAGTAAGGGTACTTTGGTCACTTTACGTAAATTTAACAGAAAAAATAATGAAAACTAGCGTTAATACTTAAACTTGTTACAAAATCAAAATCATAAACCCCAAATATATTAGTTTTAATCCTTAGTGCCCAAAAATGGTACTTAAGTTAGACCACAAAGGCTATGTGTGTAATTAACTCAAAAAATAATTTATTACCCACATTACGTCTAAAAACTCACTTAGAAAATATGATTAGACATGTTGCCTAACGGAAGGACAATTTGGAGAAAAATATATAATGCATGTTTTCAATGTTTTAAATAAATTAGTTATCTTCTAGATTAACACTTTTGTAAATATGAGAAACAACAATTACTTGTATAGTTATTTTCTAGGCGTTTCATTAGATCAAACATATATTGGTTAAAAATGCGTAAATCTACACTACTGAGTACTAAGCAAAAAAACAGGACAGGGCAGCCCCCTCCCCCGACCCCTTAAAAGCTTTGCTCATAATCACGATGTTAGGCAGTGATGGATATGTGTCACAATAGTTGTCGAAGAAATAGCTTAACACTTTTTTACATCAATCAGCATGGTAGATGTAAGCAAACGATGGTAAAGGTGACAACGCAAACAATTATAATAGACCATAAATGACTTTCAACGTAAGACAACAAGCTAATGGAAGGGACAACGATGACAACTCAAGAGCCTTGAATCAAAGAAACTTTTGATACGATGTAAAGTAATGAAAAGACATCAAGGAAAACTATATGTTAATCCACAAGACATCATGTGTAAACTAATCTTAAGCTCCACACTTGTGCCGAGGTGTAAAATTGTGCCAAGTATAACCAACACCATACCATCAATGAAACCATCACTAGAAACTCGACTAAAAGAATCAAAGTGGTCATTTTGGGTTTAACTTGGTGCAAAACACATATAAATATAAAAATTATATTTCATCACATACGTAGTTCGTCCAATGCTGCAAATTTACTTATAGTACAGTAATAAAAAAGGTATTTAATTTAAGCAACCAATAACAAATATAAACCATTAAAAATATTAATTAAATATGACACAATGAAAAACCATTAAAAATATTAATTAACACACAACTTTACTCTAAATATTATTATTATTATTTTTTTTTTTTGAAAGGCTAACTTCATTCAAAAAACGCCAAAGGATGTCCTCAAAGCGAGGACCCCCGGCCAAAACCAATTACACCAAATCCAAAGGAAAATTACACCATTTAGTCCAATCGACACATTTTAATCTAGCTCTATGACGAATCCAAAAAAACGAGATCGACTTCACTTTTTCAAGCACTTCTACCGGACGTCTATGTTTGCCTCTAAACATACGATCGTTTCGCTCCATCCAGATGCTCCAAAACGTAGAAAAGACAATGCCTCTCAAGGTTATCTTAGCCGGCTTAGAGAGCGATTGTGATTCAACAAAGTTAATGATATCAGGGACATCAAAAGCAAAAAGAGGACCTACTCGACACCACGTACCGATCCGGCTCCATAACTCTACCGAAAAAACACATCCCGTAAAAAGGTGCATTGCCGTCTCTTGAGCTGATTGACACAGGATGCACGAATCTTCTGAAACAGGAACTCCTCTCTTCATAAGCTCAAGCCGAGTAGGCAGACGATTAATAAGAGCTCTCCAAACTAGTATCTTGCACTTCGAAGGAACCCAACCTTTCCATTTGATTGTTGTAACACTAGTATGCTGCACATCTTCATACAATAGCTTTTTCGCTGATCTGACAGAAAACTCCCCATTCGAATCCGGCTGCCACTTCCATTTGTCTTCTCCCCCCTGCAAATTGAAAGAAAAAACATCTTGCAGCAGCTGAAAGAGCTCGTTTACTTCTGCCACAGAGGTAGGTTCTCTCTTCCAGGACCAAGAAATTACCTTGACCCCGTTTTCAATTTTTATCCGGTTACAAATAGGGGTCCATTTATCCGACTCCAATCTGAACAGAGTGGGATAAATCACCCTTAACGGCTGCTCACGTAACCATCTATCACTCCAAAAAGAGATTCGAGCCCCGTTACCAACCAAACCCTGAAAAAAGTCTTGCAATGGAGTACCATTTGAAAGCCGTTTTTCTCCCATTTTAGCAATGTTTCTCCAGCATCCGCTAGCTTTATACGACATTGGAAGAGAAGACCATCTTCGGGTTTCCCCATTGCACATACGGATCACATTTTTCCACAAGCTATTACCTTCGGTTTTAAAACGCCAAGACCATTTTAGTAGAAGAGCGTCATTTACAACTTGGAGCTTTGATACTCCTAACCCCCCATGCTTCTTAGGAGTCGTTAATGTGTCCCAAGCAACCCAAGGGATTTTCCTATCCGTACTACACCCCGCCCATAAAAAGTGTCTCATGGTGGCCTCTATATTATCGATGACCTTCTTCGGAGCCTTGTAAAGAGAAAAATAATAAATAGGTAAACTCTCCAGGACGCTTTTTATAAGAACCAACCTACCACCGATGGAGAGACACCTAGCTTTCCAAGAAGCTAATCTATTTTTAATCACTTCCATGACCGGATTCCAATTTTTGATGCGGGACATATTAGCCGCCACTTGAATACCGAGATAGACAAATGGAAAGACCCCACGGCGGCATCCCAAAACTTCCAACATCTCTTCCACTTCTGCATTTTCTGTTCCAACCCCAAAAAGATTGGATTTAGAGATGTTAATTCGAAGCCCCGAACAAAGATGAAAGATACGAAGGATCCTAGCCGTGCTTTGGAGGTTCTCCCTAGACCAATCTCCCAAAATTAGCGCGTCATCCGCGTAAAAAAGATGGGAAAGATCGTCTTCATCATCATCCAAAATAATACCTTTGAATTCCTCAATTTGTTTTGCTTTCTTCAACAAACACGATAAAGCCTCCATTATAAAAAGAAACAGGAAAGGTGAAATAGGGTCCCCTTGACGAAGCCCCTTTTCACACTTAAACTCGAAAGTGGGAGAGCCATTTACTAGAACCGAGGCTCTAGCAGAAACCAGAATACCCTTGATCCACGTGCACCACGTACCCGGAAAGCCCATTTGTGTCATAATAGCCAATAAAAAATTCCAGTTCACATTATCATATGCTTTCTCAAAATCCAATTTTAATAAAAACGCCTTTCTCCGTCTCTTCTTTAACCACTCTAAAACTTCGTTAATCACCAGCGGACCGTCCAGAATGAACCGGTCCGAGAGAAACGCTGACTGTGTGTCCGATATAACACTACCCATAACCTTTTTAAGACGATTAGCAAGGACTTTTGAAATGACCTTGCTAATCATCCCTACAAGGGTAATGGGTCTATAATCTTTGAGCCCTAAAGGCGACTTAACCTTAGGGACCAAGGTTATAAAAGAAGAAGCGCATCCAGGATGAATATAACCGGACCTGTGAAAATCAGCCATAATACGAACGAAATCCTCCTCTAACAAACTCCAATACTGCTTGATATTTTAAATGCACTATATTAATTACGTGAGAGTTCAAATGAGAATAACATGTCTTAAAAAAGAAAAAAATTAAGTTTAAACCAATAGAAATGCTCTATTTAATAATTGTATTTAATGTTATATATACAATTAATTTATCGTAACATCCTAAATTAGTTGAATAAATGAAGATCATAATTCTTTTTCAAACTATATTTTTTCAATGCAAACATAATTTATAATGAATGAAAAATTTCGATGAGTGTTGGATAAATGTAGGATAAACGTATGATAATTTCGACATGTGTAGGACAAATTTTGGTACGTGTAGGACAAATTTTGATACCCATGACTGTTTGGTCTAATGTTATGGTGTCACTCTTACAAATGTGGGGTTGTGAGTTCAAATCTTTGCGAGTGCAAGGTGGGGTGGAGTTGTGTTAAAAAAAAGTGTCCTTAAAAAATGGGACAAATTGTCCAACATTTGTAGCCTAGTTGGTTGAGGGCTTAAAGTTTCCTATGGGAGGCTTTGGGTTCAATTCTCACTAGCTACATTTGGAGGACATTGGTGGAGGGAAATGAGGGATGACCCAGGCCATTGGCTGGGTTCGAGTCCTGATCCCGATCGGTTTTACCGATTATTTCATTGTCGTGTCTTCGGGCGGGTGAGTGGTCGGGTTTTCCCGGGAATTGGTGGCAATTGGTGGCCCGGGTACTCTCGAGTACCTGATTCGCCAAAAGGGTGCCCGAGAGTGCTCGGAATTGATTCGTTGGCCGTTCAAAAAAAAATGGGACAAATTTTAATATGTATAGGATAAATTGTTTGTGACTAATTCATTAGATATAAAATAATTAATGTTAAATGAGTTAAAGTATTTAATATTTACCATATATCATTTCTTCTTTCTCTTCTCACATTAAAAGTCTTCTCAAATTGCCATCCCCTTGTTAATTATTTAGAAGTATTTAATTATTTATGTAAATATTTATAATTTGATATTGGTACGGTGGCACTTAATTAGGATAAAGATAGTTGGAGATGGGAGTCCGCTTCGGACGTTATGTTTTTCGTTTTCATCATGTCGACATTTACTTACAAAACAATTTGTTCCATTTTATCCTTTTGAATGGGTGGAAGGGATGCCGAAAAAAGTAAGTATCTTCAGGTGGCGAGATGCGCAAGATAGAATGCTACATAAGAGAAATGTTCTTCGTGGTCCGTTCAGGTGCAAGTTTTGTGACGAGGGGTGGGTAGAATGCTAATCACCTTTTCACTTCTTGTTATATTAGTCAATTGTTGTGACAAAAGGTTAGTACTTGGTGTAACGTCCCACAGATTTTCGCATTTACGTTAGAGATTTACGTTTAATATATAAAATGGTGGAGCTATCAGGAAAGAAAAGGAACATTATGTGAATGGTGATTCTTGCGACTTGTTAGTTGGTGTGGAAAGTTATGAATGAAGTAATGTTTGTAGGGAAATGGGTTAACATTGGATGCATCTTCGGTGAATTACAGGCCTTGACATTTATATGGGTCAAACATCAATTAAAAAAGAACAGGCCAACTTGGGAGACTTGGGAGAATTTGGTGAATTTCAATTTATCGAATATTTGTATGTAATACAACAATATAGGTGAGATGTGGTGTTTGATTATGCTGGTATCTTACTAGTTATAATCTTGTATACATTAAGGTGGAATGATATTGCCTATCAAAAAAAATTTGATGATTATAATAATAAAAAAGAATAAACTATAACAAAACTAATCCAGATAAATACGAAGATGGTTTATTGGTTTTATGATATCTGGTATTTATTCTCATAAAGGAGCATGGGCTTGAGTTCCACAATTAGGCAATAGACAATGGTGTAGATAAGATTTTTTCCTATGGGTTCAGAGATTTTTGAAGGACGGGCGACCCATTATGTATCACTAAGTTTCAACTTGTTTTGCCGGTCTAGTTAAGCGGTTCGAGTTTGATCACATAATAAAAATAGAAAAAATCAAATAAAAATGTAAATAATTAATAAAAAATACATCAATTGATATTAAAAGTGGGTAATAGAAATGCATTACATTTTTTGAATCGGACGTAAATGGTTTATGGGCTTATGTGATTGCTTAAGCCTTAATGAGTTATTTCTTTTAATTGAATATACCGCTAAATGAGTTAACTGTTTTTGAAGGGTTTTTTTTAAGTAGTTAATGGGTTATCAAGTTATTCTTTATTAATTAAAATGTTGAAAGGAAAGGATGGTGGACCGAGTGCGCTAACGTTGGTGGTTACCGGTTGATAGGCTTAAGAATTTCATCAAACAGAAAAAAGTAGTGGTGGATCTGGTAGAAGCATCAAGTGGGATATGTGGATTGTGGACAAACAAGCGACGCAATTGCAGGGTGCAAATCGCACCACGTTTCATGTTGTTGGCACTCGTGGACGACGACACGTGGAGATTTGGCAGACAATACTATTCATCTTATCTTTGAATTCATAAATAGTAATATAGTGTGTGTTAAGGTTAGTTATCAGATTTTCTAAGATTAGTGTCAAGTTTTCCAAGGTTTCAGTGTCAAGTTTCCAAGGGTTCTGTGTCAAAGTTTCTAAGGGTTAAAGATTTTTATGTGTGCAATGATAAAATACATGTAGATATAAGATTTGGCAGACAATACTATTCATCTTATCTTTGAATTCATAAATAGTAATATAGTGTGTGTTAAGGTTTGTTATCAGATTTTCTAGGATTTAGTGTCAAGTTTTCCAAGGTTTCAGTGTCAAATTTCCAAGGGTTCTGTGTCAAAGTTTCTAAAGGTTAAAGATTTTTATGTGTGCAATGTTAAAATACATGTAGATATAACACTAAAGATAAATTTTCGTGCGGGTTCACTACTAGAAAAATACCTCTATCTTGACGCACATTGCGCGTCATAAAAGGGTGTTTATGACACACAACAAAGTGTCAAGGAAGAACATGTCATTAAATTTTTATGACATACAAGCGCGTGTCATCTTTTAATGACACGCTTTTTTGACACGCTTTCATGACACTCTTTAATGACATACATTCTTGACACACCTTTGTGACACTCATTTTGCGTGTCATTGTTTTTTTACCTAAAAAAAATTCTGCAAAATGACTAATATCCTTGGATTTATATTTAAATATATAATTACAAAATCAATAAATTTGATAATAAAACTGCATATATTATATATACCACCAAAAAATCCATTACAATATAAGCATTTATCGAATCCTACCACAAGTATTAACGGTTACAAAAATATTATGTCAATACATTACGTTAGTCTATACCTAAACATACGGATCACTTGAAAATAAAGGTTGCGACATAACTTGACCATTCTTCACGACTGACGTCAATATCTGCATCCGTGTAAACATCTACTCCTCCCCCAACCTGAGACAACAATTAAATTAATAAGATAAGGCTGGAGACAGATTAGAGTGGAGTTGGGAATGGTCTCGTAACCCCATATCTGTGCAGGAATTCCGGAATCTGGGGTCGTTGATGGTTATTCTTCGCGGATGTCAACTTTCAGATAATACCGATCGCTGGTTATGGAGTAACGATGGTGGGGCTGATTTCGTCACAAAACAAATCAGAAGGGACATTCTGGCAGCTTGTCACACCCTCAAATTCCACATGCGGGGTTTTACCGCGAGGCGCGTGACACACCAGGATCTCAGTCAACGATCACAATAAACATACAACAAACATGCATTCAAGATTATATTTAAAACCAAAATATAATGCTTTGAGCTGTAAACCAGCAGCGGAAGCATTCTTGTTTACAACCAAAAGACATATCATTGTTTACAAAGACATTGTTTAATATGTTTCCAAAATAATAGACGCCGTGCATGACCTCGTGCGCCTAGTCCGACAACCGCTACCTTAGCGACCTGAGAAAACATGCCAAAAATGTCAACATATAATGCTGGTGAGTTCACAGGTTTTATTTCATAAAGGTGTTGTTGTAAGTTCGGTAAGATCATTTCCCGTTACTACTATGTTATGAGAACGTTAGCTAGACGTTAAGTGTTGCTACTACTGCGGTTGGGAATCCATTACTAAACCGGTATAAGTGTTGAAGCCAGCCCAGACGGACGGGATTACCGATGCCTCGGTAACCCCCAAAGTATTAGAGACAATATGCACCCGCCCGGCTCCCAGCCGTCGGGTGGGGTTTGTAAGGCCCAATAGATCTATCCACATTTCCCCCGTTGTGCATCCCCGCACATTCATGGTTTCCCCCTGGGACTTTCTGTAAAAGCCGCATAGTACGTAAAGTAACCATAGTATAACATGATCTATGATAAGTAATCAAATAAGTAGCATGTTTCTCCCCCGAAAGTAAAACGGTAAAAGTGGGGCTGTGACACTCACCTTGGTTTGCGTTACTTGTAAATAGTTAAGTGGTTATGTTACGATAGTCCCAAATAGCGGCGACCTATCATAAGATGTGTATAAGTATTGGACTAATAACCCGCAGGCTAACTAGTCCCCGTATGTCCAGACCGTGACTATAAACGTTTGAAAACACCTTTAACCGTTAGACCGACCGTGCCAGACAAGACCCGACATCCCATTGGTGACCCGACATCTCACGTGTTAGACAAATGCAAGACATCATGCAACATATGAAATTAAACACTTAGCACGTGCAACAATTCACCTAGTCTAGCATAATGTCCAATTAACGCATAAACAGGTCCGAACACGTCTTACTAAGTCATTGGGTGTATCCCGGGGTTCCTAACATGTTCCTAGGTGTCAAATCGTGTTCCGGGATGTCAAAACGCGTTCATGACAGCAGTACATGCGATTAGGAAAGTCACACGCGAGTAGGCAATAGCCTATAGGCGATTAGGGGGCCTAATCGCATGAAGTTTCAGGCGATTAGGGCCCAATCGCCCCTAAACTCTGCACAATCGCCAATAGCTCAGGCGATTAGGATTCCTAATCGCCTGCAGCTGCTGTGTAACGGATTTTCGCGCGTTTAACCCTCCAAATCAGATCCGAAACATGTAACAACACCCAATATCAAACCTAAATCATTTACCAACCCATTTCAAGCAAAAACCCCCAACATATCACTGATCTAGCATGTTCTATGCAATTATTTCCTAAAATGGCAAAGTACTAGGTTTCTTCTACCAACCTTATCTTTCCTTAAATGGAAATAATCAGATTTCAAGCTCTACAACATGTAACTCATAAAATCTCTGATCTAACATCTTCCTAGTGTGAATCCTAACAACATTGCACCAACAATCACACCATAATCATCCTAAATCCTCAAGAACATACAAATGGGTCAAAATATGCATTTTCTTCAAAACACCATAATAATGGCTAAGATTCTAAGACAACCTTCCTAGTGACCTCTACATAACAGAAGTACACTCATTTCTTAGAAACATTCATGTTAAAATCACCAATAAGACCAACATTTGCATATAAACTTCACATATAACAAGCATTAAGGTGTAAACTTGATTTAAGACTCTTTTGAAAGGTTTTTAAAGACACATTTGGTAAAACAAGGTCTGGAACTTTAGGGAACTCAAAATAACAACTTTACAAAGGTTAGGGATGAAGAACACACCTTGGGTTTTGCTAAAGAAAGGTGTATAAGCTTGAGGATGGTGATTTTTGTAGCAAAATGAGTTCCAGAGGTGTTCTAAGGTGTGTGGGCGACTTGGGAGCTGCTAGGGTTGTTCTAGAGGTGTTTGGGGAGTTAAGGGTTCTATTTATAGGTGTTTTGACCCGGACCCTGCAGTACACGCGAGTAGCAGCCCCTTATACGCGATTGGGGGCCTAATCGCGTATAACATCAGGCGATTAGGTCCCAATCGCCTGTAAGCTTCCCTACTCGCATGAACATATAGGCGATTAGGGGCTCCCCCAGCTCCTAATCGCCCCTGTGATGCTGGAACGGGTTTTTGGCGCGTTAAACACTATTTTAACATATTTAAACACGTATTCACATACCGATAAGTCACATAATGATTTCAAACATATAATGCATGATAACTAACACGTTTACATCCGTTCACCAATTCCCGGGACTCGAGACTCGTGTGTGCGTTAGGCCCGACGATTCCACGAATCGCCGATCCTTGTACCCATAGTTATGGACCGACTCCCGATGACCCCGTGGATCATCATAACGACTCCCGATAATTCCCCCGAATCATCGTACCGACTCAACTGACCTTGTTAAGAACGTAATATGCATGACTCGCTAAGGTAGACTTACTAGTTTAGTCAACGTTACTAACCTGAGTTTGCCGGGTGTCACATCATCCCCCTGTTGAAAGAATTTTCGTCCCGAAAATTGCCCAAGGCCAAAAAGGAAGAGACGAAAGAGAAGAAAAATTTTCCGGTTGCCACATCATCCCCCTGTTGAAAGGAATCTCGACCCGAGATTCATTCAGCTTCAGCAGAGACATGTCTTGATTCGAACGCGCGCTTAGGAAATAAATGGGGATACTTAGCCTTCATTTGATCTTCCCGTTCCCACGTGAACTCCGGTCCACGATTAGAGTTCCAACGGACTTTAACAATGCGGATTTTACTCCGGCGAAGACTACGGATTTTATAGTCAAGGATTTCAACCGGTTCCTCCACGATACGCAGACGATCATCCACCTTGATCTCTTCGAGAGGAACAACCAAAGATTCATCCGCCAAGCACTTCTTCAGATTAGAAACATGGAAGACATTATGAACATTACTGAGCTCAGCCGGCAGATCAAGCCTGTATGCTACCGGTCCAATCCGTTCCAGGATTGCGAACGGTCCCACATACCGAGGATTCAATTTGCCCCGTTTCCCAAAACGTATAACGCCCTTCCACGGAGATACCTTCAACAAAACCCTGTCGCCAACCTCGAACTCCAAAGGTTTGCGACGACGATCGGCATAGCTCTTTTGACGATCCCGAGCTGCTGCCATGCGGTTACGGATTTGTACGATCTTTTCGGAAGTCTCGTACACAAGTTCCGGGCCGGTGAGTTGACTCTCACCCACCTCGGCCCAACAAAGAGGAGACCGGCATTTCCGCCCGTAAAGAGCCTCGAACGGAGCTGCCTTGATGCTAGAATGGTAACTGTTGTTGTAGGAGAATTCCACCAACGGTAAATGACTCTCCCACCCCTTGCCAAAATCGATCACACATGCCCGAAGCATGTCTTCTAGCGTTTGGATTGTCCGCTCACTTTGACCGTCAGTTTGCGGATGGTATGCTGTGCTCATGTCTAACTGAGTACCCAGAGCCTTATGCAAAGACTTCCAAAAGTTAGAGGCGAACCGAGGATCGCGATCTGAAATAATAGAGACAGGCACCCCGTGCCGAGAGACCACTTCCTTGAGATATAACCGTGCCAAACGCTCGAGACCATCGGTCTCTTTGATAGCGAGGAAGTGTGCAGACTTTGTCAACCTATCGACAATTACCCAGATCATGTCGCAACCACTGGGCGATTTCGGTAGTTTGGTCACAAAGTCCATCGTAATTCGCTCCCACTTCCACTCGGGGATTTCAGGCTGTTGCAGGAGGCCGGATGGCTTTTGATACTCAACCTTGACCTTAGCACAGGTCAAGCACTTGCTTACATACGAAGCCACGTCCGCCTTCATGTTTGGCCACCAATAAAGTGTCTTTAGGTCTTGATACATCTTATCGGAGCCAGGGTGAATAGAGTACCGGGACTTGTGAGCTTCATCAAGAACGAGCTCCCGCAAGCCCCCAAATAAAGGAACCCAAATACGTTCAGCGAAATAGTGTAACCCATCGGACCTGAGTTCAAGGTGACTATCAGCACCATGCATGGTTTCAGCCTTAAGGTTTTCCTCCTTCAAAGCTTCTTGCTGCGCTGAACGGATTCGGTCAGGTAAGCCGGAATGGATAGTGAGCTGAAGAGCTCGAACACGACGAGGTTTAGCCGTTTCCTTCCTGCTCAAGGCGTCTGCGACCACATTCGCCTTGCCAGGATGGTATTTGATGGCGCACTCGTAATCATTAAGAAGCTCGACCCAACGACGCTGTCTTATGTTCAACACCTTCTGATCAAAGATATGCTGGAGGCTCTTGTGATCGGTGTAAATAGTGCATTTGGTACCGTACAAGTAATGCCTCCAAATCTTTAAAGCAAAGACCACCGCACCCAACTCCAGATCATGGGTGGGATAATTTTTCTCATGAACCTTAAGCTGACGAGAAGCATAGGCGATGACCTTCTCGCGCTGCATCAGTACACAACCAAGACCCCGGATAGAAGCGTCACAATAAACCACAAAATCGTCCGTACCCTCAGGCAAGGACAAGATAGGAGCAGAACAGAGTTTAGCCTTTAACATCTGGAAGGCTGACTCCTGCGAATCACCCCAGTCGAACTTTCTGTCCTTCTGGGTTAGCGAGGTGAGGGGTTGAGCGATCTTCGAAAATCCCTCAATAAAACGACGGTAATAACCTGCAAGGCCTAAGAATTGCCGCACCTCAGATGGCGTCTTCGGTGCTTCCCAGTCTTTAATGGCTTCAATCTTTGCTGGGTCAACGTGTATTCCTTTCTCATTAACAACATGACCAAGGAATTGGACTTCACGCAACCAGAAGCTACACTTAGAAAACTTAGCGTACAGCTGTTCCCGTCTCAGAAGTTCCAAAACAAGACGTAGGTGTTCCTGGTGGTCCACCTCATTCTTGGAATAGACTAGAATATCATCAATGAAGACAATCACGAACTTATCAAGATAAGGCTTGCAGACACGGTTCATCAGATCCATAAAGATGGCAGGTGCGTTGGTGAGACCAAAAGGCATGACCAGGAATTCAAAATGGCCATAACGAGTTCGAAAGGCGGTCTTCGGAATGTCAGCTTCTTGAACCCTCAACTGATGGTACCCCGACCTCAAATCAATCTTCGAATAGAAACTAGAACCCTGAAGCTGGTCAAATAAGTCATCGATGCGAGGAAGAGGATAGCGATTCTTGATGGTAACCTTATTCAGTTCCCGGTAGTCGATACACATCCGTAGGCTTCCGTCCTTCTTCTTGACAAACAAAATGGGGGCTCCCCACGGGGACGAACTAGGTCGAATGAAACCCTTCTCTAACAGCTCCTGCAACTGGTTCGATAGTTCCTGCATCTCGGGAGGTGCAAGACGATAAGGGGCACGAGCAATAGGGGCCGCACCCGGAGCAAGTTCAATACCAAATTCGACCTGGCGATAAGGAGGAAGACCAGGTAAGTCTTCAGGAAATACATCGGGAAAGTCACTGACAACAGGAATATCTTCAATCTTCTTCTCTTCCTCAGACGAAACCGAAACAAGTGCCAGAATGGCAGAATACCCCTTCCGAAGATACTTATAGGCTTTCATACACGAAATGATACTCAATGGGACCCCGCTCTTCTCACCGTGCACCAACAGAATTTCTCCATCAGGGAGAGGAAGTCGAATGACTTTATCAAAACAAACGATTTCGGCATGATACAGGGACAACCAATCCATACCCACGACAACATCGAAACTACCCAACGACACCGGCATAAGATCAATAGGGAAGGAATAACCCGACAACTCAAGGCGACACTCCCTAAGGACGTGCGTCGCCTCAACTTTCTTACCATCAGCCAATTCTATCAAGTACTTAGCCTCTAAAGGTGTAGGTACCCTATCAAGCAATTGACTAAACCCAAGAGATATGAAACTCTTATCGGCGCCAGAATCAAATAAAACCGTAGCATAGCGATTATCGAGGAGAAACGTACCAGTAACAGTGTCGGGATCCTGTCGAGCACCACTTGAACCAATCACGAAGGCGCGAGCATTCCTGCCTCCGCCCCCATTGTTTCCGTTGCCCGACCCATTCTTCCCAGCTTCGCCCTGCTTCAACTTGGGGCAGTTACGCTTGTAGTGACCAAGCTCACCACAGTTATAGCATCCTTGTTTCCCCTGGTTTCCCTGAGGAGCAGCGACTTGAGGGGCTGGGGCTGGTGTGACCGATGGGTTTCGGTTCCCCAAAGGGTTGGACCTACAATCCTTGGCTTGGTGCCCAATCTTATGGCACCGACGGCAACGGTCCTTATCATCGCAAGAACCGGTGTGATGATAGTTGCACCGATCACACTTTGGCAACTTCCCAGCATAAACCCCCGGCTGTCGCTCAGACGACGATCCCCCAGCATCAGTCTTCTTCACCTGTTGAGGCTGAGCCGAGCTCGAGCCTTTCCCCACAGTTTCCCACTTCCGCTTGTTACTATCGGAGGTCTTCACAGTAGCGCCTCGAGGAGGCAAGACCCCTTCAGTCACCTTCATGTTGGTCAGCCTGTGAGCCGACCGAACTACTTCAGAATAAACCGTGAGGTTACCCGCAGCAACTAACCCGGCAATCTCCGGTACCAACCCAGCAACATAATGCTCAATTCTTCGGAATTCCGGTGTGTGCAAGTCGGGGCACAACACCGCCAATTCATTGTGCCTAGCAGTATAAGCTTCAATCTCAGAACCCACCATCTTATGATTCCAGACTTCATGCTCAAGCTTCTGGATCTCATCCCTCGGGCAGTACTCATTTTTCAGCAGCTGAATGAATTCTGCCCAGGGCATGGCGTGAGCTTCCCCGATGCCCATAGTCTGGGTGGTGGAGTTCCACCAAGTCAAGGCTTGACCCTCCAGGGTCGCAGAAGCATACTTCACCCGGTCGCCTTCCGGGCAGCTGCACATCGAGAACACAGATTCGATTTTCTCCAACCATCGGAGCAGTCCCACTGCCCCTTCAGTGCCGCTAAAGTTGTGGGGCTTACAGTCCATAAACTTTTTATAGGAACACTGGGATGGAGGAGGATTGACAGCACCACCTGGAACAGACACACAGGTGAGTATCGAGAAAAGATAAGGTACCCCAGAACGAGGTAGAATAGATGAGAATCGACGTACCACCCATAGCATTATGAGCGGCTTGGAATGCAGCCAGAGCGATATTCACATGTTGCTGCATCAGGTTATCCAGCTCAGCTTGGGTCATATTAATGTTCCCGCGGCCACCGCCGCCACCACGGCCGCCACCACGACCGCCAGCACGGCCGCCCCTGCGACCTCCACGAGCTCCCGACATCTTCTGTCACAACATGAAACAAAAGATTTAGGCTTGCCCGTGATATAACCCATTAGGAGTCTCAAGAAAGTAGACCGAGCCCAGCTCGGGTCCATCCGTTCAAGCCCAAAGTCCGCCAGGGATTCCATGCATCACAGTTTATGATCTCGTGTGCACCCGACATGATAAACTGTTCCACATGGTCCTCCAGGCGCGCTTTAAGTTTGAAGTTCAAGTCACCGAACACTAGTGCCCAATCATGATATTATCATAAATACAAGTACAAGATAGTATGCATCAGAACGGGCGTGTTCATTAGGGCATAGGAGGGAGATGTCCAAATCTCTGGACAGATCTCAAGAGTACGCCGAAGCTACCCCAATGTACACCGCCGTCAAGAAAGTTCAATAGTATATCGTTCGCCATCGGATCAAAGTAAGGACGGGTCAAGGAATAGGACGATAAGAAGTAAATAGATGATGTAGCGTAGTAGATGGTGACACCGACACCCCGACAAGTCATATTGTTACCCACTTGTTAAGACTCGACTAATTGTGACCGTCTAGTGTGTGCGACTCAGTTATAGACTAGACTCTACATGCAGTCTCAGTTCACTATAACCGTTGGCTCTGATACCAATCTGTCACACCCTCAAATTCCACATGCGGGGTTTTACCGCGAGGCGCGTGACACACCAGGATCTCAGTCAACGATCACAATAAACATACAACAAACATGCATTCAAGATTATATTTAAAACCAAAATATAATGCTTTGAGCTGTAAACCAGCAGCGGAAGCATTCTTGTTTACAACCAAAAGACATATCATTGTTTACAAAGACATTGTTTAATATGTTTCCAAAATAATAGACGCCGTGCATGACCTCGTGCGCCTAGTCCGACAACCGCTACCTTAGCGACCTGAGAAAACATGCCAAAAATGTCAACATATAATGCTGGTGAGTTCACAGGTTTTATTTCATAAAGGTGTTGTTGTAAGTTCGGTAAGATCATTTCCCGTTACTACTATGTTATGAGAACGTTAGCTAGACGTTAAGTGTTGCTACTACTGCGGTTGGGAATCCATTACTAAACCGGTATAAGTGTTGAAGCCAGCCCAGACGGACGGGATTACCGATGCCTCGGTAACCCCCAAAGTATTAGAGACAATATGCACCCGCCCGGCTCCCAGCCGTCGGGTGGGGTTTGTAAGGCCCAATAGATCTATCCACATTTCCCCCGTTGTGCATCCCCGCACATTCATGGTTTCCCCCTGGGACTTTCTGTAAAAGCCGCATAGTACGTAAAGTAACCATAGTATAACATGATCTATGATAAGTAATCAAATAAGTAGCATGTTTCTCCCCCGAAAGTAAAACGGTAAAAGTGGGGCTGTGACACTCACCTTGGTTTGCGTTACTTGTAAATAGTTAAGTGGTTATGTTACGATAGTCCCAAATAGCGGCGACCTATCATAAGATGTGTATAAGTATTGGACTAATAACCCGCAGGCTAACTAGTCCCCGTATGTCCAGACCGTGACTATAAACGTTTGAAAACACCTTTAACCGTTAGACCGACCGTGCCAGACAAGACCCGACATCCCATTGGTGACCCGACATCTCACGTGTTAGACAAATGCAAGACATCATGCAACATATGAAATTAAACACTTAGCACGTGCAACAATTCACCTAGTCTAGCATAATGTCCAATTAACGCATAAACAGGTCCGAACACGTCTTACTAAGTCATTGGGTGTATCCCGGGGTTCCTAACATGTTCCTAGGTGTCAAATCGTGTTCCGGGATGTCAAAACGCGTTCATGACAGCAGTACATGCGATTAGGAAAGTCACACGCGAGTAGGCAATAGCCTATAGGCGATTAGGGGGCCTAATCGCATGAAGTTTCAGGCGATTAGGGCCCAATCGCCCCTAAACTCTGCACAATCGCCAATAGCTCAGGCGATTAGGATTCCTAATTGCCTGCAGCTGCTGTGTAACGGATTTTCGCGCGTTTAACCCTCCAAATCAGATCCGAAACATGTAACAACACCCAATATCAAACCTAAATCATTTACCAACCCATTTCAAGCAAAAACCCCCAACATATCACTGATCTAGCATGTTCTATGCAATTATTTCCTAAAATGGCAAAGTACTAGGTTTCTTCTACCAACCTTATCTTTCCTTAAATGGAAATAATCAGATTTCAAGCTCTACAACATGTAACTCATAAAATCTCTGATCTAACATCTTCCTAGTGTGAATCCTAACAACATTGCACCAACAATCACACCATAATCATCCTAAATCCTCAAGAACATACAAATGGGTCAAAATATGCATTTTCTTCAAAACACCATAATAATGGCTAAGATTCTAAGACAACCTTCCTAGTGACCTCTACATAACAGAAGTACACTCATTTCTTAGAAACATTCATGTTAAAATCACCAATAAGACCAACATTTGCATATAAACTTCACATATAACAAGCATTAAGGTGTAAACTTGATTTAAGACTCTTTTGAAAGGTTTTTAAAGACACATTTGGTAAAACAAGGTCTGGAACTTTAGGGGAACTCAAAATAACAACTTTACAAAGGTTAGGGATGAAGAACACACCTTGGTTTTGCTAAAGAAAGGTGTATAAGCTTGAGGATGGTGATTTTTGTAGCAAAATGAGTTCCAGAGGTGTTCTAAGGTGTGTGGGCGACTTGGGAGCTGCTAGGGTTGTTCTAGAGGTGTTTGGGGAGTTAAGGGTTCTATTTATAGGTGTTTTGACCCGGACCCTGCAGTACACGCGAGTAGCAGCCCCTTATACGCGATTGGGGGCCTAATCGCGTATAACATCAGGCGATTAGGTCCCAATCGCCTGTAAGCTTCCCTACTCGCATGAACATATAGGCGATTAGGGGCTCCCCCAGCTCCTAATCGCCCCTGTGATGCTGGAACGGGTTTTTGGCACGTTAAACACTATTTTAACATATTTAAACACGTATTCACATACCGATAAGTCACATAATGATTTCAAACATATAATGCATGATAACTAACACGTTTACATCCGTTCACCAATTCCCGGGACTCGAGACTCGTGTGTGCGTTAGGCCCGACGATTCCACGAATCGCCGATCCTTGTACCCATAGTTATGGACCGACTCCCGATGACCCCGTGGATCATCATAACGACTCCCGATAATTCCCCCGAATCATCGTACCGACTCAACTGACCTTGTTAAGAACGTAATATGCATGACTCGCTAAGGTAGACTTACTAGTTTAGTCAACGTTACTAACCTGAGTTTGCCGGGTGTCACACAGCTGACTTGGGCCAGATCAATGACACTCCGTTTGTTTGGAATCCGTGGGTACCGTCTAAGTGTAGCATGTTTCTTTGGAGAGCGTTCTTGGGTCGAGTGGCTACGAAACAGGGGCTGATCGAGAGAGGTATTCAGTTGCCCAACTCAGTGTGCGACAGATGCGGGTATGGGCTCGAGAATGTGGACCATCTTTTTGCTGATTGCCTCTTTGCCCGGTCCATATGGTGGAACGTCTTCGTGTGGATCCGCGTCTCCTGGCCGACAACTTGCAGCAGCCTTAAAGACCTGGTTAAGCCTGTAACAACCGGCAAAAATAAGGTAATTCCGTACAAATTAATTAATATATGATTAACGTAATTAAATGCAATTATGTGTGATTTAATTATCAAGGCCTTAGGAGATAGCAATTTCCAAATAGTGCATAGGAATGCATACGTTTAATGGTAAAGCATGATTGGATCATGTGCGAATAAGCTATCCGGTATGGACGTTGGCAATTACCCGGTAATAATTAAATAAACGAAACGAATCCCGGACACCCAGGATATAAAATAAAGGGTATTTCCATGAAATATAATGAGTTTTGGAACTCCAAAACCATAAATGAAAACGTCTTGTACAAATCTCCCGGTAACGAATAAAATGCGCGTACCGCACCCGATACGCGTATAACTCATAATTTCACCCGGAAAAGGCCTAAATAACCAATCAACTCTTAAATTAGACTATATTTAAGGGTTATTAAAGGTATTTTTAATGTCCGGATAACGCGTGATTAAAACCCGAAAAATACCCGAACGACACCCGAACGACGGGGATTTAACATAACAAACAATGGGTAAATATTTGAAGTTGTGGACCCCACTTACACCCATCAAAGGGCCGGCCTACATGGCCAAAATAACATCCATGCTTGTGGTTATAATTATAAGCTAAAGACTTAGATAAAGCATGCATGTGTAAAGACAAAAGGTGTAAGTAAACATTAGTACAAAAGCAAGCTCTATCTTGTCCCCCCTTTACCAATTTTCGGCCAAGTGCCATATAAATCCAAGACACAATCTAAACTATCATTACACTAGTATGCATGCATGGGTGATGGGTCTTGTATAAAGATCATGATAGATTACAAAGATTAACCAAGATTTACAAGCAATCTCCTACCTACATACATACATACACGGCCATATATACACACACACATATCATATCTTTCAAAAATATCCCAAGTACACAACTCAATCCTCCATAAGATTTCTTGAATCTTTGGAATGATTACATGTGATAAGGCTTTATATAACATGTGTTAGAGACTTGGAGCATCAAGCAAAACAACTCTTCTTCTTTCCTTTCCCTTGGCCGTGAGTTTCCCACCTCCCCCATACATCATTCTTTCAAGTTTTTACATCTCCAAAACACTTAAAACAATCCATCATCCAAACCCCTATTGTGTGTTTCAAGCTTGGAGCTTAACCATTAAGGAAGAACACACTAAACCCCTCTCAAAATCAAAGGTTTTATCTTCCCTAGCCTTGTGCTAGTAGTAAGCTTCTTAACCTTGTTTTTGATTATTATTATTCATGTATGTGTTCTTAGAAGCAAGTTGTACATGAAGGGTTTAAAAGGTGGTTTGAACATAATCTTTAATAGGTTTACATGTGTAAAATGGATGATTAAAGATATGAAAAGAAATCATGGATTTGATGATGATAATGTAATAATCTTGAAAATGCATAAAGTTTACATTTAAAACTAAGTAGGATGATGTTTTGGTTAAAATTGTGGAATGAACTTGAATATGTTAAAAGTAACTTTAAATCATCTTATTATGATCATCTAAGGTATAATGTATGGTGGAACATATTAGAAGTTCATAAATAAAGAAGATGAAAAATTAAAGTTAGCTTACTTAGATGAATGATATTTTGTTAAAATGGACAAATCCATAAAACACACATACAAGTAGTCTTCCATATGGAATATAAGACTAACAAAAGTGTTTTGATACAAAAATAACTTACCAATAAAAAGTTGAATCTTCAAAGTCTACTATTTTGAGTGAAAAATGTTAACTTTGGAAGTTAGAGTAGAAAAATGCAACTTTTGAAAGTTAAGGGACTAATATTGTAACTTTGAAAGTTAGAGGACTAAAATGGATATTTTAGAAACTATTAGTCCAAAAATGCAAGTATGGAAAGTTTGGTGTCAAAAATGTAAGTAATAAATTCTAAGGATGATTTTGGTAAATACTAGTAGTTATACTTGGGTATTTTGTATAAAAGTGTATTTTTGAAAGTTATAAAAATATGGATTATATTAACATAAGGATTTTTATAAAATAGAGATTTTATAAAAATATTAAACAAACTTGAGAAACTTATACAAAAATGAATACTTTTATATAAATGGGAATATAAAAGTGTTGGGAACATTTTTGTAGATAAGTTAACAAGTTGAGTTAAAAATACATAAGTATTTTAAACCATCCAAGTAACATGTGAAAAGAGGAAGAAATATGGATAATATTTCTATAAAATACATGTTGGGAAAAACTTGGAAAAATCAACTAATCAAGTTAAGATATCGAACTAAGACGCGTTAACGAACCATACACGGACAAATCATGAGAAAAATGCCATTGCGGCAAGATAAGAAAAATATATATTTTAAGAAGTAAAAATATATACATTATGGGTGAAAACTAATAAACACTTTCCTAAGTGTTGGAGGAATTATTCGTGGGAGAAAACACATGACATAAACAAATAAGACGTTAAACAAACGTATATACTTAACAAGAAAAATTACACATTTATATATACGTACGCTCGTCTCGGCAAAATTCTAGTATATCTACTTAATGGGAAAGTAGATATGTGGGAAGGAAAGCCGCGACGAGAAGACAAAGATATATATTTGTGTATGCCGTACCAACGAGATCCTAGTATATTTATTTGAATGGGAAAATAAATATACGGTATGGTAAGTTGAACCGGGCGTTAAGAATATACAATCGAACGACAAGATCTTAGCATATTTGTTTAAATGGGAAAACAAATGTGTGGCAAAGTGAGTCGGGTCGAGGGTTGAAATATATATTATATCGAGCGATGCGATCTTAAGTATAATTATTTAAATGGGAAAATAATTATATGTTAAGTGACGTCGAGTCGATGATAATAAGATACAAGTTAAGGAAATATTAACAAGAGTAATATATAACTTGTAACACAAAGGGTAATGTAACGCCAACGAAACCTAGGATACGCGCTTAATTAAACGGGATTTGGAATAACTTGTGGTCGGGAGTTGGGTGTACAACTTGCCAAGGCACATGCACTATAGGAATAGTGACTTATACGTCTAGGACGTTTGTAGGTGCGAGACCATCTTTGCTATCCGCCTAGTAATCCAGACAGAGTTTCAGGTGAGTTTCACGGCCCCATTTTAAACTATTTTTACGTTTTTCGGGGGAAAGATATGTTAGGGAAAATGTATGACGGATTTATTACTTGAGGTGTGACCGCCACTCGGGGTTGAGTCCTCGCCTCTATAATCATTTATTCAGGGAAATGAAACCGGAGGAATATTGAATAGTACTATTGGTGCCTGACAAGGCCCACCCCTAATCGATAGCGTCGATTATGCATTAGGTTATGCCTGGGGTGCATATATTCTGAACTTAAGTCGTGGGAAACCGAGTAACGACATGGAGCGGGGCATAATTATTTATACGTCTTGGTTTGATTATAGTCTCAAGTAGAGTTATAGGAATTTGCAACTCCTATATATATTGTCATAACATGGTATTTCCCAAGTATTCAAGTTTTGGAAACTAAAAACCTGTGAACTCACCAATATATTTTATATTGACGAAACTTTTAAACATATCTTTCAGGTAACTAGATGAAGGAGAACCGGGCAAGCTGGGTCAAGGAATCCTCCAATGCGGCGTCAAACTTTTGCGGGGTTTCACTTTTATTTCCCAAGGCATTTGGGATATATATGAGAAACCTCTATGATTAACTTAAAAACAATTTACTTTTGTGTAATGTTTGAAACAGATTTGACGTCATAATAAATGACCCATTTTCTTAAATTACTTGTGTTTAGCAATAACCTTGACTTTATGCTTTGAACCGTCGCGCCACGTGTTTCCGCCATTGTCGTGGTGTGACAAGCCCCTCACGGACAGCCCAGGCAGTAAGAAATGGAAGCAGATCGTTCATCTGGTCGCTGCGGCTACTGTTTGGAACATTTGGAAGGCGAGAAACAATAAGGTGTTTGAAGACGTGTTTATCCCCGTCTGTAGAACTGTGGAAGCGATTAAAGAAGACGCCTTCTCGTGGATAGCAATCGATCGAACCTGCCGGCTGTATCTTGGGAAAATTGGATTAAGTTTGATGTTTCGAACATATTGTAACTTGTTCTTTCCTGTTTTCCTGTTTTGATGTACGCTGTTTTCTGTTTCCAGCTCCTTGCTGGGGCTATATATATAAATATATAGTTTTTTGCCGGTCAAAAAAAAAAAAAAAAGGTTAAGGTTCATGATGGTTTTAGTTTCAAGAAAACAAGGGTGGCTAGAATTTGACTCGACTAACTTACATAACGTTAATTGAAGCAATTACCAAACGTTACACCAACAATATTACAAACACTTGGTGTGCACAACAATTACCAAACAATGAACCAAAAACGAAGCAAATGGCTAAAATCTAATCAAATACACAACAGATAGGAATCATTCAATCGAACTAGACTCAACAACCTTTCCAACCATATAAGATGCGCCCGAAACGGAAAAAACGATTGATTTCATTTACTATTTATAGAACGGTCCAAAATCTGGACAAAAGCTAAAAATTCAGCTCAAAACCACTTTGACCCAAATTGAATTCAATTCTTTTAATCCATCCAAAATCTGGACAACATACCTATGATCGATAAGATAGGAAGCATTCAATCAAACACGTCGCATGCTTTGTAACTCAAGTATCTGAGTATCTCCATCCCAAGGAGTTTCATCCGGACTGCAACAACCATGTTTCCGAGTTTGTATTTCGAATTCTCCTCCAGAAGAAACCTGTACACTTCCCATTCGCCATTTTCTGTTGAATGTCTTCCAATCTCGGCCTACACGCGCACACACATGCAGTTTCATACTCATTATTCATTATGTTCATTTTCATCTCAATATATACTAATAAAACATTTCTTACCGAAAAGACGCATATCCCAAGAACCTTTAGTGCCAGTGTCGTATCATAGAAAACCATTGGTCGTCCCCTTCCAGATAGCTCAACTGGATTAGCAACCACGAGTTCTGTATCTGGCCCACGATTCATTATAATAACGCGCCGCGGGTGCAACATTTCCAACTTCAAACGAGAGATCAGTTCTTCTTGCTTCTCAACGCTCACAATCTTCAACCCATCCTTTTGCCGAATAAACAGATCCAAGTCACGATGCCCCTTGTTAACTAGTGAGAATCTCCCATAAGCTATCTGTTTTAAGGGGATAAATTCTGAAACAAAGAACCAAATAATAAATAAAAACTCTCAGGATAAAAGGGAAACCAAAGCATTATTTTCTAACGCTGTAACACTTAAAACAAAATAGTTCTATATGAATTTCTTGTGAACAGAGAATATAAACCATATGCTTATAATTATATAAGGTAGTTGACAACTTGACTATGAATTCCAAATAGAATTACAAACTAAAAAAACAAATATAGTTGCAACAAATGCTCATTAGGAGCAGTGCATATAAAAAAACACAATACATCCCACTAATTACCTCATTAACCAAATGCAACAGATGCATAAAATGTTCTATTAACTATTTAACTTCCTGGGCTAGCTATTCAAGTTTACATTCAACCAATTTCTGTGTATAATTAATCCCACATTTACAATAAAAAAATGCTCAACAATTAATTTGAAACTAAATCCTTTAAAAATAAGTAATCAATCTATGTTTGCTATAAACAACTATATTTATGTAGCTAAGAAATGCATCTTAAACTATATTTATGTAGCTACACATATACAAAATTAAACTATAAATAAATGCATTACGCATATAAATAAAACAAGAAGGATGTTGTACTAAAAGGAAATGCAAACCTTTAGGCGCCGTTGCTACTCCAATAAACTAATAACTGAAAATTACATTTAAGGATTAATAAAAATAATTATGTGTAAAAGCAAAACAATAAGTTAAAGATCTATCTATATATCACATTCGTAAACCAACAGAGAGAACGGAGCATACCTGCAAATAGATGATGAGAGAGAGGAATGAGGGATTTTGGTTGATTGGTGGCTACACAAATGAGTGAGGAAGATGGGAATGAGAGCTAATTTTATACATAGGGTTTATGGAAGGGAAATTCAATTTTTGTTAAATTAACATGACACGAAAGATGACACACAAAATTCTATACCGTCATGTTTTTTATTTCTTGACACTACATTCTTGACACACAAAAAAGCATGTAATTAATTAACCAAATTTTTTAAACCATGACAATTTTTTTATGACACACGCTTTTGAGTGTCATTATTGACCGCGTGTCATAAAATGTGTGTCAAGAAAAGCCTTTTTTTCTAGTAGTGGTTCTACGGATTTGGCCGAACCCGTACCTTACCGTGTGCATTACGCCCATAGTATGGCAATAGGTAAGTTTGAAAATAGATAGGATGTGTGTGTTCACCTTTAAAAAATAATAAGAGAGAGAATTGTAACAATAAAAGAATAAAGAAAACAAGAAACGGATCGTAGAATAAAGAAAACAGGAAAGATAAGAAGAACGAATTTTGTGCATGATAAACACATATCAGCTTAAAAACATATTTTGATTATTGGGTCTAGAATAAAGAGTCGATCGGATTAACGAACCTAAATGAATATCGCATGCCAACAAATGAAGTTTTTTTTTTCTTTTAACAATCCATCAATAACTTTTATTCATCACTAAAAAAAAACCTCTTTCTAGCAAGATAAAAGAAAAGAAGGGTGTACAATCAAGTCTCCAGTATAAAATCAAAATAAATTAACAATAAATTTCAATCACTTAACTAAACGTTAATTCCTTCCAATTCGCCCAGATCTTCAAGTTAAGGTAGGATGTTTCTTTGATGTTTTCAACTATTTTTTCCATCGCACTCGTTTTTTGTTTTTCAAATACAATTTGATTCCTATCTCTCAATATAGACCAAAGAGTTGATGTTGCCACCGATAACATAGGCTTCTTTCGTTTTTTAGGAACTTTTGAATCCTGTATATGCTCTAGTAAAGTTTTTACCGAGCTTAGTAGCGTACTAAAGCTATACCTGGATTTTCCATCCATCTTCCCAAAGGCCACCAGATAGCTCTTGTTGTCGTACAAGAGATTAAAAGGTGATTAGCCGTCTCTATTCTGTTCCCCCGTCTAGCTCGCCTTTGCTTCCCCATAGGAAATCCTCTTCGCAAAAGTTCGGACACAGTAGAAATCTTTCCGTCCATAGCTCTCCAAGTAAACATGTTCTCTTGTGGAGTTGCCCAATTACACCAAGGTATAGAAGAGTGAGTCGAAGTCATGATGGTTGAAGCTAATAACGATTGTCTTACTGCTTTAACTTCGAAGTTACCTCATCCATTATCGGCCCACACTCATGAATCTTCATACATGGTAATAGTCAATGTTCTAAGGACTTCCAGAAGATCAAGCCATTCCTTCCACTCCCATGCCGAAGTCGGGTACAAGGCTCATTTCCAATCCCAACTAATTTTTCCTTGGAAGCTCTTGTAGTTATGAAAAACCATTGCCCTTTTATTTGTTACCTTTAAGTAGATGTTTGGAAAAAAGAGTGCATAACTTCCTGGTCCGAACCCAATTATCTAACCAAAACCTAGTATTATCGCCACGTCCTACCAGCTTTTGTTGAATACTAATATTATTTCTTTAGAACTCACTGTTGATCGAGCTTATCGTCTTCTAAACCCCTTGATGAGTTTTTTTTTTAACTGGCACTATAACATCTACCCACACTCTACCATGTATTGCCAAGACAACTTTAGCCCATAATTGATCCCCACAATCTATAAACCGCCACCATCATTTGAGTAAAAGAGCCAAATTCGCCTCCTCGACCCTCCTCTACCCAACCTTGGCCGCCAAGTTTTTTTAATTCAAAACCATTTTATCCCAAGCAACCCACTTAATTCTATTCTTCTTCAACATTGAGCTGGCCCAAAGAAAATTCGTTTGGATTCTTTCTAACATAGAGAGCACTTTTTAGGAGCCTTGTAAAGAGAAAAGAAATAAGTAGGGAGGCTCCCTAGGACTGCTTTCACAAAAGTAACCCTGCCAAAGAAGATTATTTCTAGATAATCTTTTTTTTAAACAATCCCAGGCTTCCAATCACTAAACCAAGATACTGAAATGGAAATCTTCCAGACTTCCAGTTTTACAATGTAACATTTCAGTTAATGTTTTAAATGAAGCTTGTTGGTGTGTTGCTAGAATATTTTTTCGAGTAAATGAGTATTCTTTGTATCCATCCATAGTGGTGAAGTGGCTTTTGTTTCACCTATGTAATCAAAGGTTCAATCCCCACTTCCATCATTTATGGTTTGGTATCCGGGTGAAGATCGAATATGGGTGGCACCGGTTCGAATCTGACGGGCGGCAAGGTTTTATCGAGTTCTATAACACTGTCGTGCCTTCGGGCGGGTGGGGCTCGGGTTTCCGCGTATTGGGAGAAGACGGGGGCTGCTGGAGGTCGAGTAGTCGATTCTTGGGCACGGCGCCCCGCAAGAATGGTTGCCACACAGTTGTTCGCCGATAAAAAAATGAGTATTCTTTGTAAACTCAAATGTATTTAAACTACGATAGAGATTCAATACTTCCGTTCAAGAAAAGAGAGTTAAATACTAAATGAATACTAAAGAAAACTATTAAAGCTTTGAACTGTATTAAATACTAAATGCATACTAAAAAAAGAGTTAAAGCATTTTTTTAGCCCTTTAAAAAAAACTATAATAAATGAAAAACTAAATTTCATTTAATGTTTTAAATGTAACTACATATTTTAATAAACATTTATAAACTAGTTAGAACACACTTCTCATTAGTGACAACTCACTTTGTTACTCTTTGTGTTTTTTTTTTTTTTTAAAGGAAAACTTCATTAACAAAACACTCGCAAGTCCTTAAAACAAGGACTTAACGAAAAATACATGATACATCAATCCAAAGGGGAATTACACCAATTTTTTCCAATCCTTAGTTTTCCAACGAGATCTATTACGGATCCAGAAGTAAGCCGTCACTTTGATGTTCTCCACTAGCTGAACCGGTTGCCTCTTCTTTTCATTAAAGACGAGTTCGTTTCTTTCGTTCCATATCATCCAAATGGTCATGTATGTGATACCTCGGATGATATGCAACGACTCTTTAGAAACGGCTTGAGACTCCGGCATTTGAAACATATCCGATATGTCTAAAAGAATGACTTATCTTGCACCAATTTTCAATGCGGTACCACACCTCATTCGAGTAACTACACCCGGTAAATAAATGCAAAGTAGTTTCCAAACCCTCCTGACAAAACCTGCAATCGGTTTGTTGTAAAGAAACTCCTCGTTTGATGAGTTCATCCATAGTAGGGATGCGGTTCCGAGCGATCCTCCAGGCTAAAATTTTGCACTTCAACGGAACCCATCCTTTCCATTTAATCCCAAGATTGCCATTTCCCTCGTAATTGCTAGCCAAAAGTCTCTTGGCCGACGAAACTGTGAATTGTCCGTCCTTTTCTTCGGTCCACTTCCAACAGTCGTTACCACCATGCCAATCTAGATTATAAATGTGTTGAAGGAGTTCAAATAATTCATTTATCTGATCTTGGGTTTGCGGCTCTGATCTCCAATCCCACTTTAGCTGTTTGTTGCCGTCCACACATTCGAGCCGATCACAAACTTTGCACCATTTGTTCTTCTCAAGCCTAAAGAGATTAGGTAACAAGATACGAAGGGGAGCATCAAGGAGCCAAGTATCACCCAAAAAATTGATATATATACCATCGCCAAGAGTCCCTGCAAAAAAAAAAAAGAATTAAGCGCCCTACCGTTAGGAAGATAATACTCTCCGATTTTGACAATGGATTTCCAACAACCACTCGATGTAGCATTACACGGCAATAATGACCATGGTCTACTAGACCCATGACACCCCAAGATAATCTTCTTCCAAAGGCTACTACCATCCTTTTTGAATCTCCATGTCCATTTTAACAACAATGCTTTATTTACGTCTTCGATCTTGGAGATACCTAAACCGCCTTTACTCTTAGGAGTCGTAACGACATCCCAAGCAACCCAAGAAATTTTATTCTCAATACTAGGACCGGCCCAAAGAAATCGTCTCATAATCTGCTCAATAGAGTCCACAACGGCTTTAGGGGCTTTATATAAAGAGAGATAGTAAACCGGAAGACTTTCAAGAACTGACTTCAATAAGATCAAACGGCCGCCTATAGACAAGTGCCGCACCTTCCAAGATGCAAGGCGGTTTCGAATAGTGTCAATCACCGAGTCCCAACTTTTAATACGAGTCATTTTTGTGCCAACTTGGATACCTAGGTAAGTAAAAGGAAAGCTCCCACGTGTGCAACCTAGGTAGTCCAACATATTGTCCAACTCACCATCCTCCGTGCAAACTCCATAAATATTAGATTTATGAAGATTAATTCGGAGCCCCGAACATAAATAGAAAATACGGAGAATTCTAGCAATGCTTTTAATAGAGTAAATTGCCAAAATGGCCCCTCAGGTTTGGCCCAAAATGCTTGTTTGGTCACAAAATTAATTTTTGTGCCAAAAGCACCCCTCACAGATCGAAAATTGCCTAAATGACCCATATTTAACTGAGTTTTTAACTGAGTATTGAAAGTCAGTTAAGTCTCAGGGGCAATTTCGTCCTTTCATCTGTAAACGTTTTAAAACCCATTTTAAACCCATCTTCCTCATCTGAACTTCATCTTCTCCAACAACCATTCGAAGCATACTAACCCTAATTCCCAAATCATACATGAATCAAAAGAATAAAAATCACAATCCCCCTTAACCCAAGTATCCTTGTCTTCCTTTATAACCGCTTGAGCTTTACTTAATAACCGAACAAAAATCATTTGTTTTTGCCTATCCGTGATGCCATAGTCCTTATAGCATGCTCATTAGGGCTAACTTTACACCAAGCAGGCAGGACACGATTCAGTTCCATTGTGACTTGTTGGTTAGTAGTACAATTAAAACTTCTTCATTGAATAGGTAAGGTGTGTATAGGTCACTATTTTCAGCCACCAACATAGCACTTTCAATGCTAGAGGGTAGATCAAGAACTGAAAATTTGTCTACTGAATCCTAATTCCCCTAATCAATATCCATAGACTTTAAAATATCAAATTTGTTACAAGTGAGCAAGTGGGTTCACGAGTACAACCAAAAATCGAAGGTTAGTTCTCGGGATTCATATCTCAACCAACAAGGAAGGTTACGGATTGGGACTCGACAGTCACCCGAACTTGGTGACTGTCTGGTTCTGAAAACAGATAACATAGGTTATCGGGTAGGTTTGATTATTGGTTTTAAATCAAAAGAAGAGGAAAGGTCACAGACGACTTCAATCAACAAGAATAAGACTCGAGGTTCTTAACTGAACAAGATCGTGGTTGACATAAGTGGGTTATCATCGAAACTCGATGACAGTCACCATATTTGGTGACTGTCCGGTTATTATAACAGAGGTGGGTTATCGGATTCTTACAAGAGGATGTATTGTTTCGGTTGTTGGTTGAGTTTAGAACAGAAGAACAGAGTCACCAGACCAAAAACAGAGGAGGAGGATGGTTGTGCTACTTACCGGAGAAGAAGGAAGACGGCGGCGGCCGGAGATGGGCTCCGATTGCTGCTGTTACTCGGCTGGTCACACACACAAGTATGTGTGTTGTGTTGTGTTAATCCAGAAAAGGAGTTTTTAAATGTTTGAACATGAAAGGACGAAAATGCCCCTCAGACTTAACTGAGTTTTTCTTCTTCGTCAGAAACTCTGTTAAATATGGGTCATTTAGGCAATTTTCGATCTGTGAGGGGTGCTTTTGGCACAAAAATTAATTTTGTGACCAAACAAGCATTTTGGGCCAAACCTGAGGGGCCATTTTGGCAATTTACTCCTTCTAATATTATCATACGACCATTCCCCTATAATCAAAGCATCATCCGCATACAAAAGATGATTTATATCCATCTCATTACTTGACAAGCGAATACCGTTAAAGATCTCAAGGTCCTTAGCTTTATCAAGAATCCAAGATAAAGCTTCCATCACGATCAAGTAAAGGAAGGGTGAAAGTGGGTCACCTTGACAAAGACCCTTCTCACATTGAAAATCAAAAGTAGGCGACCTGTTAACCAAAACCGCCGCTCTAGAAAACGCACATATACCTTTGATCATGTCACACCACTTCGAGGGAAATCCCATTAGAGACATAATAGAAATCAAAAAGTTCCAATTGACATTGTCGTAGGCCTTTTCGAAGTCTATCTTTAATAAAAATGCTTTCTTGTTTCTCTTCTTTAAATAAGCCAAAATTTCATTAACCATAAGTGGGCCATCTAGAATAAAACGATCTGATAAGAAAGCCGATTGAGCTTCAGAAATAATATTTCCCATTACCCTTTTAATACGATTAGCAAGAATTTTGGAAATAACTTTACTAATCATACCAATAAGGGTGATAGGTCTATAATCTTTTAGGCCCAAAGGAGATTTCACCTTAGGAATAAGGGTTATGAAAGAAGCCCCGCAACCTTGATTAATGACGCCGGACGCATGAAATTCCAGCAAGATATTAAAAAAATCCTCCTCGAATAACTTCCAAAAATGCTTAACAAAACGGAAATTAAACCCATCGGGACCCGGTGCCTTGTTTGAGCCGCAATCGAACACCGCCTCTTTAATCTCTTGTCTAGAAAACGCCTCAATCAAAAAATCCCGATCTGTGACATTAATTTGTTTAATATCCGAACAAAGTAGATTCGGCCGGCTAGGATGTTGTTCTTTAAAATGGGAGCGGTAGAACCGTAAAACCTCTCGTTTCACAATAGCCGGTTTAGTCACCCATTCTCCATCAATCAACACACCCGGAATAGAGTTTTGAGCTTTTCTACCGTTCACAATATTGTGAAAAAAACTGGAGTTTTCATCCCCCAATGAAGCCCATTTGACTCGAGACTTTTGTCTAAGATCTCGAGCCTTATGGAGTTCAATACTTTCTAACGCCGCCTTACATTCGGTCCAAATCCAAACATCAGATTCTTCCAAGTCTTTGGTCTCCATAATCCGATCCAACTCTTCTTTCTCCGTACGAAGACGAGTCTCCTCCAACTTTTCACGTGTACTCACTTCTTGGAACCAAACCTTCAACCGGCTTCTAAGAGTTCCCAGCTTTTTCAGAAGATTAAGATCGGTCGGACCCTGAGCCACCCAAGAATCGAACACCGAATTAATAACCTCAATACACCCTAGTCGATCGACCCACGAGTCAAACATTCTGAACGGCTTAGGCCCGAAATTGGTATCAACAACCGAGAAAACCAAAGGAGAGTGATCCGATAAATTCCTGTTCAAGACACGAACATATGCATTTGGCCACTTGTTGAAAACATTCTCACAAACGAGAAACCTGTCGATACGACTCCATGTATATATGCCTTTTCTACAAGACATGTAAGTGTATCTAAACCCTTTCTGATTGAGCTCGCGCAACCCCACCTTATCGATAAACTCGTTAAAGTCTCTAGTACACACCTTATCAAACTTGGAATTCTTTCTTTCTTCTCGCTCTCTCACCGCATTAAAGTCACCAAGTAAAATCCACCAACCATCATTAGTACCAATAAGATTATCAATTTTCGACCATAACAACCTTTTCTCACCTTTGCTTTGAGGAGCATAAACGTTTATCAAATTAATTCTAACCGAACCTGCCATGAGCATGCCAGCAACATGAAGGAAGTTACTATCTTTAGTCACCTTGTCTTTCACAAAAACTTTCGGGTCCCATATACTAACCAAACCTCCCGAATTACCATTAGCTTCCAAAAAATCAAATTCAAAACCCGATCCTCCCCAATAACTCGATACTAAGCCAGGGAGGATGTTACTACTCATAGTTTCTTGCATGCCAATAAAAGAAATACCATTATCGAAATTTATTTTTTTAATCCAACCCGCTTTACCATTACCTCCAACCCCCCTAATGTTAACCGAAATGCAATTCATTTCTTCACCCCTCGTAAACCTTCAGTAACTATGTTACTCTTTGTGTTACACCTCACTTGTTTTTAACGGCTTAAATTACACAAAATTCATCTTTAACAGAATTTAAACTCGTCACTAGTCAACATGACTTACCTGGTCATTGTATGGGCGCATGTGTAGTCAAATCGGCTCAGACCAACTAGTTGGGGTAACTTAATGTTGGTCAGTGTAACATACGTCGTGATCATACCTATAGTGTCATCGTAATTCAATGTAATTCATCTTGGTGAAAGTTTCCTTATATTATATCATACTAGTGGGTTTACCTGCGCATTGCAGCGGAATACACAAATGGGTTGCAATATAACATTATAATACTTAGGTTTTTTGCCGCAAGTTACGTTAAAAGAATAGAAATGTGCACACTATGTTTTAACAAGTATTCGTAAAAAGAAAAGAAAAGAAATGTGCAGCGCCACTTACAACCGATTGCACTTCATCACAAAAACCATGTACTCATTATTGAATAAATCTTAATAAACCAAAGCTATGTTACTGTAACAGACCAATATGAACGTAAACATCACTCTTGTGTAAGTTGTCTGTTCATTGCATATCTACATAACCGTGTCATTTAAGACATTTGTTAAATGATAAAGTTCATTTACATGACAAAAGCATGTAGTAATAATATGATATTGTATACACTATCATATGAAGGTCACTATCCATATAAAATTAAAAGTTGTGATTTGTAAGTTTGTAATAGACTTACCCAACCTGACCAAGCAGCTAAAAAAATTGCCCAATATAGTTTTAAAACTCATACAAGTTTAGCTAAGATAAGATTATTCATTGTGGTAACATAAATTATTATGTTTCATCGCCATTATATGAAATTTGTTCAAAAATATTGTTATCTCGTGTGTTTATTTAGTTTCGGTGAGTTCCATTTTCATATAAAAGTTAATTATCTTCTAAGGGCATTTAGGGAAGAGAAGTGGTAAAATTTAGAAAATTGTAAAGAAACGTTTGATATGCCATCTTAACTTTGGACAATTTGAACATATTTACCCATGCTTTCTCCTTTAGAATGTAGTATAGATATATAAGAGAGATTAATTTAGAAAAATATTATTCTAAGTACAACAGAGAGTTTTGTATCCCCTCTACATGCACGTAGGTGTCCGAGAATAACACACATAAGGAGTTCCATCAAGTACAATGACTATTCACTTCACACGAACCAAACGCACCCAAATATCTATCTATTATAATAATTGAAAGCAATAAATCTCACATAACATTCAAATAGAGTATTCCATGTGACACTAAGTGATTTAGGAAAAAAAATTAAAATCAAAATTGGATTTTTTTTCCTCATGTTTCCTCCCATAATTTTTAAACGTTAATATCTTTTATATACGAGATTTTTTATAGGAAAAATTATACCAAATTAACGAGCGTTTTATTATCTTTCCAATGAGTACCATAGTGCTATATAAAAAAAAGAGAAAAAACGACTATTTTTTGTGGGGTTTTGGTCATACGGTGAAAAAAACACAAAGTGTTCGGGTAATTATTAATCATTTATATACAAGTCACTAATTATGTTCAAACCAGTAAATGTGAATGTTATTTTCAACAGGTGTTAGCATTAGAGTTGTACATTGTTTTAGGTTAGGTATTGATATTAGAGTTATACGTTGTTTTAGGTTACATGTTAACATTAGAGTTATACATTGTTTAAGGTTAGACGTTAACATTTGAGATACATTGTAATTGTTTTAGGTTAGTTAGTTTTCCTGCATGTAACTGTAAAGCGTATCAGTCTATTTCATATGTAAAAATAATATGTCATATTAGATTTCTCAACCCCGAGACGCTCCCAGAGATAATGAAGTATATATTATAATAAACAAGTTCCAAATAAATTTTTATGTTCTTTATATTTTAATCAATTTCTTTCTATATTAAATTTAGGGAATATTTCATAAAATAGTAACCAAGTTTCAAAAGTGTTCCAATTAGGTCACTCATCCTTTTTTTGGCCCAATTAAATGACTAAACATTCAAATTGAGTCTTGTAAAATTTTGTATGTGTCAAGAATGACATGGAGGAGAAGATGTTGGGGTCAGGATTTTAAATATATGTAAATGTATTAAAAAAAAGAAAATAACATGTTAATTATATTAAAAAATTAAAAAAAAATGATAAATCCACATCATCACTTAACGTCGGCATTAATAGATAGGAAAAAAATAAACAAAAAGCCACATTACCATAGTTAGCTACAAAATAAATGAAAAAACCTCTAATTTACATACTAAGTGAATGTTGAGTGACCTAATTGAGACAAAAAAAAATGTTGAGTGACCTAATTGAAACACTTTTGAAAGTTGGTTACTATTTTACAAAGTTACCCCTTAAATTTAGTACTTATTTGGTAGTAAAATATTAAAATCTATATATCTAATAAGCCAAAGTCATTTTAATGACATGACACTCAAAGAGACATACTCTTTCTTGAGTGTGTCATGTGTCATTGGTATTGAGATATTTTAGGAAAAAAATAATTTAAAAACAAAATTGGATTTTTCACCCTCATGTTTCCTCCCATAATTTTTAAACGTTAATATCTTTAATATACGAGATTTTTTAAAGAAAAAAATTACACCAAATTAACGAGCGTTTTATTATCTTTCCAACGAGTACCATAGTGCTATATAAAAAACGGAGAAATTTTTTTGTGGGGTTTTGTTCATACACGAAAAAAAACACAAAGTGTTCAGGTAAATCATTAATCATGTATAGACAAGTCACTAATTATGTTTAAATCAGTAAATATGAATTTTTTTTCAACCAGAGCCGAATAGGTTAATAGAGTTATATGTTGTTTTAAGTTTGATATAAATATTAGTATCTTAGAGTTGTACATTTGTTTAGTCTTTGGGTTATGTGTTAATATTAGAGTTACATTAAAATTCAACATTCTTTTAGGTTAGGTGTTAGCATTGGAGTTGTACATTGTTAATTTGTTTTAGGTTAGATATTAATATTAGAGTTATACATCAATCTATTTCATATGTAAAATTGATGTATCATATTAAATTTCTCAATCCGAGACGCTCCCGGGTATAATCTAGTAAATATATATGTTCACTTATATCATAATTATTCGTTCGTACATAAACGTTGTTTTCTCTCTTTTCAAGCGATAAGTTTTAGTTTTCAATCAAAAAGTGGGAAATTTTAAATCTTTTGTTATCTTGTAGGTGGGGACTAATACGTAGTCATCATCGATCGCTCCAAAAAGCAGACGGGTGACATTAACTCAGGAAAAACGGTGGGGTGGGTGGGTATCTTATAAATATGAAAATAACACATCGGTATCAAAACACAAAAAGTTGTAACAAAGTAGAGAATAATTATACCAATTATTATATGACTAACAGTCGAATTATCTATTTTTTATTCTTTAAATCATATTCATATGAACCCTTCTTTTGTCCGCTTTGTGATCATAGACAAAAAGAAAAAAAAAAACATACATGTAAGCGATTTAGTTATTCCCGTTTGATAAAATGTATAAATATTGGTTAAAAGAATAATGTATTACATGGATTGAATACATAAAATACTAAATAGTTAGTAATGTGGATTTATGAACTATAGAACAATATCTTTAAAGAATCAATTTTGTAATTTTCGTTATATATATTGGAAAGGGATTTGATACTAATAGATTAATAACTATGTTGTAACTCGGAAGTTTTTCAAGATAGACAAAACTAATATAAAGTGACAAAATATGTGTTAAGATGTAGCATAGAAATTAATGTACTATGATATGAGAAAAAATAATTTTAATCATGTGAATAAGAATGAAAATTTATATTAAAAAGAGAATGTACGTTTCGATAAGGAGCAGAGACATGAGCAACCATTGCAGAGCGTGATTGAAGTGGTGGTCTTGAAGGTGTAGTTTTTAAGAAACGACTCGCTTTCACATATTCCACTGTTGATGAAAACATAACTCTCATTTACAGTTTCATTTTGTGTAAAACAAAATCATTAGACACTTGTGTATCACTTAAGTTATAACATTTTTTTTTGTTTGTTCATTATTATTAGGTTATAAAATTTAATGTTATATGAGGTTGAATTAATAAAAAATTAAATGGTTTTAAATAAGCGAAAATATAAAAAGAACTAGTTAGGAAAATAGATATTAAATAAATAAAAGATAAACGTAAAATTATGTTTTTAAATAAATAAGAGAAACATGAGATTATGATTTAATAATATTAATGGTTTTAATTAATAAAAAATTATTAGTTAAGAAAATAAATATAAAATAAATAAGAGATAAACGTGAAATTTTAAATTAATAATAATATTTCATGTCAGAGAGAATTGAAATAATCATAAGGTTTTTATGTATTATATAATAAAGATAAAGATTATAAATTAATAAATATTGGTTACTTATAACCTAATTTTTTTTTACGGGAATTAAAGGGTGGTGATGGCCTCACCAAGCAACATGTGTCTCCACCCCAGCCGTTTTATCATAAAATTTTAATACAAACCTCATTATAATGAAATTACAACATTAATAAATGAATTTTCTTTCCAGATAATTATCTTTTCTTGCAAAAACACTTTCAAATTAACTTTTTACACATGTGTAAATGAAACCGTTTACACATGTATAAACAGTAAATTTACACATGTGTAAAACAATTTATTTCCATATATGTTTCAATTTTTACGCATAAATTGTGTTTTTGAGATTGTATTTTAGTAATAAAGATAAGTGTAAAAAGAAATTTTGAATTTGAATGGTTTTAGATGGCGTTCTCAGATTTACTTTCCCACACACACACACACACACACATATATATATACTAGTAGGAAACCCGCGCGATGCGGCGGGAGTGACATTTTTTATTTCGGCACTTATTTCAAATTCGTATAGTATTTGTTGTAGCATCATTGCGGTGGATATACGTCATAAGCGTTACACATGTTTAGTAACTAAAAAGATTTAACATTTAAATTGTAAAGTACTTTTAAGAAACATTTGATAAAACAAAGTAACATACGAAAGGAAAAATAAGTATTAATAAACATAAAAGTTGAGAAAAATAAAAGCTAGTGAACTACTTGAATCGTGAGATCAATTTAGTCATACACGTTCCAAGTCTGCATGATCTCATCTATATTGACTGCTCACCATTCGTCATCAAGAACGATCACTAAAATTTCATGTATATCTCCATGTTTGATTATTACATCTTTTAGTGAGGATGAGTTTCCTCCATTTCTCCTATCTAAAGTGTCATTAAGTATGTGTTCTTTGTCATTTTCATCAAAACGGTCTAGATCAATAACCTGACTCCATTTCCATTAAGAGAGCCTCTTGGATCTCTTCCTATTAATTTCATGTATCTGATCCTTAAAATAAATTAAAAATAATTAATACAGAAGTTAAAAGAAGATGAAATAAATGTTGATATTACATATTCACTAAATTCATGTTGAAGATCAGATTTGTAGGGACTAAACATTGCACCATAGCAAATAATTTCAACACTATTATCACCATTATCCTGCAATAAAACACATACAATATACCACATTAATAAATACAACCTTAGACACTACTTTAGACGCTTGTATGGCTATTGGTTTGTTCATCTCTGTATGTTTTTCATCTAAATGAATATGCAAAACCAAGAAGTTAACACTTAAATGATTAAGATATGTATAAAAAAGGTATAATTAGTAAAATGGGACGAATGAAAATCATAAACTAACAAATAACCAACATTAGAAAATTCAACTTTTGAATTCAGTATCCATGCCTATGTATTTTAGCAAGTGAAATAGGTGTGCATTAGTATGTATTTATAGAATAAACTTTAGTAGGTTAGCACATGGTTTAATTTTCAAATTCATGATTTTCCCACCTCTTTAAATTATGAAATTTTGTTAAACTTTAATAGGTTAGCACATGATTTAAATTTTGAAATTGATGATTTTCCCACCCCTTTAAGTTAAGAAATTTTGTTTAACATTGACTAAAGTGTAAAAAATTATTGTGTTTTCTGTGAATACCGAATTCAGTGCATTTTTTTAACTTTGTTAAAAAGAACTCCTTTAAATTAGGGAGTTTTGTTTTTATTAACATAGATGTTCATATCACATGGATATATAATATGCATCACGTGTTTTCTACCAAATTAATCCAGTTGAAGTTTTTAAAAGAAATTTACCTTCAATTAATATCTATAATGCATTTTTATATTTTTTTTCTAAACTTAATTATTTTAAACTTTTTATATATTTAGCTAATTATTTATATTTAAAAGTTTAATGAGATTTCTTTTAGTTAATTAAATTTATGTGTATACCTATTAATATATGCATGCATACCCATATACATATGCATATATTGCTAATGTTGATTATTTAAATAGGGTATTACAATTGAAGCTATCAGTAACAAACGTGATAAAACATTCTTAGAGCCCAGTCTTGTGTTGCAGTTTTGTAACTGTGTGACAAATTATTTGTCTGTCAAAGCAAGGATGAACCACAATGTTTAACAACATTATCATTTTTTAAGAATCACCAAAGCTGACATGTAGATTTCGAGTGCCATGTTTGGTTTTTTAAATCGTTGCATTTGATTTATGTGAATTTTTCATTATTGGGCGGAACAGTATTCAACACCAAATTCAATTTTACAATTTTGAGTTTTACTTGATCATGAAATGGTGTTATGATTCAACATCCATATTAACAATAAATCCATATTATATTTCATCTAGTTAGTATTTAAAACATAAAATGCAATAATCACTCGTACATAAGGCATTCTTTCTTGTACATTTCAATCCACACATCGGTATTGACTACGACAAACACCGACACATCGACAAAAATGACCCGGTCGTCATGGTATATTCGAATGTTTTTAAAATATAATAGTTTTAAAGTTATGATAAAATTAAATAAAAGAAATTATAATTTTGTAGGGGAGGGGAGGAAAATGTAATTACTAACTAAAAAATAGGGAATTAAAGTGTAAATAAGATAGGGTACTAAAGTGTAAATAATGTATGAATGACTATTTTACCCTCATTTTAAGGTTGTTAATGAAAAATTAGTTCTTAACTTTTTGGTATCTTAAAATACCCTTCCCTCATGCATTATAATATAGTACATATATATATATATATATACTGCAAAGCTAATAATCCTACATGTCATAATATTATGCAATCTCTCATTTGAGAGATGCCATATAGGATGTGATGTGGCAACTTTAGATCAATTAAAAAAAAAAGAATAAATATGGTTTAACCTAATCTATTAAATATCTAATCTACTAAATGTAAATATTAAACCTTTATTATTTTCTCTCTCATGTTTCCTCCCATAACTTTTAAACGTTAATATATTTTATATACGAGATTTTTTAAAGAAAAAAATTACACCAAATTAACGACCGTTTTATTATCTTTCCAACGAGTACCATAGTGCTATATAAAAACGGAGAAAAAAACGACTATTTTTTGTAAACCGACAGGTATTGTGTCAGGTTTGGGATTAGTTTAAAAAAAATTGTGGGTTTGGGTCGGGCCTGGGATTAGGTGATACCCGACCCAATTACCCGAAACCACATACCCAAATACCCGAACTATATACCCGATCATATACCCATGAATTTTTTAACGCATCACATAACCCTTAGACTATTGTGTTCGATATTTCAATAAATAACTTTTTTCCTTATTTCATGTTAGTTATTTTTAGAATGATCGATTACAAACTTCCGAATTCATTTGACATTATATAATGTTTTGTAATGGCACTAGATTTATACCCCGGTGCAGAGATTCGTTTTTTTTTATATTTGAATATGATAACTTATGGCAGAGATTTGTTTAAAATAAATAATAATATTAATAATAATAATAATAATAATAATATTCATTAATCATATATTGGCAAGTCATTAATTATGTTGTCATATTAAATATTTTATTATATCATTTTAGATATTTCAACCCGGGACGCTCCCGGGATAAAAACTAGTAATGTTATATAACCATTTTTTATTAAATTTTTAAATTAAGAAATAGAATACAAAAAGTCAAAATAATAGAAGTAGAAAAAAGAATAATAAGCACATAGAATTGTTAAACGTGACAAAAAAAAAACTACTTATTTATTAGGTATAGATATATAAATGATAATGGGTTAAATCTAAGATAGGTTTTGATGCACTCGGTCACATAATCATAGAATTATATGTTATATATGGTCTAACTAGTTTTTTATCCCGGGAGCGTCCCGGATTGAAATATCTAATATGACATAATAAAATATATTATTATTATTATTATAAACAAATCTCTGCCATAAGTTATCATATTCAAATATAAAAAAATGAATCTCTGCGCCGGGGTATAAATCTAATGCTATTACAAATGAATTCGGAAGTTTGTAATCGATCATTCTAAAAAGAACTAAAATGAAATAAAAAAAAAAGTTAATTGTTGAAATATCGAACGCATTAGTCTAAGGGTTATGTGATGCGTTAAAAATTGTATATGATCGGGTATATAGTTCGGGTATTTGGGTATGTTGTTTCGGGTAATCGGGTCGGGTATCACCCAATCCCAGACCCGACCCAAACCCACAATTTTTTTTAAACTAATGACAAACCCGACACAATACTTGTCGGGTTACAAAAAATAGTCATTTTTTTCTCCGTTTTTTATATAGCACTATGGTACTCGTTGGAAAGATAATAAAACGCTCTTTAATGTTGTGTCATTTTTTTCTTTAAAAAATCTCGTATATAAAAGATGTTAACGTTTAAAAGTTATTGGAGGAAACACGAGAGAGAAAATAATAAAGGTTTAATATTTAGATTTAGTAGATTAGGTATTTAATAGATTAGGTTAAAGATTATAATAGATTAGGTTAAATCATATTTATTTCTTTTTTTTAATTGGTTTAGAGTTGTCACATCACATCGTATGTGGCATCTCTCAAATGAGAGATTGAATAAGAGCATGACATGTAGGATTAATCCCTTTGCAATATATATATATATATATATATATATAGAGAGAGAGAGAGATACGCGTCATGTAGTTACTTACTCGTTATTTTTATTATTGTTCCATCTTCGAGTTTTCAAAAAAAATTTTAACAACGTACAATTGCTTACAAATTTTAAAGCGGAGCGAGAAATCTAAATACAAACATCAATGAGCTGCTAAAGACATAATGGTGAAGTGGTTGGAGAAAGACTTGGTATTCCTTGTGACTCAGGTTCGATTTGCATTATCCTCGTTATTTTCTGCGGCATCCAGGTGAAGAACGAATACGGATGGCGCCGGTTCGACTTGGATAGGAGGCGAGGTTTTACCGATTATTCTACTGTCGCACCTTTGGGCCGGTGAAGATCGGGTTTCCGCACATCTCGGAGAGCCAACGAGCTGACAACGGTTGAGTAATTGATCTTGACCACAAGAACCGGTGTCACGGGGATGAAAATGACAAGATTTTGAAATGACAAGGACCCAAATGCAAAAAAAAAACTATTTTGAAAAAACTCGCAAAAGTGACCAAATCGCGAGGACGATAATAACATTTTACACTTTTATTTAAGTTTCTTTCTTTATTTAAGACTGATTGGTTGAAACTTAGGTGTTGTTTGTTTTTTAAAAGGTAAAAAGTCTGTAGATGTGGTGGAGGTAAAAAGTTTGCAGACGACATCTGTAGATATTTGCAGGAGAAGAGGTGGACCAAAGGTCTGCAGTCTGTAAAAATAAGATTGTTTGTTTATTAACGTCTGCAGTGTAACCTAACCATAACCATAACTAACTACAACCCACCATAACCATAACCCACCACAACCAACCATAACCAAAACCCAAGAAGATGTCAGGAATACCTTTTTAAGTGAAAGGTCTTCCAGAAAACAAACAATCTGCAAACCTCAAACGTCTGCGCGGGGCAGACAAAAGAGGTTAGAAGTGCTTCTGAGCAAAAAACAAACACCGCCTTAGGATAGGTTTGGTCCAATTAGCAAAATCAATGGAGTTAATGTGTTGCTACCCTTAAACTCAAGGATTCAAGCCCCGTCAAATACAGATTTAGTGTAATTTTTTTTTTAAACTTCGTTATGATTTTTCATTTCATTACTGTCAAATTACATTAAAACAGGCAAACGGGCAACAAGTTGCGCCGCCACACCTTTCTGAATCGCAAACCCCAATCTACTAAACACAAAACCCTACCCCTTGGAGTCGAAACATTGATATAAATAACCCGTTGGACCCTTGTCAGAAAACAAATAATTTTCGGTGCCAAGGAGCCAAAGGTATCAAAATCCAAGGGGACAAAAACATGTTGGTTATCTTCACAAGCTTTGGCGTGTTTTTCCACTTTTTTTTATTCTGCCCTTCTCATTACTTGTCCAGCCACGAAACCATTATCTAGTAAACCAACTAGCGGGACACACCTCTGAGGTCAACACAAGCGTGTTTCCCCCTGCCCAACAAAAGACCAGCAAATCTGTTGGGCGCAGAGTAGACCTGCCTTCCGTGGGGTCCGTAAGGAAATTCACCGGAGCCTCCTTCTTGGCCGAAATTCTAGCTCGCCTAAAAATATTCCATAAAACGTCCTAAAAAGGGCATTCACCAAAGTTTTTTGTGGCTTTAGGGGGCAATGTCCTTATTAGAGAAATCCCCGAGATCGAACTCTGGGAGAGAGTTATTTAGGCGTTCGAAGGCCTGCACGTAATCCGTGTTCAGACCGACAACCCCGCTATTCCGCAGGATGTGGTCCTGCAGCTTCCAAGACTGAACTCTCGACGCCACAAAAGGGTAAACCAAAACGTCTTGAGCTGAAAGAAGGCCTAAACCTCCCAGCCGCATCGGCAGGGAAGCCAATCGCCACTAGAGGTCACCAAAGAACGGGCCACCACATACAGCTATGTCTTCAATGGCTTTCCGGAGGCCATTATCAAAACGGGATACTGCATCATCTATCATAAGGGTTTGGCATGTCCGTAACCCAAAGAGCAACTTAGCGACCCCCATGCAGGACCTAAGCAAGAGAAGTTCACTTTATGGATCCGAAGGTAAGACAAAAGTTTCATAAGGTCAACCGCACTCAAAGCTCTCCGACCCGCTAACTCCTTGATAACGCAAGTATCATGACTAACAGCTCCTCGAGCTTCACACCTCTCTCCGACTTACCAATCCCGCTGAGAAAAAACTCATCCCTAACTTTCACCCTGTTACTATTACTAGTAGGCCAAAAGTTATTTGTTATAACTTGTTTTATTTAATTAAATTCAACAAAAAAAATTCAAACGTGTAAGCTTTTATCTTTTCATTTACTTTTTTACATCTATCTATACATGTAATAAACCAAAGCCATTTTAATGATATGGCACTCAAAGAGGGTATTCTCTTCATTGAGTGTGTCATGTGTCATCCCATGTGACAAGGGCTTTATTTTAGGAAAATAATAATTTAAAATTTAAAAACAAAATTAGATTTTTATCTCTAATGTTTTCCCCCATAACTTTTAAACGTTAATATCTTTTATATACGAGATTTTTTAAAGAAAAAAATTACACCAAATTAACGAGCGTTTTATTATCTTTCCAACGGGTACCATAGTGCTATATAAAAAACGGAGAAAAAAACGACTATTTTTTGTGTGGTTTTGTTCATACAGGAAAAAAACACAAAGTGTTCAGGTTATTCATTAATCATGTATAGGCAAGTCATTAGTTATGTTCAAACTAGTAAATATAATTTTTATTTACAACATGTGTTAGCATTGGAGTTGTACATTGTTTTAGGTTAGGTTTAAATATGAGAGTTATACAGTGTTTAAGGTTATGCACTAACATTGAAGATACATTGTTAATTGTTTTAGGTTAAGTGCTACCTGAAGCTTTCCTGCATCTAACTGTAAAACGCATCAGTTTATTTCAGGTGTAAAATTGATATTTCAAATTAGATTTCTCAACTTGGGACGCTCCCGGGATATATTAGTTTAAAAAAAATTATGGGTTTGGGTCGGGCCAATAATAATAATATGCATTAATCATATATTGGCAAATCATTAATTATGTTGTCATATTAGATATTTTATTATGTCATATTAGATATTTCAACCCGGGACGCTCTCCAACAGCTAATTGCTATGTTTTCTTTTTCTACCATATTCTAAAATAGCTGAAATCTTATTGTATGCAGTTAAAGACCTTTGACTGAATGTATTGGTGCTAAACAATCTTTGTTTCCTTAAAGTGCTTGGGATCTTAATATTCAGTTTTAGGTATTGATGTTGTAAGGTGAAATGGATCTTTTGGTATATTTCTTTTTAAAATATCTAATGTAAGTTGATACATAGATGCCATTTTTATAGTTTAAATACTTCTAATTTTATTCACTTTACTTAGATTTCTCAACCCGGGACACTCCCGGGGTATAAGCTAGTCTCTACTTATAATATTTTGTAATTGGTATGTCTACATCCCACCCTCTCCAGACCCTACCAATAGTTTACTATTTGTGGGATTCACTGGGTATGGTTGTTGTTGTATGTTTCAAAGCTCGAAAATTGTGACGCAATTAATATAACATTTTCACTCCCTGTTTGTTTTGTAATGACAATTAACAAGAGATGGGGTTATCACCGTCAAGGGTTGGTTGGTTTGTGTTTTAGACAATCGGTCGTCACTTATCTTCAACTGTATGTGGCACTTTCCAGAGCTAAAATCAGATAAAGATTAAAACTTTTAATCTTAAATAGATATGGAGAACTTATAAACAAAACATCACATGTTACACACAAATAAATATTTACATATTTATGAATTATATTCAACATATTTTTTCATTTCCCACATTGTATATCATTTCTTTATCTTCTTCCTATATGACCCCATATATAACATGGGGGTCTAACACTACTAGGTTTTTTTTTTAACTACAACTTTCATTAAAAAATGTGCGTCCTCAAAACAAGGTTACAACATATACAAAGAGTATCTAGCCCAATCCTTCCATATAGGAGACGTATAACTAAACCGACTTCTAAACCATAAAAAAGAACAAGATTTTATAGAAGCTAAAACCTCCTGCACTTCGGTTCCTTGCCATCGATCAATTTCCGGTTTCTCGCTTGCCAAATAGCCCAGCAGCTCACCGTCAGAAATAAATACTAATACTATTAAGGAATTGGCGTATTTATAAAAACAAAATAGAGAACTATTTTCGTGTATACGGGCCCATCTCTTAAATTTAATTGGAATGCAACTATGCAATGACAATGAGTTGCTGCTATCTTGAAGACTTGAATGTCTAGATGACTAGCGCTACCCGGATATCTATGGGCCTTCTTGTAATTATCTCATCTCAAAAGTAATATATACTATAACTTTTTTAAAGGTAATTAAAATACTTCTTTATATTTAATAGATTAAATCGTATAAACTATATAAAACTAACTCAAGGTCTTACAATATGTAACATTTGATTAAAGAAATGGTTGTTATTATTTTATTTTATATATGTATAATGCTATAATCAAGGGAGATTCAGTTTGAAGTACATAACTATGAAAATAAAAAGAATTTCTATTTGAGATTAACATTCTTCCATATGACTGAAAAAATTAACATTCATTATATTTGTGTTTTAAAATTGATATATAAGATAACTTTTCAAGGTATATGGTTATAGGTATAAATCTTTATATGATTCTTCATATATTGTTATATAATGTACTAATGGCGTATTTACCTATATTATATATATATATATATATATATATAGGGGGAGGATAAATTGAAAACCCACTCGAGTTAAGAAAACTAAGAAAACCCTTGTAAAAACCATCTAAAATTTTGTAATTTTTTTTGAAAAAAATACACAAGGTAACATACATGTTTTTAAGCGTTTTGGGCCAAAAAAATAAAAAAAGCGCCGAACGAATATTTTTAAAAAAAATAAACAACGCAAACTTTGTAACAGCGCTGTTAACATATGTTTTCTGCTTTTTAACATATGTTACAGCGCTGTTAACATATGTTTTCTGCCTTTTAACATATGTTAACATCGCTGTTACAAAGTTTGCGTTGTTTATTTTTTTTAAAAACATTCGTTCGGCGCTTTTTTTATTTTTTTGGCCCAAAACACTTAAAAACATGTATGTTACCTTGTGTATTTTTTTCAAAAAAAATTACAAAATTTTAGATGGTTTTTACAAGGGTTTTCTTAGTTTTCTTAACTCAAGGGGGTTTTCAGTTTATAATTTCCCTATATATATATATATATATATATATATATATATATATATATATATATTTGGCCTGTAAAAGTAATCTAAAGAAATGTAGTCAGGATGCTTTGTTGAATATTGAGTGGCGCAATTTCATTTTGCAACAACGAATAATTTTTTTTTTTCTTTTCAGGTGCTCACTCTTTAAGGTCCTCCTTTCTTGTAATTTCTTTAATATAATTTCATATTATTTTTATTATAGTTAGAAATTTTCTGATTGTCCGAAAGTATAATTCAAATTATATATTTTAGCCCACCCCTCGTGGTGCGGTGATATATGTTAATAACTTAGAGTAAGTTTGGCAATAGGCTTTTAAGGGCTTTAAACTTCAAGCTTTTAAGAAAAACTCATAATCAATAAAAAAAAAAAAAAAAACTTGTTTGGTTGAAGGAGCTTGAAACTTTTAGGTTATGAGAAAAAACTCTATTTTGAAAAGCTACTAGTACTAACGTTTAAGAAAAAACTCCTACCAGCTACAAGCTTTAATGGGTAAATGACACAAATACTTATTCTATCATAAAATAAAAAAAATGTATACAAGCTTTTAGTTAATGCCCATTTTGGTCATTTTATACATTTTATTAAAATGTCCAGCTACTCTGCCAAACACTAAAATATATTTAAAAAGCTACAGCTACCAACAGCCTCTAGCTATCAGCCACCAGCTAATTTTGCCAAACATGCCCTTAATCTTACTATTTACTCTTAACTTTCTAACTTGAGGAGGTGATGGGTTTAACCCCCTTTATAGAACCCGCCGTTAAACAAATATTTAATTTAATATTTGACAATGACTTTAATT